>JAQHUG010000004.1:4769174-4829323 GCA_028555095.1 Dicrostonyx torquatus
CGTGATCCCAGACCCCACCAGATAGATGATAAACATTAAGTTGTTACCACCGTGATCCCAGACCCCACCAGATAGATGATAAACATTAAGTTGCATGCCAGATGTTTTCTAGTGTTATAAGTTTTCCATCTTCATGCAGACATCTGTGTGTATACATAAAATCATGCCTGGAAAAACATCTGCATGTCTTGGGGAGCTAGAGAGATGGCTCTGCAGTTAATAAGAGCCTGCCAGAAGACCAGAGTTCAGTTCCCAGTGCCCGCCGAGGGCAGCACACAAGCTCCAGCGAATCTAGCTCAAGAGGCTCTAATGCCCTCTTTTGGCCTCTATTCGTACTGGCACACATGTGTCATACGCTCACACAGACACATAATAAAATAATTATAATAAATATTTAATATCTCCACCGCCGCCACCACCACCACATCTATCTTGTCTCTGGCTAAGTCCTTTCCTATGGTCTCTGCTTCAGCCATTTCTGAGAATTTGGAGAATAAAGATTAAAATCAGCTGTAAAGGTTCTCGGCTTTGAGTGTGGCGGATGAAGAGCGCCTCTCAGCAATTCTGGATCTGAAGACTCAGTCCACTTCTGAAGTTTCTCTAATGCATAAAGGAAGAAAAAAATGCTTAAATTAATATGTGCTTACAAAGACCTGTTTTGCAAACTCTGAGTTTGGGTTTCTCAACAGATCCGTTTAAGCTCAGGCACGGAAGAAGCAGAATCAAGCTGCTCCAGGCCCACATTGACTGGGCTGCTGCCGGCCTCTGGGCACAGACTGCTGGTTGACCTGGACAGAATGTCCAGGAGCCCAGGGACATCAGCTTAAGACCTAGTGATGAAAGCTTCAATGAAGACCTTAGATACTGAGATCGGCTCATGTACAGGGCAGGAAAATGTAAGAAGAAAACGTCCTTCTCTGTCTTAGCATTGCACAGTGGAGCGATGTGATGGACTTGCTGTCATGCTTTTAACGAATGCAGGAAAAGCAGAAAATATTCCATTTTCATTCTAAGCAGTTACTGGTTCCTGCAGGGCTGCTGGGTTCTTTCAACACCCCAAAAATTAAATGACAGGACACTTTTCATGCTGTTGCTGGAATCTGTCCCTTAGCCCTGTGATTCATGTGTTCATAAACTAGATGCCCCAGGAACTCGACAAGCATCAACAAGGGAAGAGATATCGTTGCCCCCAGCAAGGGGAGAAGAAAAGACACAAACAGGAATGTCAAGGGCCTGCAAGACAGACACTGCCAGCCACATCATGCTTCTGTCTAGGGGCTGCTGGCTGAAAATCAATTCCATATTGATCACAGGGTTAAAGGAGGAAAGTATTTGCAGAGATGACAAGTTATGTAGGTTCTCTCTCTCTCTCTCTCTCTCTCTCTCTCTCTCTCTCTCTCTCTCTCTTTCTCTCTGTGTGTGTGTGTTTATCAGAGACGAATTCATGCAAATATCAGAAGTTTAATGGTCTATCAAACAATGAAGTACATTTTACAAACCAAAAAGAGCTTTTTCTTGAGTATCTGATTTGAAAATACCATTATAAAGTTTTTCATATAAAAGGATATTTTCATTAATTCTTTTTTATGATTTTAATTTTCTACATTTTTCTCTGCTCCCCTCCCTACCACTCCCCTCCCCTTCAACCCTCCCCCAAGGTCCCCATGCTCCCAGTTTACTCAGGAGATCTTGTCTTTTTCTAATCCCCATGTAGATTAGATCTATGTATGTCTCTCTTAGTGTTCTCATTAATTCTTTGAGAAGTTCATACGTGCATACAATGTTTTTAATAGTGTCTGCAATATGCTGTTTGCTCTAACTCTTCCTGGCTCCATGCCCAGCATTTCCAAACCCCTCCCAACATCATGTCCTCTATATTTTATCAATTATGTGAAACAAAGCTTTATTGATTTCACCAAACCAAAGTTTGTGAAAAAGGAAATTTGTGTTCATAAAAGTAGGTTTTTATCGTTCATTTAGTAAAGAACAAACTAGGTCACTGAGTTCAGTGTGTGTGACTCCATGCACACTCGTGTGAGATCACTCACTGGGACACAGTCTACCTACCACGGGCCATGCCTGAAGAGAAAACTGACTCTCTCTCCCTCAGAAGCCATCAGCTATCCAAAGTTCTCCAGCCAGGCGTGGAGGCTCATGATCCTCTCACCACCCTACAATGGAGTATTGATCTATATCCTATTCAGGTTCCTGGGCAGGCAACCACAGCTGTCATGAGCTGGTGAGTAGTGTGGCCCAGTCTCTGTCCAGAAAAGATGATCTCGTTCACCTCCTTCTGGGACTCTTATGATCTCCACACCATTATAAAAAATTTGACTTTTTATATATTTATATATATTATAAATATATATTTATATTTGTTTGTATTTTTTATATTTTTATATATGTATATTTTATATATTTATATATATATTGCTCTGAAGAGCCTGTCTTCCTTAGGAAGGTGTCCTCAATTAACTTTTTAAATTGAGTGCTTGTTTTAAGTTTTAAAATTTATTTTTTTTAAAAAAAATTTACTTCCTTCCTGACAAATCTCTAGTAGTGCCTCCAATATTTACTGTGTCCTTTGACTAAATTGAAATGCGAACAGTTGTTGCGTGATGAATTTCAGGAGATCGGGAATGTTAACACTACTTGGTAGCTTCGATTCTATTTGCAGATGATTGATGCATTTTAGTAACAGGCATTAATTCTAACTTATTCCCGAATACACAGCTTTCATAGTGAATTTTTAAATTAATTACAATATGATTCTAATTATAATTCGATTACAGAAATACATACATTTTTCAAGATCTGATTTGTGGTTTTTACCAGATATTTCAATATGAGATGCCCTAGGAGCCATGGACTCTGCCCTGAAAACCCTGTGAAGTTTCCTCTCAAGGAAGCTAGACCAGGCCAACTCCGTGGCTCCTCGCACTCCATGGGTTTGCCCAGCCACTTGGGTTTTAGCTTTATTCCAGATGTAATCAAGCTGACAACAAGAATAGCCATCCCATTTCATGTCTTAACAGCTCCATACATGAGTCATGATCAACTTCTAAATGAAGACAATAACCAGGTCATAATTATGCCTAACATGATATAACCATCCCCCATACAGCCGCAAACCCATCCTATGCTTGAGAGAAGGTAACGATGTTTCTTGAGGGGCATTTCTTTAGTACCCTAAAACTTAAATATGGCAACCATTGATAGTCTCTTAATTGATGTTACACAACGTAAGAAACTGAGGGAAAAATCACAAATATCTGTACACATTCTTAACAAAATATGACATTAATACTCATGTAGTTATTGTGCTCATTTCTGCAAATTGCCACGTGGTCTTAGCTGCTACCTATAACTACCTTTCTCTACTACCCATTCTGCATTTGCTCCACCCTCACCTCAGCAGGTCTTGGCTCTTTTCCTGGCCCTCAGTTTCATTCCTAAAGGGTCTGTGGCCTTTGTCATCCTGCCTGGATTAGGCTGTTGTAGCTGCCCACTGACTTCTCATAGGGCACCTCCTAAAGGATCTCCTGAAGTCCAGACTCAATCCTTCTTCCCTCCATTGTGAAGATGCAATCCAATTTCCCGTGGTAATCTGGCTCAGTCACATCTTTTAGCTAACACTGTTACCCTTTCCTTTTAGCTTGTTGGCTCATGGGAATAAGAAACCCCATGTGGCTGGGGGAGAGGGGAGCTAAGTTTCCAGTTCAGTGGGATACCTGTTCTATCTCCTGGCTAGAGCACTTCCCACTCAGGAACCAAAATATCTCAGCCAGGAGGACTTAAGGTTGCATGAGCAGTAGGCAAAAATTTTTCCAGCAGTTCACTGGGGGTGACAGTGAGTGGAACTTTTCTTTTTTTTCACGCCTTGATTCCTGGACCTGTGGGTCCTGCATATGGGAGAAACCACACCATATATAGATTCAAAGAATATACTGCCTTCTAGCGAACCCTACTCCAGCCCTCTAAGATGCTGCCCCAATTGGCTCTGTAACTGTATCTTCCAAAGATCCATCTTTCGATCAGGACAGATGCTTCAGACTGTGGAGGACATGGTAAGACCAGTGGGTTCTGTAACTGTGGGCCCACTGTCGTATTTCTCTGGCTGTGAAGTAAGTTCCTCGGTCAGAAGGAATACTGTGGAGGTTATCAGGAGGGTGGATAGGCATTCTCTCAGTCCATGGATGGTAGTTTTGGCAGAAGCATCATGTGCAGGAAAGGCAAGTCCATAATCAGAATGTATCAACACCTTTCAGAACAAAGCATTGTCCTTTCCGTGGAGGAAGTGGCCCAGCATAGTCAACGTGACACTGAGGCACTGGCTGGTCATTGCTGGAATGGAGCCGCTTTTGAGGTTCGGTGTTGACCTCTGCTGTTGGAAGATCTGGCCCTCAGCAGCAGCTGTTACTAGGTCAGCTCTGGTGGGTGGAAGTTCATGTTTTTGACCCCATGTATAACCATCTTCTTTGCCACTGTGGACACTTTGCCCGTGAGGCCATTTGGCAACAGCAGGGATAGCAAGTAAGAGAGGCTGCCTGCCCACAGAATGGGCCATCCTATCGACCTGATTATTGAACTCTGCTATTAAAGTCATCTTCTGATGATCATTTACATGAGACAGAAGCATCTGCACATCCTTTACCTATCCAGAAGACATCTATCTGCATGCTTCTCCCCAGAAATCTTTCTCAGCAATTTTCCGACCATGCTCTTTCTAAGTCGCTAACCATCCAGCCAATCTATTGCTACAGCCCATGAATCAGTAAACAATCGCACATCTGGTGATTTCTTCTTGCAAATAAAATGCATGATCATATGCATTCCCTAAAGTATTGCCTAACGTGAAGATTTGCCTTTGCCAGTGTCCTCCACAGTTGTATCAGAAAGGGGTCGCAGTTATGCAGCCGTACACTTCTGCATGGTGCCTTTATAGTATGCAACAGGTCCTGGTAAAACAGGCCCTAGTCTTTTATTTCTCAGTCATCCAATCATAGGATGCATCCCGTAGGGCCATAGGCACATGCCTGGCAGCAGATTGCATTGTAACTTCTTCATGTAACTTGCACTTGCTTGTGCCTTCAGGACTTGCTCAGGCCCAATCACATATACATATACACCACTTCCTTTTGATAACAGATTGCTGCTGTGTGTGTCCTACTTTTTGGTAGGTCAAAAAGCACCCAACTCATGATGGGCAGCTCAGGCTACATGGTAACTTTGGTGGCTCATTGTCAAATGTTCAGGTTCCATTAAGGCCCAATAGCAAATCAAGAACCATCTCTCAAATGAAAAATAGTTGCCTGCAGAAGATGGGAGAGCCTTGCTCCAAAATACCAAAGGACTCTTCTGTGGTTCACCTATAATGGCCTGGCAAAGGCTCCAAACAACATCCCTGTCTGCCACAAACACCTCAAGTACCATAGGGTCTGCTGGATCAAATGGTTCAAGAGGTAGAGCAGCCTGCACAGCAGCCTGGACCTGTTGAAGATGCTTCTTCTGTTCCAGGCCCTGCTCTAAGCTAGAAACTTTTTAAGTCACTTGGTATGTGGACCAGAATAACAGACCCAAGTGAGGAACGTGCTATCTGAAGAAACGAAATAGTCCTACTAAATGTTGTGTTTCTGTCTTGGTTGTGGGATGGGCCAGGTGCAATAACTTATTCTTCACCTTAGAAGGAACATCCCTGAATGCCCTTACTGCTGGACTCCTAAGAATTTCACTGAGGTGGAAAGCCCATGAATTTTGATTTGATTTACTTACCGTCTACTAATACACATGTATCTCTGTGACCAACAAGTTCAAAGTGGTTGCTACCTCCTACTCCCTTTGTCCAATCAGCATAAAGCTTTCAATAGAGTGGACTGATGTGCTATTTTCTGGAAGAGAAAAATGACCAAGAGCCCTTTGAACTAAGTTGTGAAACAGACTAGAAAGTTAATATATCCTTATGGTAAAATGGTGTAGGAGGGTTCTTCTGTACTTCTTTGCTTTCATTGGTTAATAAAGAAGCTGCCTTGGCCTTTTGATAGGGCAGGACTTAGATAGGCAGGGAAAAGAGAACAGAAGGCTGGGGAAGAAAGGAAGTGAGCAGACGCCATGATCCTCCAATGGAGATGGACGTACCTTAGAATTGTCCAGTAAGTTACCACCTCGTGGTGACATACAGACTTTTATAATGGGTTAGTTTAAGATGTAAGAGTTAGCCAAGAAAAGGCTAGAGATAATGGGCAAGTCAGTAATTTAAATGAAGCAAGTTTGTGTGTAATTTGTATATTCCGGGTATAGCCATGTAGACGTGTGGCCGGGAGCCGGGTGGGACACAGCACACAGCCCGCACCTCTTACAACAGTAAAATTTTAAAGGCATACTTCTGGCCTTGCCAACAGAAGGCAGATTGCTTCTGGTGGTCATCGTGATCAGGTACCAAGAAAAAGGCATCTGTTAGATCAATAGCTACATGGCACAAAGCAGGGGAGGTGTTCATCTGCTCAAGTGAGAACACCACGTCTAGCCCAGCAGATGCAACTGCAGTCACTGCTTGAGTTTTTGATAGTCTAACATTATTCTCTGTGATCTCTGTTCTGCACTGGCTAGATAGGGCAGTTACGGGAGACGTGGTGGGAACCACCATCCCTGCGTCTTTCAAGTCCTTGACAATAGCACTGATTTCTTTATTTTTCTTGATGAATTATTTTATTAATTTTAAGTTAGTATACATTATCATGGGTTTCATTTAGGCATTTTTTTATATCTGTGCCTCTGAACGTTATTCTAGCGCATCTCCCTTTCCCACTATCCTCTTGAGGAAGATTTGAATCTAAGGGAAGATGAATAATGGTCACCCTGTGCTTCATGTGTGTCCTGCTTAATTAGAAGATCTCCACATGCTCTGGCTGCCTTGCAAGCCACTATCTGAATTTATGTCATTCAGGGTCATGTAAGAGGCAGGGGGCTCAAATAAATCTGTATGTCTAAATCATGTGTGTGGAGACAAGGCTGAGAATGCTAGCTAAGTTTAGTTTAGAAAACTTTCAAACTAATGCTATAGTAGTCAAAGGATTAATAGGATTATACTAGGATTAGACACTGATTTTTAACATGGCAAACCAATATTTTCTTGTAGAATATGTTTGGAGATACAAGCTATGCTGTTTGTTGGTTGCACTGAAATTTAATCAACATGGTCCTAGAGGTGGTTTATGTTTTTTCTCCTCTAATCACTAATTTCTCTCTTGCTTACACACATGCAGTATAAAGTCGCTCCTTGAAAGCCCAAGGATGAGAGGCTGGAAGTGAGCAAATGGACTTTGAAATCTCAGAAATGCTCAGTAATTTGAAAAACAGTTTGCCTTATATAAATTAGGAGGTCAATACAAGCTGACATTCAGCCTGCCAGTTATGATGCCCAAACAGCCTGTAAAAGGTCGAATCTTCTGAACTCACTCCTGTTTGATCATTCAGTTCAGAATCTTCCCTGACCTTGGACCACACACACTCTTGTCTTCCATGCCGGCCTCATCCCTAGGTCACTGGGAAGTCCCTCTGCCCCCTCTCCCACCTTCAGGGATGCCTGAAATACTTTAAGTAGGAGACCAATCAATCAATTTTGCCTCCACAATATGAGTAACAGCTAGACCTAAATTCATACAAGATGAAAACTAAAATCAGACATTTCCTAAGGCTGCAAGTATTTATAGGCCAGGGTGAAGGAGGGTATGGTGAGCATAGGTGTCCTCCAGGCAGAAGGCACGTCAGCTGCACCAAGTCTTGAGACAGGAAAAGAAGTTACAAATTCCCAAGCCAAATGTCCATCATCTATGTCGGTTTATCCAAGGTTTGTGATAATGAAACCACATCATTGACCTCATGATCCAAAGAAAGCTTGCAGGCCGGCAGCTTGTACTGTTGTAAATGCACAATCAAAGATGAATTTCACAATGCACCTGTTCTTGAGACAGTTGTCGTGTATCCCGGATTTGCCACTGACTCCCTGTGTACATGAGCATTACCCTGAGAGCCTGGTCCTTGATCAGTACAGAAATACCAATGTCTCAGATGCTGATGATCCACCCGAATGTTCCATGACACTCTACCAGAGCTTCATCCCTGGTCCAAGTCTCATAAGAATCCTAAGGAAAAAAGTTTCAATATGACTTCTTGTAATCCATTTTAACCCTCCACCTGCCAAATCAGTTGCAAATGCCTAGAAAACTCTTTCTGCTTATAAATACCTAGAATGTTGAGCCAGTATAAACTTTAAAAAGAATAATGCAAAATCTTCATGACTATACGTTAGTTGCAAAATAAGGAAGGCAGTGGAGAGGAAGGTCTACCTTCCACCATTTCTTTGGGGACTCTGAAAAATAGACACAGTTCTAAATCTACCAAGGATGTTTACTAAAATATCTTTGCACATAGTTCAACTGGAATTTATCTAAGACAAATGTTCTATGTGTTATATCTCTTACCCCTTCACTTCCTCTCTTAGAAAGGAGTGACCTGTTGGGAAATTCTGGGATGAATTTGTTTTGTGGAGTCTGTAATCTGTAATAGCACTGATTTCTGCAGTTCACTGTTTTGCCTGGAAGAGGTGATTCTTTAGGCTTCCATTTAGCCTTTCCATTACAGTCCTCATCCCACACACAGGTCGTGGAACCAGTGTGGGAATTCTGCCAACTTCTAAGTACATCTATTTATCCCAATTACACATTCTGAGATTTAGGAAATGACCACAAGATGAACTCAGGAACCCACTGAACCTACTGTGAGTCAAGCGTGAGACAAAACTCCATTAACCACCTGATTTTCTTAAACTCCCACTTTAAAATGGAGGGCCACAGTGTTTCTTGGGGTGTTTGGGAATATGTACAAATTCAGAACCAGTATCCAACAGTCCCTGAAAATCCATTTATTTCCTTTCCAAAGGTGTACGGTTACCCTTGTAGAAGGTCATAGATCCCTCTAAGAAAAGACTAAAGAAAGGCTAACAATAAAACTTAGTATTTTATCAAGTTCCTTACTCAGGATAAACTGACCGTCCCTTCACTCGAGGGGTTCTGGGTCTACAAACTGGCTCAAGTCTGGAAACAGGTTCATGGGTCAGGATTCCCTTTTCCTGTGATTGAATGTAGCTTTTCTTTCATTTGTTTAAGAATCAGCTGTCAGCCGGGCAGTGGTGGCGCACACCTTTAATACCAGCACTCGGGAGGCAGAGACAGGCAGATCTTTGTGAGCTCGAGGCCAGCCTGGTCTACAAGAGCGAGTTCCAGGACAGGCTCCAAAAGCTACCGAGAAACCCTGTCTCAAAAAAACCAAAAAAAAAAAAAAAGAATCATCTGTCATGCTTGT
This sequence comes from Dicrostonyx torquatus, assembly GCA_028555095.1. NCBI lineage: Eukaryota > Metazoa > Chordata > Mammalia > Rodentia > Cricetidae > Dicrostonyx > Dicrostonyx torquatus. The sequence continues at coordinate 4,778,535 of JAQHUG010000004.1, forward strand.
TTCAGAATTTGAAGTTACAGATGGCTTTTAATTTAGACGTACAAAGTCACCTTGTTTCTTAAAATGCTACGGTCTGCCTGGTAAGCACTAAGACAGCATTTTTCAAGGAGATTTGTTTGTTTGTATGCTTTGCATGAGTGTGTGCATGTTTGTGCATTGTGTGTTTGCCTGGTGCCCACAGAGGCCAGATGGGATCGGATCCCCTGAAAGTGGAGTTGCAGAGGGCTATGAGCTCTAGACCTCATTTTCTCTTTACCTTAATCCATCACTTCTGAGTGCTACTTTATGACACAGAAGAGTCAACATTTACCTGAAACTACCTAACACACATTGATTTTCATCAGGAATTGAAAGAGAAGACATTTGTCATGAAGAGCACGTAAAAATATAAAGAATGTGAGATTTCTCACTCTTTCTGAAGTCTTGAACTGACACGTCTATATTTTTGCAAAATAAAAGCATGCTATACCTACTGCAAATTATATTTTATGGCTTTGAATCAAATAGGTTGCAGCCCTAGAGGGAAGCGGGTTACAAAAATGGCTGGCCCCAAGTCCTGTTATTATGGCAATGGGGAGAGCTGCCTTCCTGCCCCTAGCAATCAAACCGCCTGAGAGCTTCCTTTCTTCATTTAAATTTGAAAAGGCTGGAACATTTTAGTTGTTCCCAAAAGAACACAGCCCCCATTTGGCTAGGAGAAAACTCTGAAGGCATTCAGTGGAGACTCAAGCAAGAGAATGAAGTCCGCAAGTTTAACTGCAGGGAAATCTTCAGTTAGAGCAGGGGAAAGTGACATCAGCCAAGGGGATAAGTGGATAGGGGAATAATGCCATTTATCTGAGCATCATTGGCTTGACCAGTTGGAAGTGGTCCTGGACAAGAATGAAGGCAAGACAGCTTGCAGCTCTGGTGAGAGCCCAGACACAGGAAGAGCCCAGTGGGCTGACACTTGTCAGAACCATGGACAGTGCTCATGGCACCAGCTCAAACCTGTCTTCTCTGTCAAAGCTGCTGAGATTCAATTCTTTGCCCTTCCAAGAGCAACTTCCGGGCCCGAGTGAAGGCTCTGATTCTATTAACTGTCTTGTTGGCATGACCAAATAACTAATAAGAAACAATCTAAAAAAATAAGGGTTTAAGATGGGGTGGGAGGTGGCGGGGGCTCAGTTTGAGGAGACACAGTCCCTCCCGGCGGGGAAAATATGGTGGCTGGTATATAAGACATATGGTCACAGGTGAGGAAGCAGAGAGAGGTGAACGCAGAACTCAGCTTGCCGTCTCTTTTTTACATAACTAGATTCCCCAGTCCAGAGAATGGTGCTGCCCAAATTTAGGGCCAGTGTTTTTACTGCAATTAATCTAACCTTGCAGTCATACTCCGAGGTTAAACTCCTGGGTAGTTCTAGCTTATGCCAAGCTGGCAGAATAAACCACAACACTGATCCTCCACCAGGCACCCATAGGTAATAACTTGAACGATGGTTGCTAAGGTCTCAACAATGCCAAGTGCTCCTCTTCTCTGGGACCATGTAGTCACAGGATGCGTATGAGAGTGGACAGTCATAATGGTGAGTGACAGACAAAACTGGTCTGAAAGGAAAACACTTAGAAATCTGTTTCCTGACTGAAGTCTCTAAGGTAACGTGGTTCTCCCTTCTCCTTACAATGCAGGGCCTTCTTATTGGGCGGTTTGGTGAAGAAGCAACAAATTTTAGCAGAGGCTTTTGGAAATTCAGGTGCTTTCCCTAGAAATGTTAGCTGCTGTCAACACTGCACACCTTAATTTGCTGAAATCATGAAATCTGTCCTCTGTGCCACTGGGAGATTTCTCCTAAGCCTGACTTTTCCTCCTATCTATTCTGTGTTGTTACAGTTAGTACTTATCACTTGCTAGAGACCACCAAACTTCATGACCTTAATATGCCGCCGCATCTATGGCAGTAAGCCTTGCTCAGCCTCCTGTCTACATTTTCCTAGCTGAATCTAACTCAGTTCAGGAAGCTCTTCCTCCAAGAAGGTTCGGCACCGTCACATAGGCTTATGTATCCTATATTTGAACATAGGATCCTATTAGATATGTGTTTTCTGTTTTAATGACCTATCATACAAGATCATAAAAATCTTGAAAGTAAGGAGTAGGTCTTGGTTACCCCCTTCTTCCCAGCACCTCTCGTTGAACATACCCAGTAAATAGTCATGTTTAATAAAACCAAGAGTCCCCAAAAAGTCTCCAAACATAATGAATCTACCATCCATGGACTTTGGGAAATGCAAAGTTTTGCACACAGAGGAGGCTGTGTAAAGGAATGTACACTTTTGATTTTATCATAACACAAATGATTGTCTTCACTCAAAAGTTTCCTCGGGGTGTTTTGCTAGAGTCCTTGTCTCCTGGAGACCCACTGTGGTGTACTCTGTTATCTCATTCACTCAATCATCTAAGTGTCTATCTTGGTCTTTGACCCTTTTTAAATGTAGAAATCTATTTTAAAAGAAACTTTGTGATGCACATACCCCAAATCCATGGAACGCTCGTGCTTTTTCTTGCTGGCATGACAGGGGCCCCAGAGTCTCACAAACTCTCTGGAGTTTGCTAAAGAGCATACTGCCAAAGACAGCCAAATGGCATGCAGTAGGCTGTTGAACATTAATTGTGACTTTCTTCCCATTACCGTTGAAGACCCAAAAAATTTCAAGGACTAAGCTCAGGGTTAAGAGAACATTTATCTATCCAGGATTTCACTTAATGGAATGGTATACATGGAGATGGTCATAGTTACTGAAAACGTAACTTAGAATTATGACCGTAAAGGCAATTCCAAAGTGAAGTAAGATTGAAGGGATGACTTTAAAATGATAATCATGCAAGCTTACATGAGGTTTATACAAGCAGTAAGCAAGTGGCCTTGTTTCCCTCACTTGCAGAACGAACCTATTGTCTGTCAATGAGGTCTTCTACTTGTCAAAATAGTCAGCTTTTATGAGGCTTCTGTACTACTGAGAATCTAATTAAGAAAGAGCATTGTCTTTCTGTCTGACTCTGCCTATCCTTTGTTACTTCAGAGATGTATGGAAGAAAGAATTCCCACGTCTCTCCGTCTTTTCACAAGCGTTATCATGGATGACATTCTTACAACAAAAGATGTACTCATAAAAGAAGCACATAACAAAGTAGTCATAGATAGACATGGCACAGGAGTCTTAAGAAATAAAGAACCAAAAATGCATGGAATACTATTTGACTTTGCTTGTTTGGTGAGGAATAAACACCCAAGGTGTAGCTGGTCAGAGGGGGCATAATCTAATGAAATCAACTCCAGATTGGGTAGCAAAGTCTGCCAAAATTCTTCCTGGTTTCCAAATGCAGGCTGGGAACCCATTTAACCACATATTTCAGGGGAAGTAAGTTAGAGTGTTCTGCTATGGACAATCCTGTGCAAGAAAGTGGGCAAACCAGAATGACGTCTAGTTTCAGTCATTTTCTCAATCTCTAAAAATACCTCAAGGTGCTGAATCTGGAGGTACCAGGTTCTAAGCTCAGGTGTGAATAGGACGATCTGTAATAGTGAGAGAATCCAAAGCCTAATGTACCCATCTTGGTCACCACATACATTGGGATATGTCTTGAAATCACTAAAGTCCACAAAACCATATACTTACCCTTCAACTAATTTGTCCAAATATGTCTTTAATTCTATTCAAATCATTTTCTTCCCTCAGAAAGGAGGTCTCCAACACCAGACAAGTTCTCAGCATGGCCTTATGGGTCTTCCTGTGATACCTTAGCATTATATCACTTAGTTTCTCCTGTTTCTGAATTTACTCACACAGCCTTCTCAGTTCCTGTATTTACAGAGACCTGACTGATGTTATTGGGCTACTGCTCAAGTATTCTTCTTCCTAAAGATTTTTTTCCTCACATACCTGTACCTAACACATATTCAAGTTGTTTTGCTGAGGCTCCTGCCCTGCCCTTTCTAACCGTAGAGATTATGCCTGCTGTAAGTTATTGTTATAGAATCATTTATTTGCACTTGTGACACTTGCCACAATTAAACTTACTGTGTTTATATAGCTGTGCTGTTGTCTTGAACATTAAACCACAAATTCTGGAGGGCAATGGACAGGATCCCTAGTTGTCATCACTGTCCACCCAATAGTTGGTACATAGTAGGCATGTGTTTGTTGAGTAAAACAAAGGAGCAGACTAGTGAAGGGAGATGTCAGGGAGCAAGAAGAAATGGAGAGTAGGAAAGGAACAAAAATTACTTACAAGAAACAGAGTGATATAGTAGTATTCCTTACAATGAAACATGGATTTACGGATGATCTAATGGGTACTGGAGGGAAGGTTTAGTGTTCTAAGTTTCTGTTCCACTTCAACGGATCATCTTCCTGGTTAGATCGCTTCCAGTTCCCCTGTGAGGGGCTCCAACTCCTTCTCCATGTTTCTCTCAGTAAAAGTGAGAAATGAGGTATCCACAGAACCTTTTGAGGTGGGCCTTTTTGCATCTTTAAGGAGAGGAGTTTGGTGTGTTACTCTCTAGATCCCAACAAACTCTGCATTAAGAAGCATCATCTCCAAATCAGTCATCATGGTAAGACAATCCCAGTCTCTGAAATCTAACGCTTCCTAAAAAGATATTTCAGAACATTCTCCACGCTGACTCAACAGTGTCCTGCTTTTGTATCATGTTGACCAAACTCCTATCAGTATTACTGACGACTTTTACCCAGTATCTGGCCACCTAGAAGCCACAGAGGTGATGCTGTTTGTGGTGCCTCATATTGCACAACTAATGCCCTCGTTTATAAACCATGGTGGACAACGGTAATGCCACACTGAATGATAATGTATGACGCTATTGTATTGAAAATAAGTTAATGTGTGCAAACTCCCTGGAGCAGTGTCTGGTGTGCTGGGAGTACTCAGTGAGTGACAGTCACATGGGCCTTGGAGTGTTTGCCTCTGCCATGCTTCCCACATGGACTCTGAATTCTTTTCTCCACTCAGACAGGACTGTTGTAAGACCCCGCCGTCTGCCCAGGCGGGAAGAGCTGAGCCACTGTCTCACTAAAGCCACTGCTTTAGTCCTGACCCCAAGCGAGCAGACAAGTGTCCAGTCCCACAAAAGCCTTTGAAATATTTTATAGCCGGAGTTCGAGCTGGCGGCACAGCCAGAAAGCCCTGTTTTAAAACCGCCGCAATGTTGCTTTGCTGAGTCAGGAAATGTCTCTGTGGCATGCCATCCAGAAACAGCAAAAAGCTGTGTTAAATTCTCTCCTTTATAAGCCCTCTCAGGTTTTTAAGTGGATCTAGCTGGCCACATTGGAACCCCAAACTGTTGTAAAAGGTGGGGGTGGCTATGTCCTGCCGCCAAGAAGTGGGGACATTTTCCTGGCACCTGGCTCCCAGCCGCCAGCTAGCTTATGCCTGAAATAACCATACGACAATTATATTAATTTAAATTATGCCTGGCTCATTATCATTAGCCTCTTCTTGGCTAACTCTCACATCTTATTTACCCCGTTTTAATAGTCTGTAAGTCACCATGAGGTAGTGGGTTTACCAGGAAGATACAGCTGGTGTCTGACCCTGGCGGCTTCATGGCATCTCTCTCACTTCCTTCTCTCTCATTGTCTTCCGTTCTGTCTACTCCACCCACCTAAAGGCTGTGTCCTATTCTATAGGCCAGGCAGAGTCTTTATTTAACCAATGAAAGCAAAGAAATACAGAAAGAACATGCACTCGACTGTTCTGAGTGTGGATTTTCTATTCTACCCCAGAGACAGACATGCTGAAACCTTGCCAGTAGGCCAGCCATGAGCCTCGTGGTAAAATATAAAAGAATGGAGATGGGTTAATTCTAGATGTAAAAGCTAGGTAGCAATATGCTTCAGTAACTGGCCAAGCAGTGATTTAATTAATACAGTATAAATAACTCAATGTCCATTTCCCTGGGATTCACTCAGGATCTTCTTTCTGGACTCCTCCAAGGAGCTTGAGTCACTTCTTCAGCCCTGCCCTCTACAGCACACACAGCTGGTCTTCTTGGCTCCGACTGGCTCCACTCCACTGCTGCTGCTGTCCCTGGTGGGCATCCCATGGCACTGGCATCTCCAAAATGCTGGCGTCTTCTGCTGCAACTGGGCTGCACTCTCACCAGTAGCCTCTCCTGACCTCTCTTCATGGTGCCGAGCCTCAGCTCCTTTGCATGACCCCTTCAGTCCTGGGCCTTCAACAGCCACCGAGCCTTCACCAATATTGGGCCCTTCACCAACAGCCTCTCCTGGGCTCTCACAGTGCCAAGCCTCAGCTGCCCTCCATGTCCCCTTCATATCCTCAAGCCCAGTCCCACCTGGGTGACTCTTATACGTTACCAAGTCCAGCGGTCAGCACAAGGTACAACCTGGCACCTCTGGAACACAGCTTCTCTGCGCTGTCAGGAAATGAATCTCATCGGATTTCTCCAGTCTCGGTCACCACTAACCTCCTAGCTCTAGCTGACAAGCAGCAAGTACCCTGCAAACCAAGGTTTCTGCTATAGCAGTTCTGGTGTCTTGTTAATCACAGCTGATACCTCAGCCCCAGATAACGGGAGCCACGGGATCTTAACTCAAAATAACAAATGGCCCCGACAAAGTCTTTAAACTTCCCTCTGAAACTTTGCAAGCCACATCTCCATTCTGCAGCACTGCTCTGAATATTCTCATCTTCCAAGTTCCCACAGGATGACTCACAGAGGTCTTAGCACTCAATGGCTCTTCTAACCCAAAGTGCCAAATTCCTTCCACAATCCTTCCCAAAACATAGCCAGGTCTGTCACATTCCATTCCTGCAACACAATGCTATGACCAAAAAAAGAGTTGGGGAGAAAAGGATTCAATTGTCTCACCTGTGAGCATCCCTGTTCATCACTGAAGGAAGTCAGGACGGGAACTCACACAGGGCAGGATCCTGGAGGCAGGAGCTGATGCAGAGGTCATGGAGGGGGTGCTGCTTACTGGCTTGTTCTGCTTCTGTCTTATAGAAACCCAGGATCACCAGAACAGAGATGGCACCACTCACCATAAGCTGGGCCCTCCCCCATTGATCACTGATTGTGAAAACACCGTATGGTTAGATTTCCTGGAGGCATCTCCTCAGCTGAGGCTCCTTCCTCTCTGATGACTCCAGCCTGTGTCAGGCTGACACACAAAGCCAGCCGGTACAATAATTTAGCTATTGTAACAAGTGCAGTGATGATCAAGGATCTGCAGGTATCTCTCCGGTATGCTGGCTTTGGTTCCTCCAGAAATACACCCACAAGTGCACAGTTGGATGATGTGGTAGTTCTCATCCGAGTCTTTGAGGAAACGCAACACTGACTGTCATAGTGACTGGAATAATTTGTATTCTATAAGTATTGTATACAAGTTTGTTTTTCCCACATCCTCACCAACATTTTTTTAAATTTTTTGATGATAATTTTTCTAATTTGGGCTAAGGTAGAACCTCAATATTGACTTACACGTCCCTACTGTCTAAAGACATCAAACATTTATGTGTTTACAATCCATTTATATTTCATTTGAAAGAGAATGATTTCCAGTTCTGTCAACTGTTAGGGTTTTCCTTAATTGCATCAGGCATTGAAACTGAATACACATCGAAGATTAAGGTCTTGCCCCTCCTCAAATTCTCTAAAGCAACTAGGAAACACTAAGCTGTTTAAACCTTTAAATCAAAACACTGCAAACTTTAAACAGGGAAAGCTTGAACGGGCTCTGAAGACTTTAGGGAAAACCTCTGCAGTACATGGTGTGAGCTTAGTTTTCATCGAATCTTTTCAGGTATTTTTTCACTAAAATATCAACTTTTTCTTTCTCCAGAGTTCTTGTAATACATTTCCTGGATTAAAGCCCAGGCCATAAATTCATGTTTATCAAAACTTGTACACAAATCTCCAACAAACAAACACACAGAAAAGTCTATAGTCATCTCTGAAATCTTAGTACGTGATTGGTTGCAAAGGAAAATATCGGCTCTGAATCTTCTGCTGCGCTTACTTTGCATTGAATAGTTTAAAGTGTTTTGTACTCGGCACACATTCAGCAGCAGACGGTAAGAAGCACTGTAACCACTGTCTCCGCTATCTTCATCAGAATAACACATAAAATGACACTAAAATGCAATGTGTCTCTTTCCATGTAATCTTTTTCTGTATGAGAATATTATTTAATACTTTTAATCTTTCATCCTAGAGCCATCTGAACTAAAATACTTCTTTGGAAATAGGGATATTTTTTCTATTGTGCTAAACATCTTCCTGCATCTAACGGTGTAGAGTAAATGCACAGGAAATAAGTAGAAAATGAGCAAAATTTTACAGAAATCTACAGTTGTGGGGAAAATAAGCTCTTTTAACCAATTGCTTCAAACAAGATTTCTGATGTATAAACAATGCTTTACTTTTTACAAAAAAATAATTTTCATGCAACATATTTTGCTCATGTTTTCCTCACCCTCAGTTCTGCCTGGATCCTCCCTCCCACCCAATTTTGTGTGGTTTTCTTCTTCTCACTCTTAAAGGAAAAGACAAAGAACAACCACAAAATGCGCCAAGAAGCAAACACCAAAAAAATCCCACCTAACAGCACAAAAAGTGAAAACCAAAATGATCAAATAAAAGACCAATGAGACAAAAAAAAGTGCCCAAATAAAGTAATATGAGACCAAAAAAAAAAAAGTCTGCAAAAGACCACTGAGTTTGTCCTGTGTTGCCCAACTTATCCTAGGCGTGGAGCCAGACCTGGAAAACAGTTAATAGAACCCAGTGAGAGTTGATTGGAGAAAACTGATGTTTTTTTTTTCCTTTACCATGTGTTATCACATGAAGGCATCTTTTTCGTTAGAGGTCGGAACTCATGTCTACTCCCCTGTCTCAGTACTGAGGCCCAGCTGGCCTCAATCTGTCCAGGCCTGTGAGTGCAGCCAGAGTCTCTCTGAGCTCACACGTGCAGCAGTCCTGTCCTGTGTGGGAGTCATCATCCCCTCTGGCTCTCACAAAGTTTCTGCCTCCTCCCTGAGCCCTGAGGAGAGAGGTTTGATGAAGACATTCTGTCTAGGACTGAGTGTTACAAAGTCTCTCACCATTTGCACATATGATGCACCACTTTTCAAAACAGACTTCATTGTGTATGTGTAATGTTTAGAATATGATATGGAAGAATTAAAGAGATAGCAAAATGGTTACTATCATGAAGCAGAAAATAGTTGCATATAAATTAATATTAATGGAAAATACCTAGTAATAAAATATCTTTCTGGTTTTTTTAATATTTCTTTATTTATTATGTATACAATATTCTGTCTGCGTGTATGACTGAAGGCCAGGAGAGGGCACCAGACCTCATTACAGATGGTTGTGAGCCACCATGTGGTTGCTGGGAATTGAACTCAGGACCTTTGGAAAAGCAGGCAATGCTCTTAACCACTGAGCCATCTCTCCAGCCCCCTATCTTTATGGTTTTTAGAAATAGTCTTTGATTTAAATTTTTCCAAGATCAAACCCTCGAAGCGTGTGCCGTCTGCGACCCAGGAGTTGCTGGGCTTAGGGTAGAGGACCGGTTGCATCTTAGCAATGAATCTGTGTCCTCCAGAGACAGTTAGCAGCACTGACTTTCTGAAGTGGGCACTGTCCTTAGACTATGTGTCTGTAGTTTTTCCTGTAGTGTTTACAACATGGTAATTCTCAGGTCTGTTCGTGTGGCACGTTCCCTGGTCTAGGGGCATTATAGTCAATCCTTCCATTGGTTGGGGAAGAACTTTGAAGCATTAATAATGACCCCAAGGAAAATGCAGTTTACTTTAGAGGATGCTGCCCAGGTGTACAGTGGGGTGGCCCCTCCCAGCTTAGGGTTAGATTGCAGTGGGGTGGTCATGCAGGGGGGTGACCCCTCCTTGTGAATGATTCCTGTGGCTGATGTGTTGGTTGAAGGGTTGTTTTCAAAAGTCCCATTCATTGCCAATTATGGCATGAAATTACTGCTGAGTACTAGTCATCTAATTCAGTCATACAACTATGTGATTAGTCCATCACATCCCACAAGCACTTGCTGCTCTCCTGTATCCAAGGGGAGGAAGATGAGCAAGGCCAGGGAGAGCTGCTGGTCCTCCCATAGAGATGAGCAAGCAGGGTCAGTTAGATGTCATACTGTTGTAAATAGCGGGAGCAGCAGGCTGTGTCTCGCCTGGCTCCCGGCCACATGGCCATACGTCCACATGGCTATACCCGGAATACACAAATCACACACAAACTGGATTGATTTAAATTCTGCCTGGCCCATTATCACTAGCCTTTTCTTGGATATCTCTTACATCTAAACTAACCCATTATAAAAGTCTGTATATCACCACAAGGTGGTGACTTACCAGAAAAGTCTAACCTGCATCCATCTGCAGTGGGAGCCTCATGGCGACTCTCCCTGACCCAGTCTTCTTCCCAGCGTCCTCTTCTCTTTTCCCCGCCTATCTAAGTCCTATCAAATGGCCCAGGCAGCTTCTTTATTTAACCAATCAAAGCACAGAAATAAAGATGGACCCTCCTACATCATACTTCTGAAAACCCCCAGTCTGATCATCACACTGCACCCTGCCCTTCTTCATGTAGAACAGTAAGGACTGTGGGATGACCCCTAGATTCCAGACGCAGCTGTCAACATCAGGGCCACACTGTCCACACAGACCCATCAACCCTAGGTCTTGGCAGTCCACTGTGTCATCATCCACAGGAATGAGTGCTCAGTATCCGGGGCACAGCAGTGACGCTGGTTAGGTCTGACTTCTCAGTACAATGCCCAGGACAGCATATGTGTGCAGCAAGGATGCTAATTATTTCTGGCAATAAGTCGAACTAAACAAAATTTGGATTTGAGGAAGAAGAGAGATAAAAAAAAACATCACCAACTCTTTTGCTTATGTCAGTGATATCTTTTTTAAAAATATTTACTTATTCATTATGTATACAATATTCTGTCTGTGTATATGCCTGCAGGCCAGCAGAGGGCACCAGACCTCGTTACAGATGGTTGTGAGCTACCATGTGGTTGTTGGGAATTGAACTCAGGACCTCTGGAAGAGCAGGCAATGTTCTTAACCACTGAGCCATCTCTCCAGCCCCTGTCAGTGACATCTTTGCAGCAATGCTGAGAGAGAGAGAGAGAGAGAGAGAGAGAGAGAGAGAGAGATATCAAGGTGGTCAGGCTGGCTGAGAACAAGAAAGGGGATTCAGCCAGCAGGTGCAAGGTGGTTGTGGTCAGCCTCCTCTCTCTCTCTCTCTCTCTCTCTCTCTCTCTCTCTCTCTCTCTCTCCCTCCCTCCCTCTCCCTCTCTCTCCATCTTCTTCTTTCTCTCACTAGCCCCCACTTATCTTAAATCACTTCTGAATGGACCCGTTACAGGGTCCTGAACATGGTCACTGTCTTACTTAAGGTTTCCCTGTTGCTATGAGAAACCTGGTGAGTCTCCATTGCCACAGGTGGAGCTCTGACAACTGACACATTCTGCATAGGAAAGAAAACCACAGAGTAGAAAAGACAAGGGTCCCTCCTGAAGAACTTAATCTATGCGTCTAATTCTAAGCTTAAAAGGCCATCAGAAGGCTGGTGTGGTGGATCCATGTATGAAAGTTCTGGCTTCAAAGACTGAAGTTTTAAAGTCAGTCCCAGGAACCCACATGCTTAGAGGAGAGAACTGATTCCCACAAATTTTCCTCTGACTTATGCACAAGTGCCATGGAATGCACACACACACACACACACACACACACACACACACACACACCTAACACCAATAAATAAATGCAAATAATGTTTAAAAGAATAATGGAATAGTCAAGGTTTGCCAGAGAATGACTGGTTATAGACTTGAGCGTAGCAGTCACACTAGGGTGGGGCGTGAATGTCACGGCCAAGGCCAGGGCCGCAGCTGACAGCCAGCATCCTGTCTGCAGCTTGTGGGCAAACACCTGGCATCCACAGAATTAGATTCAAATGCCCCTCTGTTACTGGCAAGACACAGCCTCAGACTGACCTCATCACTGAAGATGATACTGTTGTGAATGAGACTGACAAGCAGGAGGGAGAGACGTGGAGATGTCCTGTCGCCACAGTAAAGCAGACGACTGTGGAGAGATGATTATCCGCGCACATTTCCTTTTTTCACAGAGGTTGAAGATGACAGCAATCACACAGAATACATCCTAGAAGGAAGGAAAGGAACCGTTCCCTTCAACTACTGGTGTTCCTTTTGAAAGGGGCTATTTTATAAAGCACAGATGTCTGAAAACTCCTGTACAAAACACTTAAATCAGCATCTTTGGATCCAGGATTGCAGTTCTTTCCAAGTCCCTCCACCCCCAGCTCCATAACTGAACCGTGAAGCCAGGGTTGGCGATCACTCTTTCGCTCAGCTCTCCGACTGTCACAGGGTCTCAGTGTCAACAAGATGCAGGGCTGGCATGCCCCACAAGTGACCAGCCTACAGTCTTTCAGCAGGTCATCGGTGGCTGTGATTGGTAGCATCACTGGCTACAGTATCTGAACTGGTTTTTCTGCCTTGGCCCCCATGCTCACACCTGATGACAGTAACTCATTACTGTTGGCAACATTTCCATTATCAGCTGGAAAATCCTTCTGTGGGGGGCCTAGAGAGGGGGAGGGAGGAAAAAGAAGCTCCCACCTCCAGAGAAACAGGATCCGCTTCTCTGTGTGAATTTTGCATAAATTACTTAACCTCCTTGTGGTAAAATGAGGATGAAGTGAAGCACGATGCTGGATTATGAGGAGCAAGAGGAAGACTGTGTGTGTGTCACCAGTGCACTTCTGTAAATCAATCGCCTGGTTTCCAGCACGGAGCACCTATTCGTGTTTTATTGGAATGAAATCCAACGTCAATATAGTGCGTCTTTGCTGAACATTTAGCTTATCTCCACCCAATTTTCGTACGAATTATGAAGCAGAGACCAATTCCACTATACTCCACGGAAAGAAACTGAGGCCCAATGCAAGATCAGAATTCCCCGTTACCCTTTATTGACCTTTATTCGCTATCACCCACAGAACAGTCCTGGTGAGAATTTCGTCTGGGCTCACGTGTTCTTTGCATTGCTGATAATCACAGATACCCAAAGGATGATATACCATGCTTTCCACAACACAGCTACTCAGGAAAGAAGAAAAGGATAAAAGTAAAGACAACATTGAAAAGCTACCATTTCATACTTTTCATGGATAGATTTATTTCGTTACAACTCAAAGCAAGATAATTCCTTCAAAAAGCAAAGGTTTTCCCTTTAACACTATCTGTATGTAATGAGGTTTTTGTTTGTTTTTTTTTCACATAGGCTGGAGAAATCAGCCTGGGGCACCGTCATAAACGCAGCGTTTATTTATGTATCTGCTTGCAATGAGATCACGAGAGAACAAAACCAAAAGCTTTCTTCCAATTTCATTATTAGAATGAACTTCTAATTGAGAAATATATAATTTGCATGGTTTAAGATGTGAACTAGTTAATAGTCACTCTGAATATTACAGCTAAATATATTAGTAAAGAAGGAGACATCACTTCGGTGGGTCTTTCGTGGCATCAACCAGATAAGTAAACAGGAAGTGAAGAAATAAACCAAAGAGGCTGAGCTGCGAACAGGAGTAATGATTGCAGCACAAAGCACCTGCTCGGCACAGGCCTGCAAGAACGGGAAGCTGCTACGGAGATTGTGCTAATCACTTCATCAGCCAGGGCTGGGTGGTGAGCAGTCAATGTTTTTATACAAACTGTTCCAAAACTTAGTGATTTAAAGCAGTCATTTTATTTCATTCAGGATTTATTAATCCGGAGCTGGCCATCTCTGATCCGTGGGGCTTCTCATTGGCGGTACTGAGAGCTGACAGGTCCATTTTCAAGACGGAGTACTTTGCCCCCCCCAACACACACCTTCTGTGGCTCCCCATGTTCTTTCATTCCCATAGTCTGGTAGTCTCAAGAGAATCAGACTCCTTATGTGGTGATCTCTAGGTCCAGTGGTCCAAGGTCAAGTGTTAGGACCTGAGTTCAGAAGCTAGGATCACATCACTTTTGTAATTTGCCTTCAGCTAAGAGGATCTGAGGGCCGCGTAGATCTGAAGGCTCAAGGACTCGATGAAGGGATGGGCATAGAACTCACAGTGATATTTAATCTCCCTTACATCTTTAAGGCAGTGATTCCAACAGCAAAGGTGTGATCCAGAGTAAGGTAACTCACATTAGAGTCCCACATTTGGTGCCCACAACTTGCTAAGGGGTAATGGGGAAAGACCAAGAATTCTATGACACAACGCCAGTGCTGCCTTGACCAGAACCGAGGGATTACCAAGTTTTACTTTCTCCACGCACCCCTTGGGGCCACAGTGGATTCCAGAAGAAAGTGGGATCCATAAGAAAGGCAGAATTGTTCAATGGTTTTTAAATGAAAACGATAGAGACCCAGATGTATGCCGGGCACCATGGTGAGATCAGAGACCTATGTGCGATACATGATGTTTGCGCTTGGGAGAGGTGAAGTCCAGCAGGCATGGTGACTGCACCCAAGAACAGGTGAGTGAACCTGTTATTATAGGAGGACAGAGCAGAGCTGGAGCGATGGCTCAGCTGTTGAGAACGCTTGCTACTCTTCCAGACCTTGGGTAACTTCTCATCACCCACCTATACCGTTATCTTCACAGATCCAACACTCTTCTGACCCCAAGAGTACCTACATGCATGGACACACATACACATAGTTTAAAAAAAATATTAAAGCATAAAAGAAGAAAGAGAAAGAAACGTCTGACGGACTCTTCAACAGTGCTAGGTGAGCTCATTGTTACAGTTGCTTAATAAGGAGCTGTTGAAAAAACTGAAACAGAGTTTTTTTGTTTGTTTGTTTGTTTTTTTTTTGTGGTTTTTCGAGACAGGGTTTCTCTGTGGCTTTGGAGCCTGTCCTGGAACTAGCTCTTGTAGACCAGGCTGGTCTCGAACTCGCAGAGATCCGCCTGCCTCTGCCTCCCGAGTGCTGGGATTAAAGGCAAGCGCCACCACCGCTCAGCGAAACAGAGTCTTTCTGAATGAGGGGAATATTTAAGGTGATGCCCAGATGGGTTCCTCGTGGAAAAGCACGGAGCTAACACGCAGTGCCCCGCCCTCTAGGAGGACCCTCAAGAGCTGACTCAGCACACTCAGCGAGGAAACCATGGCTCACTTACACCGTGCACTCCAGCAGATGAGTTCAGTCAAGTGGATGAGGAGGCTACGGGTGAAACTCCAGTGCTGGGCTGAGGCCGTGCTTGTGGCCTTGATGTTTCTGTTCTTTGCCCAGGTCCTCCTGCTCCTCCAAGGTGCGAAGCGGCCTAACACCCAGGGTTCTGGTCACCAGGAGCAAGAACTACTATAGGGGAGGAAAGGGTTTTTGCCAGCCAAAATTTCCAGGTCAAAGGCCATCGTGGAGAGGAGTCAGGGCCAGCGTGGCAGGAACTGAAGCAGAAACTGCCGAACGCTGATTATTTGCTTCGTTCTCAGCCACCTTTCTTTTACAGCAAAGGCCCCAGAGCCTATGGGTGCTGTCACACACAGTGGACGGGGCCTAACCCATCATCATCTACCGAGCACACAGATATGGCCAAAGGCCAGTGATCCATCAGCAAGTCCATCAAATGTGGGTGAAAATTCTGAGAACTTGGTGGGAGAGTGTTTTCTAAGTTTTCTCAAAAGTCAACCATTCCACAAAAAAGGATAGAAATTTTGAAAACAATACAAGTAATAAGAGGTATGACTCTCACACTTAAAATCAAAATAATTAAATATTAAAAACCCAACTTGGGGCTGGAGAGATGGCTCAGAGTTTAAGAGCATTGCCTGCTCTTCCAAAGGTCCTGAGTTCAATTCCCAGCAACCACATGGTGGCTCACAACCATCTGTAATGGGGTCTGGTGCCCTCTTCTGGCCTTCAGGCATACACGCCGACGGAATATTGTATACATAATAAATAAATAAATATTTTTAAAAAAAACCAACTTTTTATAAAAAATAATTGAAGTGAACCTAAACCGGGAACATATTTGGTAAAAGATGTGTTATTCGGGTGGTCAATAATATTATTTTCTTAACCATAGCAACGAAGCACGTTTGTCCTGGTAACAGAGATAAACCAGTATGAACCAGTCTGTGAAGGAAATCCCAACGGACATGTGGAACAACGCTTTTCCCTGATAACGAAGACAAAGAAGCCGGAATCAAGTATACATTCAGTTCTTCCTGAGCAAAAATCATTTCCTAAAGCACTGGATACAAATGATTAAGAGAAATTTAAGACCATTTAGCAAAGAGTTAGACAATAACCTAACCTTTGAGCCAAAAACGTCTGTTTCTGGAAATTCATCCTACAAAGCTCAATGAAAGATAATCAAAGAGCGTAACAAGGCGTGGTTGTGGCTGCATTTGTGAGGACACGGATGAGCAATCTAAACTGGGTAAACGTTAAATGTTTTCATTCGCAGCGGGATGTGAGCCGCTATTGACATGGAAAAATTCTGTGATATTTAAGCGAGAAGGGTACAACGCCAGGTTGTATTTAAAATATGATGATCCATTTTATGGGTGCATGGATAGATGCAGAGAGAAATAAAATGTTTAAAATAAGCTGAAACTTACAGTACTGTTCTATGATTGCTGGGTAATATTGTGCGTGAATTTTCACCAATAAACATTTCAAAAGTTAAAAGTGAGGAAATGTGATTTTGATTAAAGCGTCAGAGTTCTGCTGGTATGCGTTAAGATTCTCAGTGCATATGGAGGAAGGATCTTGAATGAAATTCAAGATTGATTAGGATTTCCCATTCCACAGACAAGACCAAGGCAGATTATTGGGTTACCAGTAAATTGAGTTCCCTACCTTAAGACGACTTCATTGCAGAGAAATGCTGACAGTTTTAATTCTTTGATGTTAGCTCAGCTAATGTAAATATAAATGTCACTATCCCAAAATAAACATTTGCATTTTGATAGTCTTAGGCATTGGTTGATTCAGAGTAAAGTACAGAAAGAAATGTTTAGCCTTCGTCTCCAGAGACATTCTAGAAACGCTGGGAAGAAAGGAGAGGTCTAGGTTTTGTCTGCAGAGGGCATCAATCGATTCATTTGATTTAATTTAATTTCAAGAGATCTTGAAAAAGATCTCTCATGGTTTACTCAGCCTTATCGACAGCACCAAACTGAAAATTCAGGTGGGGTCATTCCGGCCTCCTTTCCTTTACAATGGGCCTAATAAAATCTAAGCGAAATTCACGTATTAGCAGCGGTAAAATCCTAGCATTGAAAAACAGTTTTCTTTCTGGGTCCACAAATTATCCATCTGGGTATCTGCTGCTCTTCATTTCTAACTAGGTGCAGCATTCAAGAACTCATGCATCCACCATCTCAGAACTTTAAAACAATAGAAACCAGTGGTATGGGTATAGCCCGCCTTCACTGTTTGAAGGCAGCACTCCCTCACAGATAGGAAACCCTGGAAGTAATGAGAGTTCATTCAGAGTTCTCCCGGTTCTTCACTTATTTCCACCTCTGTGCTGCTCCACTTGAGAAGCAGGAGAAACGTGTGTCTTCTCTTACCTGTCTCTTAAGAACTCATGGGTGATTAATTGTTCAGCAACAGGAATGGAGAGCCCAGACTTTGCAGAACTGGCTTTGCATGCACACTGCATGAGAAGTCCAAGTTAAAAGAATAATATTATGTGTACAGAAGACACCTTAGGAGTGCGGTGAGTGAGGAAGTCCGTGGGTAAGAAGCCCGCCTGACTTCTCACCTCTTACCAAAGCTGTGGAACTTGAACTGCTTGAATAAGTGAAGTAAGGTTGACCCTCTCAAGACCTGTTTTCACTTAAAGCCCAGCCCAGCCACACAAGTTATGTTTTACAGTTTAAATACTTCAAACACACTGCTCATGATTTTGTGAGGACCAAGGTTTCCAGCCATGCTTCTGACATAGTAAACACCGGCGAGGTACAAAAACAAAACAAAAAAAAAAGAAAATTACACGTGAAAAAAAAAACTTGGCAAAATCTGAAATCAAAACACTTACTAAACCTTCCCATCAATAGCTTAAGATTGAGTTCTTATCTCCAAGCAGTTTGCAGATACACCAAAGCGACGTAACTAGGAAAGGCAAAAAGACAAGGACGAGGAGAGAGATAGCAATACCTAAACCAAATGGAGAAGACAATCTAGTAGCTTCTCTCCTGCTCTACAAGTAGGAGGCTTTGAATACAGATGTCTTCACAGTGCAAACGCTGAATGTTTTGGGGAGTTGATGGAAACTTGAAGAAGCAGAATCTGGGACGATGAAGTGGGTCACTAGGTCGATGTCTTTGGAGAGTAGACTTTGTCTGTACTCCCAATCTTCTCCCTCTGCTTTCTGGGTGCTCTGAATTAACTAGGTCCGCTTCATCAGGCCCAGACACTTAGATCATGATGGATTGAAACTGTGAAAATCAATCTTCACTCCCTTGCTTATTTTTTTTATTTTTTTCAATATTTTTGTCATTCTTTGAGAATTTCACAGGATGTATTTTAATCATAACCACAGCTTTGTGTTCTCTCTCTTCAGATGTCTACGGTTGAGGAAGGCTCAGTAAAATACTAGGTCTAAGAAAATTAAACCAGTTTAAATGGTCTGCCTTCCCTCAAGTGAAGAGCTCACTTCATCCATATACATGACGATGTACATAAATATGTAACTTTTCTGGAAGTATGTAAATATATTTTTCAGAGAGAGGAGAGAGAGAATTACTACTCAAAGAGCAAAGGGAAACATAATTAATCAGGTACTATCTGCTGTCCATATTATGTCAAGGATTGCGACATGCTACATGCAATTCATGAAAAGGAGGCATGTATTTGAGAAAATATACTTGTAAAAACAAGACAAACACACACACAGAAAAAACCTCTGACGTCAATCTAGCCTGCACAGTGTTTGAACAACCAGAAACCCATCTAAACCATTTGAATATACAATAATACAATTGTGTGCCCCTTCTCCAAAGGGCCTTCACACTCCTCCCATATTATGATCCGAGACCAACTCGACAGCGTGCAGCAGATGCTGGAAATCCGAATGCCTTTTGAGAAGAAAAGATACAGACCTTGTATTGCACGGTTTATTCTACTGTTCACTGCCCACCTGGGGATTGAGTTTTATTAGCTGCCCACACTGGCCAAAAGCACACTAAATGGTCACGAATCAATCTGTGTGAGGGAGGCATTTAATTTGTGTCTTGGCTGAGAAGGTCCCGCTATTTGCAAAATTAGTTCAATCCAAGTCAAAAGCTAGGGATTGGCTGCAAAGGAGCCATTTCTTCATCAAGGAGGGCCAGTTCCCCAAAGCAAAGCAATGGAATGCATTTTATTTTCACCACATTACCTGGGAAGCCACTGTGTAGCAGAGAGGCTGGGGATGTAGGAAATGCTGAGACCAAGATGAAATCAAATGGCCAAATGAGAACACCAAGTTCAATTCAGAAAACAGGAAGAATACTGAATTTCTGAAAAAGATCATACGGCGTTTCCTGAAAACACTAGAGCAGCAATTCTTATACTCGTGGAGATCATTTCAAGATGTTGAAGATGATCCTAGCAGTTCAAGGACACCTTGAAGGCTGCACAGACCATGCCGCGCGTGACAGGAAAACAGTCCAACAGTCACTTCTGGGCATCTGGGGATCTCCTCTGCATCCTCTTAAGCCTGTGAGGTGCAGAAATCCTTCATCGAAGTGGTCCTGATGAGACAGCAAAATGCATCCCTGCATCCTCACAAGAACCAGAGGAACTGTCACTCCATTCCAAACTTGTTGTAGAGGGAAGTTGGGGACAGAGCTGCTGTGGGAGTGGTGAGGGGAGGGAGGCATGCCTGGGAAAGGATAGCCCACCACCCCGAGTTTACAAGATTTCCAGGAAGGCAGAGAACAAAATTATGGAGCTCTGTACACAGGAAGCTCAGACCTCTGGACCACAATAGCAGAGACCACCCCTGTTCATGTGATAAGCCCTCTCCACCTCCCAGGATGTGAGGCCAGGTCAGTAAACAGAAAGATGAGCAGGTATGCTACCTACAGCCTACATTCTCTGTCCTGGTTAAAACTTGTACTTCCTCTCTGGTCTGCAACTTTAAAGGGAAGAGGGAAGCAGGGTTAGAGCTAACGTGATAAATAATGACTGGTTAGTTTGAACAAATAAACAAATTCATTGTTGAAATTATTTAAATATGACATATATAAGTAATTATGTATTTTAAAGTACATATTAATTATGTACACATATACATACCCTGTCACAGCCCAGAAGTAACTACAGACAGTTGCCTAGCCTAACTCAGGTACCTGGAAAGAATGTGGGGCTGGGGAGGGTTTTTAAGTTCTGTGTGCAAGCATGTATAACAGTGCCCTAGGAAGGTCACATAACAACTTTCTCGTTTTTCCTCTCCTTTCGCTGGGAACTGGATAGTCCGTGGGGCATCGGGGCTACACACCAATGCCATTACTACCAACTGTGTACCATCTCACCAGCCCTATTTCTCTTATTTTTATGAACCAGTTGACATTCTCTAGAGCACAAGTGTGGGATACAGGTTTTATATTTTCTCTTCGGTTAGTCCAGGAGAAGCCTACCAGTGGAAAATAAAAGAAGTAGGTGAGCCATTATGAAAAAAAGGAGAAGCCGCATTAGTCTAAGGTGAGATGTAAAAATACATCAGGCTCCTCAGTGCCTGAGCAAAAGAAAAGCACTAGATAACATGCACTCATGCATGTGCATGTTTGTGTGCATTGTGTATGCGTGTGTGCACTGTGTATGCATGCCTGTGCATGTGTGTATGTGTGTGCACATGTGCATGTGTGTATGCTTGTGTGCATGTATGCATGCATGTGCATATGTGAGTATTGTGTGTGTGCATGTGTATGTGCATGTGTATATTTCTGGATTGTGTACACGTGCATCATGTGTATATGCATATGCATGCATGTGCATTGTGCTCAGGCATGTGCATATATGTGTGTTTCTGCATGAGTGTTGAGTGCATGTGTTTATGTGTACACATGTATGCACATGTGTGGTGTGTGTGTATGAGTGTGTGTATGTCTGTGTGCATAAATGCATCTGTGTGTATGTATATCTGTGTGCATACCTGAATGTGTGTGTGTGTGTACAAGTTTCAGTGGTAACAAGAGACAAGAATCCCCATCAGGTCATAACTTTTGGAAAACATGGTAAAAGAAGGAAGCACAGAAAAGCTATCACAGGTAGACAAAGTCCCCAGACAGGTGTCTCATCAGGACACAGCACATGCTGCTCCGTGTGCTTCCTGCTTCATCTCGACTGACTCTGTCTCCTCCTGAAAACTCTGTGTCTTTGTGTTTGAGTCACTTTCCTGCCTACTGCTAACTAGACCACTCACCTGATGGCAAGCCCTGGTACAGGGCTGTCTCCATCCCGGCACTCAGCAGAACCTTTCCTGTGTGCCATGGGTAGGAAGTTGTAAAAGGCAGTGGTTCCAGAATCAAACAAGAGCTGTTGAGGGTCCACTGCCGCAAAAGTCCATGCGATGGAAATAAAGTCCAAGGGCCCGACGATACCGCACAAGGAACACACAAGGTAAATTGGCAAGGCAGACTTCCTTCTGCAAAGAGGGGTCTTCCTTCATTCTATCACGGTTGCAAGGAGAGGGCTGCTTATTCATCCTAGCCACCCAGAGCCCCGAAATAATCACACAGAAACTATATTAGTTAAAGCAATGCTTGGCCCATTAGCTCTAGCCTCTTATTGGCTAACTCTCACACTTTGTTTTAACCCATTTCTATTAATCTGTGTAGCACCACGTGGCAGTGGCTTACCGGGTAAAATTCCCAGCGTCTGTCTCCCGTGGATCCACGGCATCTCTCTGACTTTGTTTTCTTCCTCCCGGAATTCAGTTCTATCTTCTCTGTCTACTGAAGTTCTGCCCTATTAGGCCAAGGCAGTTTCTTTATTCATTAACCAATACAAGCAACACACACAGAGGACTCCCACATCGTACCACCATGGACAACGAACAGGAAAAATGATGAGTTTTGTCAAAACCCCAGGGGCTGTCTTCTCCCCATTGACTGGAGTCTGAACAGTCTTTTGCAGTTGGCTAGTTGTCTAAAAATTGACAAAAAGAGGGGCATGATGGATGGAGATAGAGCCAGAGACCCACATTCACATCAGAACAAGGGACTGAGCTACCAAGGTCCAGTGGAAGAGCAGAAGGAGGGAGAAGATGAGCAAGGACGTCAGGACCGTGAGGGACTGGCCCACCAACAGAGACAGTGTGCTCGATCTATTGGGAGCTCATCGAATCCAGCTGGACCAAGACTGAATGAGCATATGACCTAACTGGACCCTATGAATGTGGAAACCAATGATAATGGCACCAGGACTTAGCTCTTCTGCATGTATTGGCTTTTTGGGAACTTAGTCTATATGGATGCACATCTTCCTAGACCGAGATGGAGGGGGGAGGGCCTTGGGCTTCCCATAGGGCAGGGTATCCTGCCCCATCTTAAGGAAGGGGGGGGGGGGTGGTGGGGTAGTGGGGGAGCGGGAGGGCCGGGAACAAGGGGAGTAAATGTAAATTTTTCTTTTAACAATAAAAAAAACTAAAAAAAAAAAAGAAAAAAATTGACAAAAAGAAAATTAAGGAACTAGGAGAAGGGGTCTGCTGCTCTAGTTTGGGGTACACATGATGGATGTGACTTATGTAAACAGGAAGTTTTACAAAATGAGGGAGTTTACAAACTAGGATTTCAATTCTTATATTCCTGTCATCATGCCCTTTGGAGAAAAGATCCAGATTTCTTGAAGTTGCTTGGCTCGCATGCAAGGTGCCTTCTGTGGTACACAGACATTCATGAGGCTCCTTGGAGGCAAATAGCTTCTTACAAGGATTCAGAAGGCAAGCATCGCTCCTTTAGCCTCTGACATTTTGCTGACCTCAGCTGTTTGTGGTGTCTAGGTCAGGTTCGAAGGTCCTGGTCATACTGGCCTAGAGAACAGAGAGCTCTCTTTATCAGCCAGCCTGGGAAAAAAAAACTAGAAAAACTCAGCAGGAATTTCCTAGAGTTTGCTATCAGCACGATATCACCATGCCCTCCCAACAGCTGAGGACTATTTCCTATAATCTTACAGGAAAATTATGCAGTCATGGGCTAAGATGGCAACATAGACCACCAACTATGGCTTAGTGATTCCATTCCTAGCTACTCACCCAAAAGAAGGAAAAGCAGGTGGCTACATGCCAATAGGCATTGCATTCCCAATAGCCAAACCCTAGAGACAAATCAAGCGCCCATGGGCAGATAAATGGAGAAAAACAGGTGTCATGTCCGTGAAGTGGAATATTATTAACTCTAAAGGTAATTAAATTCCGACTACAGTGGGGATGAGCTTTGAAAATGTCCACCAGGTGACAGGAAACAGACATAAAAATTGTCGACCCTACACGTCTGTTTCTCTTGAATATACAGAACAGGGAAATTCACAGAGATGTGAGGCAGAGTGGGCCGGACTGCACAGTGCCTGCGGAGTTCAGGTTTGAGAGATGAAAAGATTTTGAAAACTGACAGTACCATATGAATGCAGTCAGTGCCAGGCTGTAACATACACTGGGAATGGGTGAAAACAGCAATGACTTTATTTTGTGAGTAATGTGCTGTAATCAGGGAGGAGCCAAGATGGAAGGACACTTGTTGGACATCAGAAGACAGCAGAGTAGCAAACCCATCATTCTGTGCTTTACTTTGGATGCTCAGAAGAACTGTGTGCCGAGGGCCTGATCTCCAACCTGTGGCATTCCTGGAAGGCAGTAGAAAATATTGGAAATGAAAACCTATTGAAAGGAAGCCAGGTCACTAGGAAAAAAAGGAACCATAGAATAAGGCCCTGTTCTCCTTTCTCTATTCGCTTCCAAACTGCTATGAACTGAGTACGGTTCATGCAACACACATTTCCCACCGTGTGATTCTGTGCTACCATGGGCTCAGAAACAACACGTCAATTGGTTGTGGAACAAACCCTCTGTGACAGTGGAGCAAAATAAGTCTCCTTTTCTTCACGTCAATAATCTCAGTCATTTTGTCACAATGGGAAACCAATACGTTGCCCACCAAACCGGTGGACACTACGACAGACTACGGACATGCCTACATAAAAGCCCTAAGTTAGTTTTTTAAAAAACATTTATTTATTTATTATGTATATAATATTCTGTCTGTGTGTATGTCTGCAGGCCAGAAGAGGGCACTAGACCTCATTACAGATGGTTGTGAGCCACCATGTGATTGCCGGGAATTGAACTCAGGACCTTCGGAAGAGCAGGCAATGCTCTTAACCACTGAGCCATCTCTCCAGCCCCCCTAAGTTATTCTTAACCTCTTACCAGCTTCCATCCAACACATCTTGATGACCATGGGCTCTGTGGTTGGTACTGTAGAATCTTGGCTAAGGACCATCAGAAAGCATGTCCTCAGCCACGAGGCAAGTCCCTATCCCTACCCCATCCCAGAAGTCTCCTGTCTGGTTCCATTCCAGCAGACAGACCAGTGTGAATTCTTGTATTTCCCACCAGTTCCAACCTGTCCATGGGCCTTAGGACAATGTGCATATTCAACAATTTCTCTGGCATTCACAGGCTTTGAGATCTAAGCTCTGCTCACAACCTCAGGTGTTGTGAGGAGGCCGCTTGGTCGTTCTGGTTGTCAGCAGCTCAGACCCGAAATAATTACACAGAAACTATATTATTTAAAACACTGCTTGGCCCATTAGCTCTAGTTTGTTACTGGCTAACTCTTATATCTTAGTTTAACCCATTTCTAGTAATCGGCATATCACCATGAGGCTGTGGCTTACTGGGTAAAGTTGTGCCATCTGTGTCCTGCAGGGCTACATGGATTCTCTCTCTCCACCTTTCTTCTCCCAGCATTCAGTTTAGTTTTCCCTGCCCACCTTTGTTCTGCCCTGCTATAGGTCCAAAGCAGTCCTTTATTAACCAATGGTGTTCACAGCAGACAGAGGGGATCCCACACCAGTCAGGCTCTACTGACCTTAGACAATATTTAATTCTGTAAATCTGAGCTGTTTGCAGGCCCTCCTCCTGGAACACCCCTGGTGGTCCCATTGAAAGTTGTCTCCATAAGGAACAGTTCCACCCCTCTTCCCAAACCATGGTGCTGGGTGTGTGATAATGTTACTGCCCACATGAATGTCCCTGCAGGAATGTGTTTTCTTCTAAGAAATCTCTGACAAATTAAGTGAGGGGTGGGGAGTTATCTCGTCTGTTAATGTGTTTGTAACGCAAACATGAAGTCCTGAGTTCCGTCTCCAGAACTCACATGAAAAAGCTGGGCATGGTGGTAAAGACATGTGATCCTAGTCTCAGGAGAAGGAGACAGGTGGATCTCTAGAGATCCCTGGTCAGTCAGCTTAGCCTCTTTCGAAAACTCCAGACTAATGAGAAATTCTGTTTCAAAAGAACAAAGCCAGTATCACCTCAGGAATGACAGTCAAAGATGGCCTTTAGCTTCAATATGTGTATCAAGCGCACGCACGCACACATGCACGCACGCACGCACACAGAGAGAGAGAGGGAGGGAGGGAGTTAAGTGACCTTCATGTAAAGAGTCAGTGAGCAGGAGTGGAGATGTTGAAGTTGATTCTGGCTCCATTCCCTGGACCGTGACAAACCTGGGTGCTAGCACGCTGGGCTCACATTAAGGAGCCTGGAAGGCTGGTGGCAGTCCTTTCTCTGTGGCTCCCATTTGACCCCTCCCTGCCTTGCTTTCTGAGGCTTCCTCAGCCCTTGGAGTGCAAACCTTGCCTAAGAAGCCTGCCAGCCCAGGTGTCGTATGCACTGTGCTCATCGGTGTTGCCCTGTTTGTCTTTTACTGTTGGTGTTGATTTTCAGATTCACCCATCATGGAAGATCTGGGCGCGCAGTCAAGGACAGATGCATGCATGCTTCATTAAACTCTGAGCATCCCCACCCTTGGTCTTACCCACTTTTATCCCTGAATAATAAATCAGGAAAATGTCAGGACGGTCAGATGGCCCTCTAAGCACGAGCAGTGAAGGTGGCCAAACCCCGATTAGGCACTTCCGGTCAGGTAGACATGTTCCACGAATGCACCCGCAGCACCCTGGTGCTTCAACAGCATGCAGGGTTCCACCTCAGCTTGCTAGAATACGTTCACGTCTCTTACAGAGGGAGCTGAGGCCCTAAGGTTTGTGTGGCAGCCTTACTCCATGGGTAACGCTGGGTGCAGGATCATGGTTTAAGCTGGAGGATCGCTGCACGGGCTTGCCTCCCAGTTTTCGGTCTATCATGTCGGCTTGCTTCCTAGTCTATCATGTCTGTCTTCAAATCCAGAGCTCAGAGCTTGCGGTAAGTTCATTCACCTTCTCTGCAGTCACAATGTCTGTCCGCATCTTCGTTGAGGAATTGGCGCAGGCTGTGGGTCCAGCACTAGCAACAGCATAAACAAAGCTCATGGTCTAACACTCTGGATAGAGTTGTGCTTGCATCTGGTGCCGCTGTGATCGCCTCAACATCCACATGTATGTCCAGAGGCACTCGCTTTGGTACCAGGTGTGTATGCCACTGAGTGGTCTGAAGCTTGGGGTGGGGAGGTGCCCAAGACGGCCCGACACAGAACTAATGGCCCCCAACGCCAGCGGAGCACAACGAACACCCTGGACTAGGGTGCTCCTATCCCAGCCCCGACTGCGGGAGTCTTTTTAAAGGTTAAAATAATTACCAGTTACTGTAACTTGGCTATTTTTACATCTACCTTCAAAACACTCCGCTTATTAGCAGACGTGTAATTTCCAAGATATCCCACTTCTTAATTTGTCACGCCTCTCTCCAAGTTTGCCTCAGGTTCCAAAGTTTCCCTCGCTTGTTTAAACATCGAGTCGTCTGTCTATCCTGCTGCAGAGGGAGAGTCGGTCTTTGGAGGGTGCATGGCAGACACCACACGTCCCACGGCCAATTGGAGAAGACCCAGTGTTGCCCTAAGGAACATGGATGCACGTTTGCTCTTGAGTATTAACAGGAGCGCAAGGACACTTACAGTCATAAAAAAAAAAAATCAGCACATAGAGACTACTGTGGTCTGTAGTGGTCATGAGACTTGGTCCAGAGACTTCTAGGAAACTGTGAAACCTGATATGACTCTTCAAGAAAAGTAAAGACCACAGAGGAGACCAATGCAATAATAAATCATGACCACAGACTCTAGTCTGCAGATCAGACCCCATGAAAGCAAAGAAGGAACTGAAAGTAAGTTCTTTTGTCGGGGAGAGTTGCGGTTGGGTGCAGCATGTAGCAATACGTCGGGGACTATTATTATGAAGTGTGAGAGCTGCGAGCCACATCTACCAAGGGGGAAAAGAAAGAATTTTTGGAAATCAATGTGTTCCTACGGACAGCCAGGATGAGAGTCAGAAGACAACTGAGAGACAGATAATGCCGTGATTTGGAAGCTGTGAAAGGTACCGTGGTTAAGATGAGACATTTTAGCCTCCAGAGTCAATGAGTAGTGATTGTTCTCATAAAGAAATTATGTGTTTTCAGAGGCAGAAGGCGAAGTGGAGGGTTTTGATCTGTTCTGTGGGGGAGGAAGAAAGAGCATGCTATTTCCACGGACTTCTCAACAGCGTAGTATCTATTATTCTTTCCACTCCTTTTGTGCTGTAAAAATCAATGGCACCATGTAATTGCTTCATTTTGAGCCATTATCTTACTTCCCCAAAGAAGCTTGACTTACTTGAACTGTCCCTGTCTTAAATGCATTTTTAAACACATGCAAGCAGCATGCTCCACACAAGGCCTAGATCCACGTGATTCCTTCCGTCAGTCAGCTTATTTCCCTAGGAAGCATCCTTTAATCCGACGACTGGGCATAAATGCCTTGCGTCTATGTATTCATGGCGAGGATGATATGAATGGAGAATGGGATTCTGGGTAGGTGGCTTAGTGGTTAAAATGTCTGCCAAGCAAGAAGATCAGAGTTTGGCTCCCTGGATCCTATATAATAAGCGGTATGCAGACATGGTATCCCACCTGCAATTCCAGCCTCAAAGACAGGGGGCTCGCTCCCCAGAGCAAGAGGGCTAGAGAGACTAACAGTATCCCGAGCTCTGGGTTTGACTGAGAGACCCTCTCTCGGTGAGTAAGTAGAAGAGTCATTAAGAAGGGTTCCCAGCATCAACCTTGGGCCTCTGCACGGCCTTGCACACACAGGTATGAACAACCACTCATGCACGTGTTCCCGTGTGTGAGCACACATACCACACATGGAAATAAAGAGAAAAAAAAAAGAAATTAGAGTGTTCTGAGTTTGTCATGTGGGCCCTCTTTATTCGGAGAGTAAAAGCAAGAACTCCCCAAAGAGGAGATATTCCTCCTGGATATCCTCCTGGGATATGAAGTAGAGTTAGGCAGGTAATAAGGAAGGTGGTGTTTGTCATATCAGTGACAGCAAATGACACTGTCCTGGCCCAGCCTGGAAGGCTGGGGGGCCTAGAAATGCTGAGTGGGCTTTTAGTTCCATGCAACTAGATTAGGGAAGAAAGGTGCTTGGGGGGAAGGGGTAGCAGAAAGACAGAAGAGTTGCACACTGACACCCACAGTACGGACTGTAAACTGTATTCAGATTCAGCCCGATCCACACAGGAAGCATTGTATCTTCAGTCCTGGGACTGTGTGTATGATATGCCAGCTGGGTTACAGTTGTATAGAATGACACCACCTATGAAGCCACCTTTCACCGGGGTTCCCCCGCAGGGCTGCCCTTTGAACTGGGGTGACAGCAGTGATGTGGCCGGAGTCTGTCTGAAAGACAAAGGCAGAAGCCTCTGCTGGTGGTGAGAGGAGACATCCAGATGCATGGCGAGATCGCCGGAGAAGAGGAGGGCAGAGGTGACTTGCTGGGCGGGAGGATGGAGAACCCTGTGTGGGTGTAGAGTCTGATGTGTCTGTGACACACTAGGTTGCATCTCATAGAGACACAGTAGAAGGTGGCCTTGAGTTCAGCAAGGTCCCTTCCACATCTCGCTCTCCCTCTTCACTCCCACCCCTCCCCCTGCCATGGGAAAGTCCTTCCTCACGCTCCTCAAGGACTCAGACTCATCCTTCTCCAGCATCCCCTCATAACAGCGATGACCCCACTGTACACAAAACCACAAGACGTCCTGGCAGCTTCTCACACACTGGGTTGACCCCTCCCTCACACGGGTCTCCAGTCCTCCCTCCATGCCTGTGCTTCCCAAAGTGTCTGTCTCATCCTTAGTCACGAGCAGGTCAGATCCACCCTGGAAGCTCTCAATCTGCTTCTCCCTTGTGGTCCTTTCTGTGGGTACCACATGTGAAAGTATCCAAATCTGAGTGTGTCTTCCCTAAAAGAAGAAGGAAAGGTTATGCTGGCCTGCATCCAACTCCTGTGGGTGGTATTAGTGTCCACCCCAGTGACTGCCACAAGATGTATATCATCTTCTTTAACCTGGATTTGGACACTCACAAAGACATGACCATCTGACGTAGATCCAGGTCCCAGAACCCTCTGTACCCTCTCCCTGTCCATACCCTGGCCCAAGCCGTCCCTCACAGTGTTGGTGACCTGAAACTACCTTACCTTTTCTTTGGCTAGACTTTTCTAGCTCCAGCACTTTCTGTAGTTCATGCTGAGCATACTATTTTAGCAAAACTGACCACATCCCAGTTGGAGCCTCACCAAGCCCCGACGCCTAATGACCTGCGCACCGAGTCTGGCTGGCAGAGGCCCTGTGAGCCTGGTCCCTTCCTGCTCTGTGGAGCTGTCTTCTCACCGTGCCTCCGCCTTCGGTTCTACTGCCATCCTTGCCGTTCTGTGAGCACAGGCTGACTCATCGGGCTGTGCCTTCGCAACTGCTGCTCGCTCCACCTAAGTACCGCTTTCCACTTAAGAAACTTCTCGGTATTCAAATGCCACGTCTCCTTTGAGCCGCCTGCTGCTTCCAAAGGAGCGGACTGTTACTCTGTATCTGTCTACAAGAGTTCTCCCTTCCTGAAATCCTTTAGTTCTTTGAGTCCTGCAGCCAAGGGTTAGCCTCATCTCTGCCAACTTGCTCTATACTCTGGCTGCCCCTTCAATCTCCCTAGGAAGTGACCTAAACACAGCCCTGCCTGGGAATCACCCCAGAGTGTCCTACTCACTTGGCTGGGTGGATAAGGTGATGATACACCCCTGATGCAAGCAGGCTGTGATGAAGTACTTACAGGGACCAGAGTGGGCATAAGAAGGAGTGATTCTCACACTGCAGGATTGGGAAGATAGGCCCATAAGTGAGGAGAAGCAGGAAAACACTCCACCTGCCCACACTCAGCTGGGCCTGTCGCACTAGTCCAAGCAGTTTGGCAGTACCGGAAGCAAGAAAGCTGGCGAGCCCATGAGGGGGCTGATGGGCTGGATCTTGCCTAGTTATGCTCAGAGCAGATGGATGAGTTGGATGCTAAGTACTATGCCCTGGTGTAGGACAGGGATCTGAAAGTTTGTCTGAATTTCCCTTCCACGTCACCCTTGTCACCCTCGTCACCCTCGTCACAGCAGTCACAGAGGTGAAGACATGGTGTGGCCACAGTCACGCTCTTTGCACCTCACTGGAGCCCCAAGTACACTGGGGTCATTACACTGCAAGAGTGAATCCATTACTGATAGAGGGAAGGAAGAAGTCAGTGCGGACAGCCCCTCACATGCAAGGCTGGCCGGAGACTCCCAGCTGCCTGCACCACCTGCCTTCCGTTCTGTGCGTCCTGATTCAAGATTCTGCTCCCCAATGCCATTGGCAGCACCATTGACCACAGACAGTACCACTGGCCAGAGTCGGAGCGAGCCAGCATTCCTGCCTTCCCTCCGTGAGCACAGCTTAGGTTCAGCGCTCAGCCCGTGTGCAGGACTGTGGACTCTGGCTGAGTCACTGATCCTTGGCCTGACCTTCCCTAACCACAGAGGAAAGGCCCCAGGGACATTTGGAATCCTCACCCTAGGGAACAGTGTGTGTGAGCACAGGCTGACATTTGGGAAGGAACAAAATAGAACAACATGTAGGAAGTTGTGAGCAAAGGATTATTTAATCCTTTTCTGGGAGCTGGCGGGGCTCCAGGAGCGGTAGGCTGAAGACCAGTTTAGAAAATGGAAAGCTAATCTGAATAACGATGAGCACCCTGCGCCGGTGCGGGGATCTGGCCTTGTGGGCTCGTTTATAGCCTTGTGAATAAGGGAATAACTGAATCCTGTGAAGACGAACATGCTGCAGGGGAGAGATCAGATTGGCCACCCCACCCCCACCCCCCAGTCAACAATGACTCACGCTTCTGCTCCATATCGCTGGATAAAGAGTTACATAACCGAAGGAAATACATACTCTCTTCAGAGTCTCACTAAAGACATTGCCGCTAACACTAGCTCCAGCTTGGGTGGCCCTCTGGCTCCTGGATCTTTTTGTCTGAGTCCTGAAATAAAGTCACATCTGAAAACAGATTCTAAAATACATACTCATTTGTCAAAAGCAAAAATTAGCAACACGTGTCTGTGGTTAACGCCTTCCCAGATGATGAGATGTTGCCAACTGTGGCTGTTTGTCCTTGAAGGGAAAGCCCGCAGAAGCTCTGCCTGAGCCACCTCGCCTCGCAGGAAGCACACTTCAGCCCGTCTGCCTCATCTGTCCACAGTGCGGCCTCAGGGAACAGTGTTTCTGGCTCTGGACTCTGTTTTGCGAGGTCGAGAACAGCTCCTAAGATTAATGAGTTGTCTTGAGTTTGGAGAACTCCTTGGGGTTAGTGAGGCAGGGTCTTGGTAAGCGTGCTGTGATCTGTTGCTGGAGAAGGGGCCAGAGAGTGTGAGCCCGCACAGCCTCTGTGGCTTCCAGCATAGGGAACAATCCTCTCCTCCCTACCGTACTGCTTGAAAAGCAAAAATATTGCCTTAGCACGAAAATAACTCACTTGTCTTAGCACCCCTTTAATAACTGACAGGCGCTATGTAAATAAGGCACAAAGAAATTATTTATGGCCGGATGAAGATTATACAAAAGTCACTAATTTGAAAGTAAGCGCATCTCAGGATAAGACGTCTAGCCGTGGACCGGAGTGCACAAGTCAGTTTCCGATGGAGGACGATGATGAAGCATGGCTCTCCCAAAAGTCTCCCTGGCTTCAACAGCAGTCAACGGCCCTGCGCTTTCACAGGTCAACTCCCTCAACACAACACACTGTGTGAAGCAGCTGAACACGGCAGATTGTTGATTCCGGTCAAAGTGATACCGCTAGGAAATACCAAATCAAGCCAGGGTTCTATGGCCAGAGTCCACTGCACTGCACCTCCCAGCGCCACCTAGAGTTAGCCCCCTGCACTGCACTTCCCAGCGCCACCTAGGGTCAGCCCCCTGCACTGCACTTCCCAGCGCCACCTAGGGTCAGCCCACTGCACTGCACCTCCAAGCGCCACCTAGGGTCAGCCCCCTGCACTGCACCTCCCAGCGCCACCTAGGGTCAGCCCCCTGCACTGCACCTCCCAGTGCCACCTAGGGTCAGAAACGGATTTCAAATTAAGACGTAGGCAATTTGGTCTGTACTTCTCTGGAAGTTACCAACCCTGTGTAATCGATGATAGAAAGTGGCACTTCAACAGGGTTCTCTGAGCTCTGAGGGGAGGATTTGAGGGAGACACCCCACTCAGGGCTTAGTGTTCCAAGCTCTCTCTCTCTTTCTCCCCTTCCCTCCCTCTATAAAGAGTGTAAGAAACGGGGGGGGGGGGGATGCAGGGCACCAAGAACACACACAGACCGAGGCAGCGTGCACAGGGCTGATACGGGTCTGCACCAGGTCCTCTGTGTATATTTTATGGCTTCCAGTTTAGCATTTTATGTGATTCCTGAGTGTATGAATGACTGCTTCTCTGATTCTTGTGCCCTCTCTTAAGGTCCCTTTGCTTCTCCTGCTTTGCCTTGTGATTTTTGTTTAATTTTATTTTATTATATCTTTTAGAAGCTTGTTCTGTTCAAGGACAGCCTAATCTACAGAGCGAGTTCCTGGCCTAGGCTACAGAGTGAAATCCTGTCTCAAATAAACAGAAACAACGTGATTTTCACAATAATCCGATAGTAAATTCAAAATTAAAATTGAAAGAACCCTGCTATGCAATTATACAACTAAATGTAATATAGATTCATTCTGGATCCCAACCAATCAAACTTGTGAACATAACCTAATATGGTATCCAAATAGAATAATAGTAATATCAAAAATAATCCTGCTTATGTTATAAAGTTTAGTAGTAAGTGAGGCGTTATTTTTATTTTTATATTTATTTGTTCGATGTATGTGTGTATACATGTATGTGTCCACCAGTGTGGCAGTCAAAAGGCAACTTGCAGGAGTCTGTTCTCTCCTTCTACTGTGTGGGTCCTGGGAATTGAAATTAGGTCACCAGACTTAGCAGCAATTGTTCTACCTGCTGAGCCCTCTCATTGGCCCTTTTAGGTAGTTTTAAAAATTCTTATCAGTTAGAAATGTACACTTATTATCTTAAAACGAGTCTGTGAACGAAAGATATGGCTCAGCAGCCAGAGCACTGGCTGCTCTCATAGCACCTCAGTTCCATTCCCAGCACCCACAGCCCACACCCTCTTATGCCCTCTGTGAACACTGCATGCACATGGTGCACATACATACAGCCAAACACGTGTACACATAAAGTGAAGCATATAAAACATAAGAGAGAGAGTACAGTCATCTGGTGACCGTCTTCAGGAGTCAGGCTGTAGAGCTTCGTAAGGGATGAAGGTCATTCTTGTATTACAAATCCAAGAAAGGGCAGGTGATGTACAAGGCACTCAGCACCACTAACTGCCGCTCCACCCCCTCTCCTTCTTGCAGGTTGGTGTAGGAGGGATCTTCTGTACTTTGTGTTGCTTTCATTGGTTAATAAAGAGACTGCCTTGCCCTGTAGGATAGGGCAGCCCTTAGGTGGGTGGAGTAGAGAGAATGGAAGGCTGGGGAGAAGGGAAGATGCCAGACGCCATGATTCTCCAGCCCGAGATGGATGTAGGTTAGAATCTTCCGGTAAGTCACCACCTCTTGGTGATACACAGATTTATAGAAATTGGTTGGTTTAAAATGTGAGAGTTAGCCAAGAAAAGTCTAGAGATAATGGGTCAGACAATATTTAAATGAATACAGTTTTCATGTGATTATTTCAAATGTAAGCTAGCCATGCGGCCAGGAGCTGCAGTGAGACACAGCCCTCTTGCCCCAATACTACAGCCGGTCACAGAGCTAAATGGCATACTCTGATGCCTGCCTTAGCTTCATTCATGGCGTCCTCAGCTGTCAACAGACATGATGGACAAGCTACCCCTATCGCTGGGTGTGCAAGGGAAGGCAATTGTGATTGGGAGGGTTTGGGAAGATCCATTCCACAGATACAGAAAGTAAGGCACACAGACATTGAGGTCACACTGGTCTTAACTCCTGACAGAGCCACAGACAGAATCTCAGAGATAAAATAAGTGAATTTGGTAAAATAATTGAATTTTGAGATTAAGAAAAAAAGCACCACAGTGGGAAGTTCTGTCTCTGCAAGTTCTCCCTCCAAGAAGTCCAATTCCAGTGCTTTATCAACAAAATGAACCAGGGCATCTTGCTAAAGGACAATCCCACATTGGCCTACAAGCTTATGTGGCCCTCTCGTGGTGAGTGAAAATTCAGATTTGCACACTTCCACTACATGCCCCATCTACCTTCTATTTCATGTCTTGCTGCTTCTTCCAAACAAACAGACACATTCACAAATAGCTCCTCCATAGAACCATTCGCTGCTGCCACCAGACCCCATTGGACTCACTGTCTCAGGTACTCTTTTCATTGCTGTGACCAGATTCCTGTCAAAGAAATTTAATGGAGGAGGGATTCATGTGGGATCACAGTTGAAGGGGAAACAGTCGCAGTGAGGAAGGCATTGATTGCTCCACAGCGGCAGGATCACAGTTGAAGGGGAAACAGTCGCAGTGAGGAAGGCATTGCTCCACAGTGGTAGGATCACATGACTCCTCACCTCCTTCCACGCATGTGGGACAGGAAGCAGATACCAGATGGGAAGTAAAGATGGACTATAAATCAGGACCTCATCATCACTGTCCCACTTCCTCCTAGCAGGCTCCAACCCCAAGAGGTTTGCAGCTATCCAAATTACTGTCCCCAGCTAGGGACCAAAGCTCAAACATATGAACCTCCTGAGAAGAGTCACATTGAAACCATAACGCCAAGGCTGCCAGTTTTCACTTAACATTCTTCTCTGCTTTCCACCAAATTCAGTTTTATGTGTCCGGATCCAGGTGGCAGCAGACCCTGAAAACTCACCTCTCCTATACTTTGTTTCGGAGATACTCCTTCACCAGCCCTGTCTTCTCAACAGCCCCCCCCCCCCCAGATCATTAAATCTTACATTGAATTCTCTACACTCAGTATCTTGTAGGTGGACTCGTACAAGACTGAGAACAGCGAGCGTTCAGTGTCCTTGTTACTTTTCTATTACTATGAAGAGACACCATGACCAAGTGTTGTAATAGGAGGAGCTGTGTCTCACCCGGCTCCTGGTGCAGGTGGACTGCACGGCTATACCCGGAATAATTACACACAAACTGTATTCATTTAAATACTGTGTGGCCCATTATCTCTAGCCTTTGCTTGGCTAACTCTCACATCTTAAACTAACCCATTTCTAAAAGTCTGTGTGTCACCACAAGGTGGTGGCTTACCATGGAAGATTCTAACCTACATCCATCTCGGGCCGAAGCATCATCATGGTGTCTCACAGTGCCTTCTTTCTCACTGCCTTCCATTCTGTCTACTCCGCCCACCTAAGGGCTGTGTCCTAAGGGCAGTCTCTCTTTATTAACCAATGAAAACACAGAAATACAGAAAGGACCCTCCTACACCAACCAAGGCAACTCATGAAATAAAGCCTTCCATCAGGGGCTTGGTTATGGTTTCAAACGGTGAGTCCATGACCAACATGGCGTGGGAGGGGCATGACAACAGGCAGGCAGGCATAATGTTGAAGCTGTAGCTGAGAGCTTTTAAGTTGTTCTGCAGGTTGGGGACAGAGAGAAGGAGAGCTGACAGGGAATGGTAGGTACTTTTGAAACCCCAAAGCTTATCCCCCAGTGGCATGCTTCTTTCAACCACAGTCCCACCAACCAGGGACAAGGCATTCAAATGTATTAGTCTATGGGGATCCTCATTCAAACCACCACAGTCAGTGAGTGATACACCAGACACCATCACCACTCTTCCCTAGTGTACTACATTCCGACTCACGGTGGGAGGTAGTAAACCCTGGGTAGCTTCAGCCTTTCAAAGGGAGGATGACGACAGCCAAGGTTTCTTCCCAGGTTTATCTTCTTCCTAGGAAGATAAGAAATAGAAGACAGAGCTATTTTAAGGCGCGTCAATCTAGTTTGTTTTCTGTTGTTACAATTAACACCACAATCGGAAGAAAATGTTGCTTTCACCTTATAGATCACAGTCTACCATCAAAGGAATCCATGGCAGGAGCATAACCCAGGAAGTTACAGGTGGGAACTGGAGCAGGAAACGTGGAAGAACCTGCTAAGTGCCTACTTCCCTTGGTTTGCTCAGCTTACTTCCTGTATAGCACAGGCCCACCTGCCTAGCTTTGGCAGGACTACCATGGCCTGGGCCTTCCTACATTAACCACCAATAAGAAAATGCCTCACAGACATGCCTATAGACTCTTAAGTTCAAGATAATCCCCCCGTTGAGACTGTCTAGATAACTCTGGGTTGTGTCAGCCTGGGAGCTGAAGTTAACCAGGAGACATGCCATCTCAGACTGGGACACCACTGTTTTTGTCAGCAACAGGCCCTGATGCTCAACCCGGAGAGAAAACAAATTGAGAAAACCCTGTTCTCGGTACAAGTTGGAGTTTTCCTGCTGTGAAAACAACGAAAAGAGAAATAGAAAGAATACAGGGAGAAAACTAAAAGAGAAGGATTACTTGTTTGGGTTCACCATTACAAAAATTCCAAATGTCCATAGTCCTGGGCATCCATGATTCTGGACCCACAGTCAGGCAGAACACTATGGAGGCAAAAGCACATGTCGGGACATAGTCTCCCTTTCTCTCACAGGAAGCGGAGTGGTAAGGAAATGGAACTAAGAATAACCTTCAAAGGCATGCCACCAATGATCTGCTCCCTCTAGCTTGGTCCCTTATCCTACCCTTTTCACTCTCCCCCAAAATAGCACCACCATCTAGGGACCAAACATCTAACACATAAGCCTGTGGAGGACATTTCGTATTTGAGCCATAATATTATGCCCCAGGCTCCTGAAGGCTCTCATGGCCACCTCATAAATCAAACTGCATTTAGTCCATCTCTGAAAGTCCCTGAGGTCTAAAAAATCCAACATTGTTTAATAGCCCAAGTTCAAAGTCTCTTCTGATGGTGCAAATCCTTGTGTGTGAGCCCTTGCAGAATCGAAAGAAGATGTATACTTCTCCAATACAGCAATATATAGCAGGTATGCCGTTATGAAGGTGGAAAATAGAAGCATAGAGAACAAGAGTTGACCCAAACAAGATTAAAATCCAGCAGCGTACACATTCAATTTTCAGGCGCCATGGCCGGCATGGAGACGTGCTATGAAGTCAGAAGGATGGATGGTGGTGGGAGAGGTCCTCCCAGGAGTGTTAGCGGCCTGAGAAGCTGCCAGTTTTAGTCCAGATGACCTCTCTCTTGGGTTGGCTCTGCTTACCACCTATAGCTTTTCATGGTGAATATTCTATGGTCTTTACAACTCCAACTTCCTTGGATTTCCTCTGCAGCTTAAATTGCTCTCCCTCAGACCGAGAAACCACCCTCAGAGGGCATTTTTCAAGGACCTTGATCTTTTTGCACACTGCCTAGCTGCCCAGTCATTCATTACAGATCTTGATGATGGCACCCATGATGCTACAGTATGTGCTTTTTACGCTTGTGGCTGATAAGACAGCATCATGTGACAGATCTGTCGCCAGCTTTAGCGGTGTTGACATCCGAGCACTCTTGCGCCAGTCTCGGGTGACTGAGGTCAGCTACAATAAGTCAGAGAAACAACTTCCCAGGTGGCCCTTGGCAAACAGGGCACCTCAGAAGCACTGCCTTCTCAAGAGAAGCTCAGGTGGGTTCATTCTCACGCAGCCTTGAGCCTCTTAATAGAGTCCTCCAGATGCCCAGGTGCTCCCGAGACATATTTACTGTCCTGATGCAAAACACTTCACTTTCTTTTCATGATCCTGACCTCTTCAGTAAACTTACCTCTGCTAACCTCAACTTTACTAGGGCTTTTTTGCCAAAATTACAAGTTTTTTAGTGTATCTGCTCTGCGATTTGCTCCTAGTTACTGCTATTAACCTGACAAAAAGCAGCTAGCAATAACCATGGCAGAGCCTGAGTGATGGACGATGAAAATCACTGAATGACTTCCTCCCCAGATTACTTAATCCATCCCCTTAATTAAACACATCACTTAAAGTCTTGGTACACAGAGAAATAGACACAAATTAATTCCAGTTCCCAATGGAGTTTTCATACCCATCTGACATTTCAGGTCCATAATCTTAACAGCATTCCTATCAGCATCTTGGTTTTTCTAATTTTCACCAGAATCGCCCAATTAAGCTCTACTTACAGAATTCTAAGCCTTCTCTGGAGCATATATCCAAACTCTCTGAAACTCCTTCTGCAAACAAGTTTCAAACCACATGGTCAGGTTTCATCACAGCCCTGACTTCTCCAGTACCAGTTTCCCAGACTCTTTTTTTGTGCCATGACAAATTATCTGAGCACTACAGGGATCATGATTCACCTTGGCTCAGTTCCTGACACTTCCTTGTAAAGCCAGGGCCCTTGATCTTACAGCCGTTGACCCCACAATGAGGTAGAAAATCATGGTGGAAATCATGGGCTGTCCCACCCTTACAGGTGGGCAGCATGGGACAGTGGTCACTCATAATGAAGTAGGCTAAGGAGAACACACCCTTGAACTAGGCATAAGCTTCCAAAGTATATCCCCAGACATCTACTTCCTCCAAATCTTCCACCTCCTAAATGTTGACTAACACCCCAAAGAGTATCAGTACTGGGAGACCAAGCATTCAAATATGATCCTATTGAAGGTTCTTCATATCCATACCATAATAAGTACATGCTCCATGCCACACCTGTGCTGTGGACCGTGTGAGTGCTATGTAGAGGGAACAAAGGTGAACCAGATGGAGCTCCTAACCTTATACACTTTAGGCTGGTGAAGGTAGTCTTCACAGTTGGGTTAAAGATCTTAAGAAAAGCACTCAGAACTAAGAAGGCCAATAGTGGGTTGACCTAACCTTAGCTAACCTAAGTCTTGATATGACAGGTGGGAGCTAGCTAGGGCTAGGAGAGAAAGAGCTTTCCCGAAGTGCTCTTAACTAGCATAGCTTCTGAAGGCCAGGAAGCGAGCGGACCATGGGAACTGTTTTGTTTGCTTCCTTGTTGCTGTGATAAAATAGCCTGACAGAGAAACCTAAAGCAGAAGGGATTTATTTGGGCTCATAGTTCTAGAGAGACACAGTCCATGATGGCAGGAAAGGCATGATAGACAAGAGAGGCACCGTGGTGGGAACAGAAGCCTAGTGCGACATTGAGTCTCCACTCACGGGGTGCAGAGGAGTGAGGCTCGATCTGGCTCCTAAAGGCTCCATGGTCTTCCCAAACAGGGCTAGCAGCTAGGGACCAAGTGTTCAAACCTTCAAACCTGAGCCTATGGGGAACATTACATTTCACATTTAAACCACAAGAACTTTGGAGCGCTGGTCACAGCCAGGAAATAAAGAAAACCATGTTAGCAAACGTGCCCCTTGTTCTAAGAACAATGGGAAACAATTGAGCAGTTTTAAGCAAATCTGCGACAGCTGACCTTCACAAAAATGCAAAAAAAGACAGGAGAAAGTTGCTCTTGTGGCCCAACAGAGAAATGAAAACTAACTCGGAGAGATGCTAATTGTTATTGCTGCCCAAAACTGAAGAACGTTAGAGGATACTCTGGTTGAAAACTTCCTGACGGAAGAATCAACAGCAGGGGCTCCCCCTTGCCACTCTTACCACTTGCCTTTGGACTTCAGGTGAGTTCTGGGGACTTCCTGAAGGTCACTGTCGTGTGAGAAGCCTGCCAGCTATGAGAAGCCAGGGAGGGAAATCCTGTTTAGCTTATTCCAATCAAATTCACCATCGCTTGGCTACTTTGGAGGCCGGCTGTTTCTGCAACCTTGTCACTGATTAATGCTTACTGAGTCAGAGATATTTCATTGTTGACTTATTGATTGTTGAGATACAGGGCTTTGAAACTAGTCCCTTGTGTGTGCTAGGCAAGAGCTCTACCACAGAGTTATACCTTTGGCTATTTTTATCTTCATTTTTAACTTTGGGACATTGTCTCACTGGGTTGCCCATGCGGGCACTGAACTAACTGTGTAGTAGTCCAGGCAGCTTTCACCACACAGTGCTCCTGACTCCACCTCAAGCTGCTGGACCCACAGGCTTGTATCATCAATTCCGATGGGATTTTAATTAATAAATACTAATTATTCTTACCGATTCAAAACTCAAACACGCTTAATCAACACTCCTGTTAGCATCACCGATGTCCGCCCTGTTTTCTGCCAGCACCGTTTGTCCTACTATGGATTAGACACCTGTCGGTGCTGTCCCTGACCACCCAGGACAAAAATGAAGAGCAGACAACTGGAAGAAAATTATGACCCCAAAGCACCATGTCTGCTATTTTTGTGGCACTTTCTCACCTTCTCATAATCTCTCACTGATTTTGCCTTTTAATACACCGGCGTGCGTTGCCCTAATGCACACACAGCCTCACGCACTTTCCTCCGTTTCTTCGAGCTTCTTCCCCATACACCGACTCTGAAGTCATTCCTCACCATGCAGCCTCCTCCACAGACATTTTCAGAGTAAATGGATATACACAGCTTCTTTTTTCCTTTCGCCTAGACAGAAAATAGATCTCTAAATAGAAGTGAGGAGATATATTCACTAAGTAATATCAAAGCCAAGATACATAGCTTATTCTGTAAAGACGGTCACTAAATTGAGAAGTAATTTTACCACAAACAGAAATAATGAATATCTTTTCCAAATGGAAAAATTCCCTGATGGAACAGCTATAAAAGCCACATTACTATTGTTACATATTCATGTGACTAGAAATGGATCAATAAATAGACATGCAAGAGGCCATATATTCTCTACATATGGACACCATATGTCTCGGGTTTTCTGGGAAAGAAATATTATGCCCTGTGTACCCATATGTATAGTCATCCTGGCTAAACCATGTGTCCCAAATTCTAGCTAAGACAATATGGCCACTATAGCTTATATAAACTGTTAAGGCAGAATTTAACTGATGTACCCAGGAGTGTGTATGTGTGTGGTTTCAACAGTTTGTTAGGAGAAAACTTAGGACAAAACTTTGTGCAGGGTCCCGTAATTAGCACATGATACAGAAGATGCACACTGTGCTCATAAACTTTGCAGTGATTAGTCTGCAGGAAAGAAGTAATTAGAAACATGTCTAGCATTTTACAGGTAATGGAAAGAATTCGGTGGGAAGCATTTCCAAATGCGTCGGCATTAGGGGCGAGTCTCGTCCTGGCATTGTAGAATTGGCACTTAAAGAACAGCAGCCGCCGGAGCAGAATAAAGGGAGCTGATGAAAACCTTTAAGGCTGAACAAGGAGCAATCACAGACACAGCCAGGGTGGGGTCCCCTGGCTCAGCATAGCACACAGAAGACTGTGGTGATCTGCTCAGTGGTCAGAGGCAACCCCAGCAAAATGGACAAGAGTCAGATTGGCATTTCCCAGCCATACCTGTTATGATTTGAATCTGAAATCACTTGGTCCCAGCGGGAGGCACTGTTGGAACACAGCCAAGGCCACTTCTGATCCCCTTCTCTGCTTCCAAATGTGAGAAGTGGCCCACAGACACAGACTGAGCAAGCCCTGATAACATGCCTTCCCTGTCATGAGGGACTGTAGCCTCTGAAACCATGAGCCAAAATATTTCCTGGGTTAAGTAGCTTCTGCCTGTTTTTTTATCACTGGGATGACAAGATCAGCTAATACCCAGGAGGAGACTTTCCCTGCTGACACCAGGATCATGCTGTTAGTGTTGGTTTATTTGATGCCTTGTAGATTTATCTCTGAATTAATCATCTGGTGAAGTATAGACAATGCACTTGGGTTAGTATCTGTGTAAGATATCAGGTAAGAATTCATTCCCTGTAATCCGTCTCCAACTTCAAGACCCAGCTCCACCAACTACAGTGTAAGTTCACCTCTAAATGTTGGTGTCCTTGACTAGAAAATGGAAGCCATTGAGAGCAGCTTCCCAGGTAGTAAAGGGATTTAAACTGGCATGCAGACAGCTTCATCTCAGAACTGCTGATAACCTGGGAAATGCATTCGTCTGAGTGTCCAGAAATCATCTAGTTGGCTGGTCGGTGTGATTGGGAATGAATGTGGATGTATGGGTATCTAATCAGCCTCGGAGGGACTGGGGAAAGGGCCCAGTCACATATCTTATATGACTGAACCCCAATCAGAACTCTGGCCAGTGAGGCACGGGCAGCTTTTCTGACTGGCTATGCTTGGCACATTGTCACACAGCCCTGCTGAAAGGAGTAACTCTGTATCTGAGTCCACTAACAGATCCAACTGGGAGCTCTGGGAGAGTTTCCCCCGGATGTCTCTAACCTGGCTGCGTGTTGCACAGCTGTCTTCTCTAGAGAAAGCCACACCCTCCTGAGGGAGTCTCATGAACCCCACAAGACACTTAATAGGCTTAGTAAGATTGTGAAACTCACTTAGTCCCCCAGCCAAGGTTACATACAAAGTAAATGAATATGGAGAGAGGATTTCAGA
This sequence comes from Dicrostonyx torquatus, assembly GCA_028555095.1. Classification (NCBI taxonomy): domain Eukaryota; kingdom Metazoa; phylum Chordata; class Mammalia; order Rodentia; family Cricetidae; genus Dicrostonyx; species Dicrostonyx torquatus. The sequence continues at coordinate 4,821,675 of JAQHUG010000004.1, forward strand.
GGGGCTGCCTAAATGTTGTACAGAGAGCTGTGAAGATGGATGGTTCTAACTCATCACCCATGCTGAGTGGGACAGTTACTTGGTGGCCCTTCGTCTACAGGATCCCAACAAATGCACAGAGTAACTACACATCTGTTCCCACGGCCCCAGGAATGTCTTTCAACCCTCTGGATGCCGTGAACTTAAAAGCTCCGAGTGGGTAACAACAGCAGATGAGGCCTCCCAGGCAACTGTGGAAGCTGAAGGTGATCTTAGCGACCCACAGACCTGTGGCTAGTGTCGGACTGAGTGGTCTTTGGAGCCACATAACTTTATACGACCGCATTTCATTACTGTGGAAGATAAAGGGAAACAACTCAGATAATCCAGAGAATCATAAAGACATACTTTAAATAGTCAATACTTTGGGCTGGAGAGATGGCTCAGAGGGTAATAGCACTTATTAGGCCATTTTATTAGGCCATGATTACCTTGATAGCCAATCTACATAAAGATTCAACAAAGAGAATTACAGACCAATTTTCCTCATGAACACAGATACAAAAGATACTTAATAAAATACTTGCAAAACAAATCTAAGAATACATCAAAAAGATCATCTACAGTAATCAAATAAAATTCATTCCAGAGGTGAAGGGTACGGTCAACATACATAAATCAATAAATACAATTCACCATATAAACTAACTGAAATACAAAAAAAAATGATCATCTCTTTAGATGTAGAAAAAGACCTTTGGAAAAATTCAATACTCTTTCACAATAAAAGTTTTAAAGGGATGTGTGATACAAGAAACATACCTAACAGTTTATAGCAAACCCATAGCTAACATCAACTTAAGAGAAAACTCAAAGTAATTCCACTAAAATCAGGAACAAGACAAGTTTGTTCACTTTCTACATACCTATCCAATATAGTACTTGAAGTCTTAGAAATCGCAATAAAATAATTAAAGGAATTCAAGAAGATACAAATTGGAAAAGAGGAAGTCAAATTATTCTTTGCAGATGATATGATAGGAAGCACAGGCGACCCTAAAAATGCCGTGTAGAAACTTCTGCAACTAATAAACACTTTGAGCAGAGTAGCTAGGTACAAAATTAACTCATAAAATCAGTAGCCTTCCCGTATACAAATGACAAGCAGACTGAGAAAGAGTTACAAGCAACACTTTTCACAGTAGCCTCAAATAATATAAAATATCTTGGGAGAACTGTAACCAACCCACTGAAAGACTAATATGATAAAATGGTAGGACACTGGAGAAAAAACAGAAGAAGGCATGAGAAGATCCATTCTCATGGATCAGAAGAACTAATGTAGTGAAAATGGCCATTTCTACCAAAAGCAAACCGCTGATTCAATGCAGTCACCATCACAATCCCTCACAAATCTTGAAAGGACAATTTTCAGCTTCCTATGGAAATGCACACAGAAAAAAACAAACCAGGGATGGCTAAAACAATTCTGAATAATAAAAGAACTGGTGGATCCATCACCATACACAATTTAAATTTGTACTGTGCACTTATAAAAATAAAAATAGTGTCATGTTTTCACAAAAACAGAGAACTTCTTCGATGAAATCAAATTGAAGACCCAGACATGAATCCACACACCTATGAAAACCTGATGTTTTTATAAGAAGCCAGAAATATATACTGGGGAAAAAGACAGCATCTTCAACAAATAGTGCTGGTCAAACTGCACATACAAGAATCTAATTAGATCCTTTCTTATCACCCTATATAAATCTTAACTCCAAATGGATCACAGACCTCAGCATAAAACCAATACACTGTACCTGATAGGAAAAGAAAAAAAAAAGAAATGGAGAATAGCCTTTAACTCCTTGGCATGAAAAAGACTTTCTGAACAGAACACCATTAGTGCAGGCACTAAGATCAACACTTAATAAATGGACCTCATGAAACTGAAAAGCTTCTACACAGCAAAGAACCCCATCATTCAGACAAAGTGGCAGCCTACCGAATTTGATAGGCTTTTAACAACTATGAATACAATAGAGGGCTGATAGCCAAAATACATAAAGAGCTAGCTTTCGTGGTACCAAAAGGCACTGTGCAAGCTTTGAAAAGAGGGAAGCAACCAATGGTCATACTATGATGATCATAGTCACAGTCACTCTAAGGTAACAATAGTGATATGCATAACTTGGTTATAACCAGCAGCTTTCTAATTGGACTTAAAACACATTTCACAAGGGGGAGGGGAAATCCTTCCTGATACAAAAAAAAAATCTAGAAAGTGACCCAGGGATAGTAAAGTCATTGATCATGGAAGAGAATCTGCAACCAACACTTTACTAAACCAGTATAATGCTTGCCTTATTCTAAATATTTATCTTTTCTTCTTGTTTGTTTCAAGACAGGGTTTCTCTATGTAACAGCCCTGGATGTCCTGGAACTTGTTCTGTAAACCAAGATGGCCTTGAACTCACAGAGATCCCCCTGCCTCTGCCTCCAGAGTGCTGGTATTAAAGATGTCCACCACCAAGCCTGGACTAATATTTATCTTTATACACACAGATCTTGTAACCATACAGTTTGAAGAGCACTATTTGTTGAACATGCTGTCTTTTTTCAGTACATATTTCTGGCTTTTTATCGAAGAAATCAGGTGTTCATATGTGTGTAGATTCATGTCAGTCACTCTTCCTCAAGGAAACTTTGTAATAGATGGAGACTGTTACAGGAAACAATTGATCAAATGCAGAGTTGTAGAGCCCAGTCTGAACGGATACATCTACCATGCACCTAAGTGACATGAGGATTCCCCTCTGTATACTGTAAATATGTTTTATTACCACTGGTTAATAAAGAAGCTGCTTTGGGCCTATGACAGCACAGAATAAGGCAAGGTGAGAACTCTAAGCAGAGATGTAGAAAGAAAGAAGGCGGGGTCATGAAGATGCCATGTAGCTGCTGAAGGATGCAGATGACCCAGAACCTTACCGGTGAACCACGAGCCTCGTGATAAAATATGAAATTATAGAAATGGGTTAACTTAATATATTAGAGTTACTAAATAAGAAGCCTAAGCTATTGACCAAGCAGTGTTGTAATTAATATAGTTTCTGCATAATTATTTCAGGTCTGGGTGTGCAGAAATGGACAAACAGCTTCCACCTACAAAATGGTGCCCAAACTTTTGGGGCTGATGGGTCTGGGTGGTTGTGTGCCCACTCAGGGTTAGGAGGAAAGCAGCTGAGACCATGCCCACGGCTCAGCACTCGCCATCTGGACAGTCATTGGGAGTGGGTCAGCTAGGAGTGCACAGGCAGGAGAGCATGATGGATTACTGCAGCCATACACAGAGATATTTCTAGACCACACAGTGTGATGAGTGGCAGATGAAGCTTTTACTCAGATAAAAAGGGTTTATGTGCTGTGCACTCCTTCCCAGACTTAAAGTGGTGAGCGTGGGAGCTGGTGGTAAAGTTATCTCTGCCATATTAAAAGGCCGAGAGAGGTGGAGCCAGCTTCCAGGACTGCTGGAACCAAGCTCCTTATCATTTTAAAAGAGTTTCTGGTCAAAAATGATTGCAGATACTCCATAAAGACAGATTCATACAGAAATAAACATGTCATAGTGTGTTTAAAAGCTGTATGCAGGGTTGGACGAGAAAAGAAAAAAGAGCATAGATCATTTTAAAAAATAGTTTCAAGAGATTAAAGGAGTAAAGAAAAATAAGTCATGTAAAGATGGAATATAAACAGAGAGTTTGGATTATGTATACTATTGTGGTTTCTTTGAAGTTTTTGACTGTGAATTAACTAAGTACAAAGAGACGTTTTATTGTACCTGACCTGACATGCTCACTATACAAACTGAAGTGTTGCCCTTCCCTTTAAACTCATGATATAGGTGAGTAAGTGGTGTAGGGAGTCCTTCTTTTTATGTGTTGCTTTCGTTGGTTAATAAAGAGTGTGTTTTGGGCCTTTTGATAGGACATAACTTAGGTAGGTGGGGAAAATTAAAAGGAACACTGGGAGGAAGAAGGCAGAGTTGGAGAGACACCATGGAGCCACCAGAGACGGACGTGCCGAATCTTTCTGGGTAAGCCACTGCCACATGGCGATACACAGATTAATAGAGATGGGTTAAAACTGAGATGTGAGCATTAGCCAATAAGAGGTTAGAGCTAATGGGCCAAACAGTGTTTTAATTAATACAGTTTCTGTGTGGTTATTTCGGGGCTAAGCTAGCCAGATGGCCGGGAAAAACAAGCAGGCCCTCCCTGCAACAAGTAAGGTTTTAAAGATGAGATATTTTGGGGCTTCAGGATCAAATATTGAGCCTCAGTAGCTGTCAGACGGTATATGTCAATGTGATCCTAGTTGGTATATATCTGAAAAACATGGATTTTTTTACCAATTCATTGGCCCAATAATCATCCTTATGTCAAGAACTAGAAACATTGTAGTGGGCAATGTAGACTTGGCCTGTGGTGTATTAGTTTTCTGCAGCCTCTGTAACAAGTTAGCATAGTTGCTGTGGGTTAAATGACACATTATTACCCTACACTTCTGTAGGCTAGAAGTACATCTCAATTCTCACTTGGGGACTGTGAATCAAGTCTATAGGCTTCCCTCATGGCTCTAGAGGAGCAACCATGTCCTTAGCTTTTCAGCTTCCAGAACTAACAAATTCCGTGGCCTGTGGCACTTTCTCCAGAGCTAATAAATTCTGTCGCATGTGGCACTTTCTCCAGAGCTAATGAATTCCGTGGCCCATGGAACTTTCTCCAGAGCTAATGAATTCTGTGGCATGTGGCTCTTTCTCCAGAGCTAATAAGTTCTGTGGCATGTGACACTTTCTCCAGAGCTAATAAATTCCGTGGCATGTGGCACTTTCTCGAGAGCTAATAAATTCCGTGGCATGTGACACTTTCTCCAGAGTTAATGAATTCTGTGGCCCATGGAACTTTCTCCAGAGTTAATGAATTCCATGGCTTGTGGCATTTTCTCCAAAGTTAATGAATTCTGTGGCTCGTGGCACTTTCTCCAGAGCTAATGAATTCCTTGGCTCATGGTACTTTCTCCAGAGTTAGTGAATTCTGTGACTTATGGCACTTTCTCCAGAGCTAATGAATTCCATGGCTCATGGCACTTTCTCCAGAGTTAATGAATTCTGTGACTAAGGACACTTTCTCCATATCCAACCTCAGCTACAGGGCGAGTCCTTCTTACCTCACCTCATCTTGAATTCCACTTCTGCTTCCTTTCCACTCTGGAGAACCCTTGTGATTGATTACATTGGGTCACTAGGTTATTTCCCTCCCCTCCATACCTTGATCCTAATTTTATATGCAAAATCTCTTTGCCTTATAATAAAATAACAGCTTCACAAGTTCCATGGGTTCCGGGTGTGGATATGTTTGAGAGGACTTTATTTTTGCCTGACATATTGGCCTTGTAGGCCCTCATGGTGAGCCTTTTACCCAGTGTTTCCAGACCCAAGGTATACACACTGCCTTCCTATGCTGACACTGCAGAAATGGGATAAACCCACTGTCACTCCACTGCCATCCTCAGAGAAGGATACAGTATTTTTCCCTGAGGGACAGAGGGGAGGGCAGAGCTGCCCCCTTAGCAGTTATAAGTCATCTCACATTTTGGGAAGAAGAGTTGACAGTTAATCAAAATACAAGCCCTGCATCATTAGTCTTTATCTACTTGATTATCAAGCATAAGACGACTTCATAACACACAGAGATTTAACCTCAGTATCCTAATTAGCATTTGTGAATGAGTCTTGCATGGTTAATTCACTAGATAAAATATTTACTCCTTGAGATTCTCTTGTTACTTTAATTGTCATCGTGTATAAATTATGTTATTGCAGATTTATTGGAAAACCATTCATGTATTTCCAGGTTACACCAGAGCAATCACCATCAGGCTACTTTGTGGCCCTATAGTTCAGCAACAAAGCGCCTATTTTGCGCACCATTTAACACCCATGGTCATGCCAGCCCTACCGCCTCATTTTTCATGATCAGCAAGTGGAATCCAAAGCATGAAAAAAATCATCTGTATTTAGTCTTAAAATTTCCTGTGTAAGACTGATGAATCATAAATTCTATATTTTGAATGAAATTCTGAATTTAAAAGACCTGGATCGGGAGAGATATTACATAGATGGTATTAAAAGAGGAAAAAGAGCCGATGAACAAGAAAGGTCAGGTGTCAGCCTTCCTTGTTCCATCAAAACCTGTCTTATCATGTCCCATACATAAACTGTGAAGGATGGCTCACAAATTTGAAGAAGCTAGGCTCGGAAGTCAGAAAGATGTGGCCAGGAAAATGCCAAGCTGAGGGGACCACAGGCATGCCTGTCCCTCTCAGTACTGACAAGGAACTTGGGCTCCTATTTGCAAGATAAGAAGGTTGTGCAGGTAATTGGGGAGGGAAAGCCTCCTTGGCTGTCATTCTGGTTACTATCGTCCTGCATAGATCACAGAAGGATGTCTCTTAGCCTGGTCCTTTACAGGGTAGATTGTACCTTCTTGGAGACAGAGGACCCTGTGTACTGCACCCTTCACCTCCCCTCCCCCATCTTCTTATACTCATGACCAGTTACTAAGCATCTAATGAGTGATGGAGAACAAGGACTTCAGCATCCTCTGATGAATGGCATTATATATGTTTAAATGTATTTGCTGATATTGGTGCTTTTGACTCTCTTTTTCTCCCATCTCCTTAATTTTTGAGTCCTGCACTCACAAACCTGTGTGTTTTCTATTCACCCATCTCCCCAACTTAGTGACTGGCCTTTGAGTCTCTAAATTTGAATCCTATTCCTTTTCCCGCATGGAAAATTTTCCAGGCAAAACACCTGGCTAATCCTATTTCTCTAGGTCTCTTGTTCTTTTCAACTACAAACAACTCTTTTTTTTGACCCAGTTCTAGAATGACTCTCTACCTTCATGCAGTGCTGTTATTAAGAAATAAACGTCATTTTTAACTTTACCAAGTGTGTCTTCAGAGAAACAGTAGAATTCACTGAGCATATATTTCACTTGGGAAAACGTTTATAAACAGCTTCTAAATTGTTCAAAAGAAGTTAGGTTCTGTATTGGTAACAAAAAAATTTCAGAAATTTATGAGAAGTGAATTTTCTTACACAGCATCAGGAAACCCAGGGAAATCCTCCCTGCAGCTACTTGTGGTTCCAGGCCGGATCTATCTCAATATGTAGTCTTGGGATTGTTCCAGCAAGAAAAATCAAAAGTACTTGAAAACTCACACACACACACTTCAAGGCCAGAAATTCCCAAGACACCTCCATCAATTCTCATCTGCTGGAACTAGTCACATGACCCCACTATCCTGAAGAGAATTGGAAAGTCAGCAGGATAAAGCAGGACCTTGTGAGCAGCTATCCCTGGTAGTAACATTTCATTTGTATTTTAATTAATGAAACTGTAGTGACATTTCATTTATATTTTAATAAATAAAGCTTGCCTGAAGATCAGAGAGTAAAACAGCCCCACTGATCAGCCTTACAGACCAGGCAGTGGTGACACACACCTTTAATCCCAGTAGCCGCCATAGAAACCATGCAGCAGTGGTGCATGCCTTTAATCCCAGCCCTGGAGAGGAATATAAAATGGAAGGAGACA
>JAQHUG010000004.1:4840093-4850955 GCA_028555095.1 Dicrostonyx torquatus
AAGGTACAATAATTCTCTCTCTCTCTCTCTCTCTCTCTCTCTCTCTCTCTCTCTCTCTCTCGTATGATAAATATTGTTTATTCATATGGTATGCATGTGTGAATGTGAGTGCACATGTGTTTCAGGCATATGTGGAGGTCAGAAACGGCCGCCATGTTTGTGCCGCCATGTTGGCGCAGCCATGTTGGTTCTTGCCTTCCGCGTTGTTTGACACGGGGTCTCTTGACTTGTTTTTCTGCTGCACAGACCAAGATAACTCCCTCAGGCTTTCTCCCAAGAGAATTCACACAAGTGAACAGTTATAACACTGACTGCTACTCTTAAGCATCCTTTGTCCATGAAACACACTATTTTATAGACGAATAGCATAAATATGACAAATGTACGATGATGTATAATCTGCAAAGAAAAAAGTATTTGGAGCAAGATTTGAAGAAATGCTGTCATGGAAATGGGGTGTGGGTGCTTGAGTCACCCTTCAATTAGAGAAGAAAGCAGTCACACCCATGGGTGTGGATACTGTAACAGATGCCTCACTGACTCAGTCAAGATCACACTCTAGGAAACTTAAAGTCTGCAGACAGACAGGTAAATAGGAGAGCAGACAGGCTGCCACCCTTAGCTGTAAGCCTGACGTCACGATTTCTGAAAGGGTTCTTCTGTGTAAGCCTCACCTGATTGGATGTGACCAGGACAAACTCCTTGACTAATTCAAAACAAAAAAAAAAAAAAGAACTCAACTGCATTTGCAAGATCCATTCACTACAATACCCAGGACATGTAAGCACCCAGGAGAGGGTATGTGTAGACCTGATTGGATGTGACCAGGACAAACTCCATGACTAATTTAAAATAAACAAACACACAAACAAACCAAAAAAGAAGGAACTCAACTGCATTTGCAAGATCCATTCACTACAATACCCAGGGCATGTAAGCACCCAGGAGAGGGTATGTGTAGACCTGATTGGATGTGACCAGGACAAACTCCATGACTAATTTAAAATAAACAAACACACAAACAAACCAAAAAAGAAGGAATTCAACTGCATTTGCAAGATCCATTCACTACAATACCCAGGGCATGTAAGCACCCAGGAGAGGGTATGTGTAGGCTGGAAAATGCCCCCCAGTGGCTCAGACTGTCTGGACACACACTAGAGCGCAGGAATGAGGCTCAGCTGAGACAGACACACAATGGTCCCAACACCGTGTGGAAGATACCTAGAAACAGTTCAGTTCTGCTCTGTGTGAATTCCAGAGATACCGCAACGGAGTTAATGTGCCTTACACTTCGTTCATAAACTGGGGATAACGTCATGTCTTTCAAATCTTGTTAGGAAAAGTTTGGTTTTTGATGTAAAGAGTTTAGCCAGTGTCTTGTCATCTAAACATTACCAATACTGTGCGTACCCATGGAAGCGTGTGCGCACACACACACACACATACAGACACACAAACACACACACCCATACACACAGACACACATACACATGGACACACATATACACATGAAATACAAAACCTTTTATTGGCCATTAGCAGTAACACAAATAAATACAGAAAATCACCCCATATAGGAATAGAATGGCAAAGTCACACATCAGGCATCAGAGCCCTGTGTTTAAATGCTAACCCTATCAGTTCAGCCTGAAACAGCCCTGAGGCCTCACATGTCAAAGGTTCAGTGCCAGCTGGTGAGCTATTGGAAAGACGCTGGATCTGTGATGTAAGACAATGTGTCACTTTGGGGGTTAATTAATGGCTTCAAAATTAGAAAATTTCCTGATCGTTTCTACTCGGAAAGCCTGCCATGAAGCTGAGCCTGTACCACCAAAGCCCAGGGTCCTCGCAAAAGCTTGGCGGTGGCGTGAGGCTTGTTGTAGGAAACAAAACAGATCTTGAATTCATAGAAAGAAATCCTCAAGGTCTGAGGAAAAAAGATTGCACAGCCTTGTCAGGGAAGGTTGAAGCTACTGCTGCTAAAATGAAATACTTCTAACCCCCAAATATCACACATGAAAACTGAAACAGAATTGTAAGCATAAATCAATCATTTCAGAAGAAATGCAGACTCCTAGCGTCGTGGTCCTGATAACGCTAAGGGAATAAAATTGCTGGCAGCCTCCCTCGGGGATGGGCTGGGTCGAGACAACTGGGAAGAGGCGGCAGATCTGAGCCGTGAACCGTGAACTAGGGCACTAGAGTGACCTTTGCCCTTCCCTGCTTTAAAATCTTTCCTAAAATGTTGCGGGGTTATGGCTACATAAGATAATTCTTACTAATAATGCCACAGCATCCACTTGCCAGAACACACCTTGCTTTTCCTACCGATTAATTATTTATCGCATGCATAGGCACATACGTATGTGCAGAAGCACCTGCCCCCACGTGGAAGCCAGAGGTTGACATCAATCTTGTCAGTTCTTTCTCCAACTAACTCCTTTGAAACACGATTGCTCACTGGACCTGAAGCTCACTGATTTGGTGAGATTACCCAGGCAGTGAGGCCCTGAGGTCTGCCTGTCTCCGTCCCCTGCCTATCCCTGCCCAGTGCTGGGGTTATGGGCTTACACAGCCACACTCAGTCTTTAACGTGGATACTGGATCTCAACCTAGGTCCTTAAGCAAGCATGTTACCCACTGAGACATCCTCTGCTTCTCCATTTTCAAAGAAAATGGCAGAGGTGCATGTTTTGTATTTGTCACAGCACAACACCATCTGATTCAGGGGCTTGGAACAGCACCAGGTTTGGCAGGAGTAACACGGGCAATACCCCGTACCTCCTTCAGCCCTTCCCTTCCACTGAGTACAAAGCTGCGCCCCCACACACTTCATAGCCTAAAGGGGCTCAGAGTCCAAGCCTAGTGCCACTAGGGATCAACCATCCGTTTAGCACCTCTAAAGAAGGCTGTCTCTGCCTCTTTTGATAAAAACATCACAATAAGCACAGACATTTCATATTTCTCAAAGCAAATCACTGTATTTCCTTTTGGAGTCAATGCTGAAAAATGAGGCTGAAGAGGCTTCTGTTCTCTCTCCAAACTCTACCCCCCCCCCAAAGATGGGCAGCATTACATTTGGGCATCTGTGGGCTTTCCTGATGTTGCTCAATGTCACGTGTTTATTAAGTATCAGGCAGGACTGTCACTGCCTTTCTCCCTTGGCATAGCACAGATCTTTCAGACACAAGTGCTAACTCTCAGCAAGGAGCTTTTCAAGTCACTTCCAGCTCAGTTCCTTCGAGTCCTGCGCCCAGAGCGTGCGCCGTCTTCAGCAACAAGCTCTTACCTTTAAGTTCTGGAAGGAAACCAGGGGAAACAGCTATCGCCTGTGTTCTTTTGGAGACTTTTGATTCCCCGACTGAAAAAATCAAAGGCAGGTTTCCCAAGCCAGATACTGGCGGTTTTGTTAGATGGTCTATGGCTCCTGAGGGGAACGCCAACATCCCGTATGTCATAACTCCATTAAAACATGTGTGTGAGTGTGTGTGTGTGCCTTGTGTGTGTGCGCACGCGTGTGCCTGTGTCGTGTGTGCCTGTGTGTCTGTCCTGTGTGCTTGTGTTTTAAGTAAGCTTATAAACTAAATGTTTTAATACCCCTCTCCTCAGTGTTATTTACCTGCCTTTCTACCTCGCACTCTGTATCCCCTCCCTCCCCCTTCACCACCTAGGCTCACTCCCCTGTTTTTCCTTTGATAGCACCTGTGTCTTACTATCCCCCACAGCATAAAGGCTTAAAACATTAAGGATTTACAGTGATGAGAAACATTTCATACTCTCCAGACAAAGATTCCTTACACTAAAAAATGATAAAGAAAAATGATCTATTTAACAAAAATTTTTTAAAACTCCCTTCAGAAGATTAAGAAAATAAAAGGACAGAACAAGAAAGATGGCTCTGCAGGTCAAAGCACTTGCTGACTTGCTGTCAAGCCTGAGGACCTGAGTTCTATCCCTGGAATCCACAAACGAAAGGAGAGAACCAATTTCCAAAAGTTGTCCTCCTGACCTCACCATGCATGCCAAGTGAATGTGTGTGCACACAGACATATGTGAACACAAATACACTAAAGCAATAAATGCAGTTTTTTACTGAAAGAAAAAATGAAAGACAAAGCTAGCCATGACTCACACCTGTAATCCCAGAACCTGTGAATAAGGAGACAAAATCCTGAGTTCTAGTTCATCCTCAGTTACACAGTGAGCTTGACATTAGTCAGGGCTAAAAGATAAGATGTTTTTAAAAAGGAATAAAAGAAAGCTTAGGAGAGAGCAGATAAGTGGAGAGAGGGAGAAGATAAGATTTCGCATACATAAATCTGGTAAAGGACTTGATTCTAGGATGTAAAGAAAACTACAAAAGCCAATAATAAAGCAAGAAACAACCCAACTTTTAAAATGATAAACATCTTATTTAAAAAGTATGGTGTAGGAGGGTCCTTCTTTATTTCTGTGCTTTCATTGGTTAAATAAAGAGACTGCCTGGCCTGTAGGATAGATCAGCCCTTAGGTGGGCAGAGTAGATAGAATGGAAGGTTGGGGAGAAGGAAAGACACCAGACGCCATGATGTTCCTACCCTAGATGGACCTTGGTTAGACTCTTCCCGGTAAGCCACAACCACGTGGTGGTACACAGATTACTAAATATGGGTTAAAACAGGACGTAAGAGTTAGCTATTAAGAGGTTAAAACTAATGGGCCAGGCAGTAATTTAATTAATACAATTTTCGTGTGGTTATTTAGGGCATAAGCTAGCCATGTGGCCCTGCGGCCGGGAGCTGGGTGCCAGGAAGACAGCCTGCTCCTCAGCAGGGACACAGCCACCCCTCATTACTACAAGTTATAGGAATAGGCAGTGTGTGAAAAATGCTCATCAATATACTGTATCCTGATCAGCCTATATCTCTGACTGCACACACAACGGAAGACTTCCAATCTCACCCCTACATGTGCCTTCTCACGTCCCATCCAACCATCCTTCCCACTTAAGGGAGTCACTACTTGGTCCCACCATGATGGATGTAGTGTTAAGGCCTGGTGTCAAGGCATCGTGGCCTGCAACCCACTCTGTTCTTACACCTGTCGGGACAGGAAGACTGAGTTATGGAAAAGAGAGATGAGAAAACTAGCTGTTTCTTAAACACGCATTCAAATTATGGGCTTAAAAAGATCCATTTGAGGGGCAATGAAATGTCTTAGTGGGCTAAATTTTAAAGAAGTGCTTGTCACAAAGTCTGAGGTCCTACCTGATTTCAAGCCCCACAACCTCAAAGGGTGGAAGGAGAGAGTGTGATTACAGAAGGTTTTATCGGACCTCTGCATGTGCAGCCAAACACACCTGCGTATATGCAGGCACACACACACTAGATAGATAGATAGATAGATAGATAGATAGATAGATAGATAGATAGATAGATAGATAGATAGATAGATAGATAGATGCGTGGGTGGACGGACAGACATACAGATGGACAGACGGACAGACATACAGACAGACAGACAGACAGACAGATAGTTTTAAGAAAGAAAAAGAAAATCAAACCAACTTCTGGACACCTGCTTCAAAGCAGAAGAAAACATATGTCCACAAAGTGTTTACACAGGAGCCTCATTTTACCACAGCTCCAAACTGGACAGAACCCAAGTATCCAGCTGTCTTTGGAATAGATAAGCAATTGCACTTTCAGACAACTGGTCTACTTGGTGATTCCAGGTAACAGCAAGCAAGCAATATGTCACCAAGCACCCAGGACCTCAGAGAGCTTTCTTAAGAGAAGTCATACGCCAAGGAGTCCAGTGGTTACAGTGGTATGGTTCCATTTACAAGAAATGTCAAAACTAGACATTACAGCAATGACAAAAGGAACTACAGCTGCCTTGGGATGGGACACAGCTGGCCTGAAAGGAACAAGGGGGAACTAGATGGGGTAAAAGAGATATTGTTTACATTGACAAAGTACTGCCCAGACCTCTCAAACACATTCCTGCCATCCATCCATACATGTGAGTGCATACAAATGATACCAGCAGGGAAAATTTAACTGCAGCATTTTTGCAGGTTTGTTGATGATCTTTGATTTGCCCACAACTTAATGGGAATTTAAACACGCAGATACACGGAAAACATTAACAAGGCAACAAATAATGAATTGTATCGGTATTTATAAATTGCTCTTTCATTCTCCAAACTACATTCTTTTGTTCTGGCTGCTGGTCACAGAAGCAGAAAAACTTATTAATATTAGAAAAGGCTGAGTCTGTATCAGTATGGTACATTATTTATAGCACACATACGATAAAGAACGCAACTATATAAATGTTCTTTTTAGAAAATCATGAAGCTTTTATTAATCTGCTGTCAGCAGGATATATTACACATGATATACAGCCTTTGAATTTGCATAGAGTTTTGAGGGGACAAGCAAGACATCTGCATGGCAAACAAGAGTATAATCAAGAGAATGTTCAAGGAGTTGGGGAGATGCCCATATGGGTACAGACACTTGGTCTACAAGCATGAGGACCTGAGTTCGAATCCCAGTACCCATGTAAGAACCTGCCATGGACGTGCATGTCTGTAACCACAGCAGTGGGGGAGAGGCTGGATAGGAAGGAGCAGATCCCAGAAGCCTGCTGGCCAGCCAGCCTGGCCAAAACAATGAGTTTCTGGCTTCTGAGAGACCCTGCCTTGGGGCAATGAGGCAGAACATCAAGGAAGATCCCAGACATCCTGCTCTGTTTTCACATAAACACAAACAGACATGTGAACGCCTACACTCGTGGGCACACACCACCCACTTACACACACGTGAAAAAAATCAGTTATTCCACAGAGATAAGAAAAAAACATATGTGCTGACCACCCTTCTGCCTCTGGGTAGAAGACAAAGACGGTTCACTTTCATGTCTAGACAGCTGCATTTTTCTCTACACATTTTCAGTGTCTTATAACACAGATCCTCCTGAATGATCCGTACCTCTTGATCACTACAGACAGAGAGGTGAAGCTGTCTCCACAGTGGGAGGACTCCCCCACCTCACGCCTATGCAGTAACCTTCCTTTCCACTTGTTAAACACCCATGGGTGAGATACAATTGCATCTTTTTTTAAAATACACTAGAATCAGTGTGATACATTAACCTGTGTGAGCTCAGAGTATCCTATTATTATTTCAATGGTGGCAACAGATGCTATGATCTTATATTCACAATGCCCTTGTTTTGAGAGCTGTAGAACTTTCAGCACTAAGAGATGACCAGACTCTACCATGGCTCTTAGCATCACAGAGCTGTGTCTCTAGGGCCAGCTCAGCCTTCTGTGCCATACTGTCTGAGAAAGTGTCAGGTACTAAAACTGACTTTCAGCCCACATGATTTTGGGTTGTAAACACTTGACTCTTACAGTCGAAAGGGTCTCCCCGGAGACCTCTCAGCTTAACCAGAATCCACTCTCAAACCGTGTGGTGGCTGCGCCAGTGAGGCCAGCACAGAAGAGGACTGGGGAAGTCAGAGAGACAGGTGGCTCCCTGGAGCTCACTGATCAGCCAGTCTAGCAAACTGCTGTCTCTCTATCTCTGTCTCTCTATCTCAGTCTCTCTGCTTCTCGCTCTCTTGTCAAGGCCGTGCTGTCTCTGGTGTGGTGACCTATTTTTCCTCCTAGTCGTTCTCCCATTTCAAGGTCTGACCCTGCCCCCACGCCAGTGGTGAACTCTCTCTCTGCTAACAAGACTCCTTCTGGAGTAATCTCTTGTCAGCTCCTTTCCTGGCCCTGCCCCTCTCAGCTGCACTTTGTCATAATGGTCCTTACTATGGTTTGGGATTTGAATCCTAAGAAACCTGAGTTTCACCAAGTGTCCTCTTAGTATGATGACCACAGGTCCCAGAGTTGCCACAACCATGGCCTTCATTAATCTGATCCTCCTCCAGGCAATGAGAGCCCTCAGCAAGACTTCCCTGCATTCTGAAGCATGAGGTTCTGAGCTCTGTTGAGCTGTGGTCATCTGGGGCCAAACTGCTAGCGAGTGGGAAGCCCTTTCCTGTCAGTCTCCTACATTTGGGAGGACGGGGTAAGCTGCCCTGTCAAACAACCATGACTTTGCCTTCTAAGATGTTTGTTTGTATGTTGTAAACAAAATCTTCCAAAGGAACTTACAACGAAGCAATCAAAATCTTCCAACGCACTCTGAGCCACCCTTGGTAGGCGGACAAGAGTAAACTTTGCTCATTATACAAACAAGTTCTCCACCTGTCCCATCTGCCATGTATTTCGACATCAATATGCAGAAGTGGGACAAAAAACTCAGCACAATCGGGGGTGTGCTACCTCTGCACGCGATGAGGAGCCCTTCCCTTAGAAAGATGCACATACGAGATTCCTCAACCAAAGGCCCTTGCCTTCCAATGTTGTTTGAAGTTTTTGTCCTGTAAAATTGAACATGCTCCCCCGTCAGCATTATTCATTTCTAAATCTACACATCAGCCTTGTTGTAACTGCATTTTTTTTTGGTTGGGACCACTGGGCAGCTCAAAAAATAACCACAGAGAGACTTAATATTAATTATAAGTGCTCGGCTGATAGATTGGGTGTGGTTCTAGCTAACTCTGACAACACGAATTAACCCATATTTTTTTATCTACACTCTGCCACGTAGCAGCACCTTTGACAGCACGGTATCTTCATCTTGCTTCTCTGAACATCTCCTCGCGACTCCGTGACCATGCCTTTCTTCCCAGCATCCTCTCCGTTTGCTCTCCCGCCTAGCTTCTTCCTACCTAGCTATTGGCCAGTCAGCTCTTTTACTAAACCAATCAGAAGGCACTTCAGCAAAGACTCGTCTTCACAGAGCACAAAAAAATTATTCCATAACACCTTGCCTTGTGTTAAGATTTTCACACGTCTCCTTTCTTTCAGGAATTTTATTCTTTGAGAATTTCATACATGTATACCATGAAACATACATAGTCTGACTCACCCTCCAACTCCCCGCTCTATCTCGGCACCAACTTCTCCTAACTTAATATCTTTTTTCACGGAACTTGCTGAGTTCAGCTACTGTTGCCTGTGTGTATGGGTATGAACCTTGGTGCAGGAGACTTGTCTGTTCTGTCAGTCATGTATTAAATAAATGCTGATTGGCCAGGTAGGAAGTATAGGTGGGTCAACCAGACAGGAAGTAGAGGCAGGGTGAGGAGAAAGTCTGGGAAGCAGAAAGCTTCCCTGGCATTCCTGCGCAGTCCATCTACGAAGCAGGATGTAAGCTGCTCGCTGAGAAAAGGTACCGGCCATGGGGCTTGCATGGATGGGAACAATGGGTTAATATAAGTTACGGGAGCTGGTAGGAAGACTGAGCTAATGGGCCAATCAGTGTATAACCTAATGTAGACTCTCTGTGTGACTTTCTTTGGGGCTTGCCGGCTGTGGGGTACCGGGCGGGACAGAAACCCCAATGAGCAAGCAGGCCCCTCATGTTACAGAACCTTTCACGGGAGCATTGGGGAAATTGTTGGTGGTCTTTCAATCTTTCAAGAACAATGACTCTCCCTCATCCAGTAGCTATCAATTAGCAGTAGCACCTGAATAATCCACCTCTCTCCTCAGATATTTGATAAATCCCTGCGGTCTCTGGCTTTGGCTCTCGGACTGCTGGCAGTGCCGTGGTTCTGAGCGTCGTGTCCGATCAAAGATGGAAACGTCATTTAGCTTTGACCTTAGCCACACCACCACCATTGCTGTTACTGTCTGTCCCAAACCTCACTCCTCTTTTCTATTGTCCCTCCTTCTTAATTCCTTATTCCTTTCTGTTTCATTTTAATTCATAGTTTTGTCCTTGGAGGTCACTGCCCAGTAGTGAGCACCATCAAACCTTCCCTGTTTCTAGGTTGTCCCAATGTCCCTTGCTACTTTCCTGACGTTCTTCCCCTTCACCCGTGCCTTTGATAATGTCTAACACCTGCAGCACGCCAGGAGCTGCTGTGGGCATTGCTGACACGGTATCAAACTCCCGTTTAATCCTTCAGTGGTTGTAAAAGTGGGAAAACAGAAAGAACACACCACATATCAGCGAGCACAACAAGCAAGAACTGGGCAAGCAAATGGTGGGTGGGAGACTCAGCTTTCACGAGGATATTTGAGGATGTCTCTCAGAGAAAGGCAAAGGAAAGGAAGGTCCCCACAACAGCTGGAATGGTCTCTCCTGGACTCAGACTTGGGAGCCCTTCTTTTTCTTTTCCAGGTAATTTCCTTTCTCAAAGGCCTCCCTTGTTCTGTCTTATGACTTCTAAGAGTCTCGAGGTTGCTGAGCACCTGTTCTGCATCTTGTCTGACCTTCAGCTCTCTGCGACAGCATCATCTCTCTGAGATTCTCGAGCATGGTGCACTCAACAGTGCTGCCTCTAGACATGGACAGATAGTGTTTCCTTATAAGTTACTGCTTATTTCCTAACCATCAGACTCATATCATATGTTTTACGCTTGAAGCAGTGTTAAAAAAGTTCATCACTAATTTTCTATAACCCAGATCTTGACTGATAAGGATTATTTAAAAACTGATGTGTACTTTTATTTGTTTTTAAAGACAGGGTCTTGCTATAGGCATAGGCTGGCCAATACATGCACATGCATACACACATGCATACACACACGCATACACACATGCATACACACACGCATACACACATGCATACACACGTGATTGTTGACAGAGGCTTCTGTTCCACCAGGTCCCGTACTCATTTAGTCCCAAAGAAACACACAGAGGTCTACATTAATTATAAATGGCTTATTATCTTAGGTTTCTTATTAACTAATTCTTACCTCTTATATTAGCCCATTATTCTTATTTATGTTAGCCATGGGGCTT
>JAQHUG010000004.1:4930274-4942162 GCA_028555095.1 Dicrostonyx torquatus
GGGTGGAGGGGAGATGCTGGCTGAAAAATGAAAAGTGCTACTCAAAACATAAGGGCCATTAAGCAACTGATTGCAAGATTTCTAAGTAGCAAGAAGTGACAGCTTAAGTGTGACAGCCCTGGGTGAGAAACTGCTCAGAGCAACAGATGTGGGCCGATGCTATACAGGGACAGCATGGACAACGAGGCTGGGGTCTCTGCCATGCCACACAGAGTATAAGACGGGAAAGACCAAGAAAGAGAAGAGACCCAGATACTCTATTAGGAGTACAGAGAGCAGGCCCACCGACAGGAAGTTTGCAATCCAAGGAGAGGCTCTAAGACGGACATCCTAGAGGTCAAAGATCATGGTGTGCACACGTAGACTCACACCAAGGGAAAATTAGAAAGCCTATCATTTACGTTTTTTGCACTTGTGTTTCCCAAATTACGTGTTTTCTATGAGATTCTATTTCCATAATTCCCTTACAAAATATGTTACTATCTAAAACATCTAACTTAAACACATTTCCTTGACAACAACGTACTTCAAAGAATTCAAATCACCAGCAAAGGCAAATAAAAAGCTGATGTTAAGGCCAGAGCGGCGGAAATGACCTCATAAAGGGTGGCTTCTCTTCAGCCTCGCCTGGGTGGCATGAGGACTCATGGGCGCAGCCTGTGTGGGGTCAAAAGCCTGGACTTCTAATGCCCTAGTCTGAGCATTTGTAACCTTTCAACAGGCCTTTAGTTTCAAGCGCAAAACTCAACAGTCCTGCTCCACAGTAAGGCCTGACATGGGCAGCAGTCGCCTGCAATGCGCACCTCTCGGGAGCCACTGAAGTACAGAACAGAGGACAGGAGGAACGTACTCCTAATGAAGATGCCGTCGTGCGGTGCCTGCTCTAAGTTTTCTAAATAATCACCACCCAGAAAGGACAGCACTGCTTCCAGTGATCCACGTGTCATGATAAATGCTAACAGAGTGCAACCTGACCTAGAAACACAGCAAGCAATTAATATCAGGGGCAGAGGGAATGAAAAAGCCACCTGTTTTTACTATCGCAGCCACAAAAATAAGATTATATGATCTATATAAAAACAAGATCTAGAAAGGAAAAGCACTTCAAAAGAATTCACTTTCAGCTGTTGTCGAGCCTCCTCCCAGCACAAGGAAAAAGGAGACTCTGTTACTTGATGGTGTCTCTCTCTAAAGCTGTCTGCAGTGTTTTCCAGGCTAAGCGCGAAAGCCCAGCAGTCAGTATCTTCACAGGCAGCGTGGCACAGTGCCATGTAGGTGCAGGGAGAAAAGGGAGACATTACCCCAAGGAGCACAGTCATGACGACGACACAAAGCAAAGTATTCATATGGAGGGGAAAGTGTAGGATCAACAGAAGACTGTTTTCTGCTCCGGGAGTGTGATGACTCTTGTCATCACCAGGAGCGGGTACATACAAGCAGCAGCTGCGCTCCTGAGAAGGATTTCCGTCAGCCATCTGAAGGAAGACGACCGCCCTGGCGCCGGATGAGGGGACAAGGGAAAGGACGCTGCTGTGCTCTGCTCCGCTCGCCCTCACTCACAGACCAGCTCGTCTACCCTCAGCCTCTGGGCTGCGGCACCTGGAGGGGAAGGACCCTTTCACAGGAGGCACCTAAGAGCCACTGGAAACCACGGGTATTTCCAGCACAATTTATAATAATAGCAAAATTACACTTAGGAAGCAGGGATGAAAACAGATTTCTGGCTGGGGTCACTGCATTAAAGACCACAGCATCAGGAAGGCGGAGAACCTCTGCTCGGCTCTGTTGCTATGGCGTTCCTCCGCCCACACCAGAGCCAGTTCCTCCTGGATTCCAGCGCAGACTAAGGCCCAGCAGCTCTCCTTCTGCTCCAGGAACCGCTGAAACACTCAGATTTATGGTCTGCACCGCTGGACTCCCGGCCTCTTCAGTGTGAAGCAACTATTGCCGGATGACATCTGTAACCAACCTAAGGGCTCCGCCTTCACTGTGTCTACAAACCTGTTCTATCCACTCTGTTCTCTAGGGAACCTTAATACAGACTGTAAAGGAAAACCTAAATAAAGAAATGAGCCAAAGCTCTAAGTCAAAATGAAGTATGTTTGACTCAGAAGTGGAGTGCTTATCAGTAAGACCAAGGCCCTAAATCCAATCTTAATAAAATCTTAATTCCTTCTAGATTAATGTACAAATTCAACAGGACTCTGTTAAGATCCTGTAGATATTTGGTACTCTAGCCAAGTTCATGCACATAAAATAAATATTTACATAAATATAAAAAGCAAAAATAGATAATAATATATCACTAACTTTTTAACTAGGGTAAAATACACACATTTTCATAACACAATAATTAAATCTGAATGATCTGCTGTCTTACCAGAGGCAATCACCCTGAGAGAAAAGGGTAAGAACTGAAGAGAAGTAATTAACCTATAGGAAATAAGGTGAGTGTATGTCTGATTTTAGAAAGTAGGATGCTCTATATAAAACAATTTTAAAACTAATTAAAAACTTTTGAGATATCTATATGTACAAAATTAAAAAGGCAAAAGACAAAATGGAAGAACTATCGGTAAGAAGTATATGCACACAGTCACAACATTTAAAATAATGAAACCAAACACAGACGTGACTAGGACCGGAAAGGAAACATGAAAATCGGGGCCCATAACACCGGCTCCTTCTGGCGCTTCAACGAGTTTCTCACCAGCAGGCTCCGATATCTACGCGTGCAAGGGCACAAGGGTAAACTGCTCACGTCAACACAAGAGGCGATGGGGAAGCCGCTTCTAAAGTGTGCCGCAGACTTCCGGGGGAACTGACACGCCGCTGACCTCTACAGTCATTAGAGATTATTCAAAATAACAGTGATGCCAACAGTGCTCAATCACAAGAAATGAAAGATTAAATGCCCAATTGGAAGAATAGACCAATAAATCAGGATAAACTAACAATGGAATTTCATACAACTTTTCAAAGTCAAACTTTTCTAAAACTGGAAAATGCTCACAATGCAGTGACAAATAGAGAAATAATTTCTGCAGAGAAAGTGCTATGAATTTGAAAATGGACCAAGTTATAAGCAATAGTTGTCTTTACAGGTTTTATTTACTTCTTTCTAGTAATTGTCTACAGATTTCAAAATCTTATAATAAAAAGGCATTCTGGTTTCTGGTTCAGCATCAGCACTGGAAGACGCCGTCTGCCCTAAGAACAATCAACTCCTGCTAGATGAACAAGAGAACGACAGACACGTGAGAGCACACAGGAGAACGCAGGGAGGTCAGATAACACAGAGAGCTCTTAATTCTGCTCGGAAACTTGAGCAGTAACTCACACATTGCTGGAGTCAAGTGGACAAATCTGAGCCAGCTGTAGAGAGGAACTCCATCATGGGCAAGAGTGGTTTGTCATCTCCAGAAGTCTTGCCACTTTTTAAGAGTCAGTACCGGAAAAAAAAAAAAAATCAAAACAACAAGAACTATTCTCCCAGTAGGAAAACAACCACAGTTTCAGCATAGGCAAGTCTGCCCAGGGAATGGGAACTATCAGCTCTAGCTCCTACAGCAGACTAAGCAGTGAGCAGAGAACCAAGAGGCACTGGAGAAACACAGAGAGAGGCACAGCTCACGGAAGGGCTGGAGGAACACATATACACATATCAACCGTGTTCCTAAAGGCCTATTTCCTAGGGTTCCTGTGACCCAGTGCATTCTGGCCAGTTAGTTGGGGGTGGGGGAGAGACAAGGAGTTATTAGGCAGTAATAAAGTGATCAAAAGGATGCAACAGCCCTCATGTGCTGTCACTGACCAGAACAGTACAGTTACGTGAGCAAACAGAACCGCAAGGAGAGGCGAGCGGCTCCGCTGACAGAGCTGGAGACGTCAACACCTCTCTATCAGAAGCACCCAGACCAGAGCTCAACTCAAAAACAGCACTAATTGCTTAGGTATAATGGGATCTATAGGCTGTTTATATAATTTTGGAATTAATTACTCTGGAATTAATTCACTCTCCTGTGGCCTTCTAGCATGTAGAAACCACAGGGCTCTTGCGTCTCTGGTGTAATTGGTGCTGTCAGTTCCACTCAAGCCCTGCTTTGACTTATCTCACATGCTGTGGTACGCTGTTGTGAGGTCACTCACAGCAGAATGCATACTTTCCTCAAGCTCACATAGACTACTCAGCAAAAGATACAGCATCATTGACCACAAAACCATAAAACAAAGTTTAACAAATATAGAGGGCTCTAAATCTTACAGTAGAATTAAAGTAGAAAACAGTACAATGAAGTCAGTTGGAAAATTTCAGTTTATCAGGGTGATCAAACAGACTTCTAAATAACACAAAGGTCAGATATCAATTATCGAGAGAAATTTGGAAATATTTTAAATTAAATGATATAATTATATTAACTTTTTTCAATTTGTAACAAAATGCCTAGCAAAAACAAGCTATAAAAGAGGAAAGACTCATGTTGGCTCCTGATTCAATGATTTTAGTGAATTTAAGAATTTCCATGGGTCATGAAAAGGGAGGCACCAAGTAGAGAGAACGGATCACAGTGCAGCTAGGAGGAGAGACAGGCACTGCTGCACTGTGCTGGCCTTCAGCCCCTTTGTTCTACCTAGGCTCTAGCACATGGATAGTGTCACCTGCACAGTTTCTCAGAAAAGCCCTTAAAGTACGTGAATGAGATCATAGTAGGACTTTGAGGGAAACTGACAGCACTAAATTACACACCAGAAAAGCAAGAGCCACCTGAAACTATATCCGTTTCTACATACTGGACGGCCACAGAAGAGTGAATTAATTCTGAAATAAGCAGCAGAAAAGAAATAATAAAAATTAGAACAAAAATCAGTGAAACCACAAGAGAAAAATCAAAGAAACCAAAAGGAGGTTCTTAAAAAGTAAAATCAATATATCTAAGCAAAGTAAGAAAAAAGTGAACATAAATTTTGTAATTACCAGAAATGAAAAATGAGATATCAGTACAAACTTGAGGAAACACTGAAAGGGCAATAAAGGAAATACTATGAACAAATTAGGTGAGAGGGTTCAATCCCTTGAAAAACATCTGTCAACATTTAGATGAGAAAATAATCGGACCAGGCCTATCGCTATCAAGGAACTGAGCCAATAATTAACAATCTTCCAAAAATAAACATAAGACCAAATCATCTCATTGGAAAATAAGTAAGAAATGCTACCAATATTCTCAACTCTATTCCAAAAGGTATAAGCAGAGTGAATACCTCTAATGTGTTCTATCAACAAATGTAAACATATTATCAGCCATCCACGACTAAAAGAAAAACCCTGAATAAATTATGAAGAGAAAGTAAACCGATAAAGAATAGCTATTTTAAAAATTATAGTTAACATCACAGTTATGGGGAGAAACCCAAAGCTTCCCCACTAAGACCTGAGAAAGGAAGGATGTCTCTTCTCATTGCTAGCATGCAGGACTGTGCTGAAAGTCTTAGATAATGCAGTAAGACACGGACAGGAAATATAAAATGATTGGCTTTCTATCAATAAAGATCTGAAACAATGAATTTATAAAGAAAAGGGGTCTATTTTGAGTATTAATTTTGAAGGTTTCAGTTCATAATCAGTTGGCCCCTCTGCTTTGGGGCCAGGGGCAGGAAGCTCAACCTCACAGCAGCACACAGTACAGCAAGACAACGCACCTCATAACCGGAAGTGGCAAGGGGACAGGCTACCACCCTACTACCCCACTGGGTCCACTTCTTAAAGTTTACAGCATTTCTTTATAGCAACAGTTAAACCAAACTTTTAACACATGGGGACTATCAGAAATATCAGATCCAAACTATAGCAAAGGGTACCTTAATTGCAAATAAAAAAAGTAAAAAAGTTTTGGATAATATGATTATCAATGTAGAAGATGCAAGACACTCAGAGCAGACAACAGCAACTGCTGGCAAAGACCAACCTACAAGAGCCATCGCTTGTTGCTGCTGGGAATACGAAGTAGCACAGCCATTCTGGAAGACAGCTGGGCAATCTCTTTCATTTGTCTGTTGATTGCTTTTGTTGTGTGACCACTCCGTATGTGCATATGGCGTACTGTTTATTCTCCCCACCGTCCTCCCTGTCTCCCTCCTCCTCACAAGTTTTCCACGTCCATGTCCTTCTGCTTTGTGACCCACTGAGTTTAACCAGGACCAGACGTGTCACTGGACTTGGAAATGCCCATCGGAGCATCTTGGCCCAGCAATGGGTAGACAACTGGACTAGTTCAGCATGGAGGGGCAGGACCTCACGGGCCCCTCCCCAAAGTTCATGACGGCTGTTGACCAGCAGTGTTGTGCAGTCCACACAAGCCACCACAGCTGCTAGGAGACACTTACAGCGGCGGTCACAGCCTGAAGACGGCACAGCTTCTCATCTTCTGGCTCTCACTTTCTTTTCACTCTCTGTTCACAATGTCAGACCAGAGACAAGGGAACAAAAGTCTTACTTAGGGTACTCAGCTACCATTGAGTCTAAGCATCTCTGCACTCACCACTGTTCACTACAAAGAAAAGCTTCTCTGATAAAAGATAAAGAGTAGTAATTATCTGAGTAAAACACAGATGCTTAGAATGGAGCTCACTACCACGTCAATGTATCTAAACAAGAGCCTACGATCCCCTCAGACGTGTTTTTGACTACAGGGTTTATAGGTATTCCCTCCTATGAACAGACCTTAAGTCATGCCACTATTGCATGAGTGGGCATATCTTGCCTTGCAACTTGGCATTATAGCTTGTAGGATCACTGATGCCTAATAAGCCCCAGAGACTAAATAGAACCTTCCAGCATTGAAGGAAGCTTCCAGCTCAGTTCCACCTTGATTTTTCTACTTCTCTGCAACCAAGATATCTTATTAAGTTCTGGTGGGCAATTAAGAGGAATAACTTGTCTGGTTGTTTTTTTTTTTTTTTTTTGAGGGGGGAGATGCTCTGGAGTCTACCTAAAGTTTGGCAACTTCCTTAAAAAATAAACATAGTCTTGCCACAGGACATAATAATTGTGCTCCTTACTGTTTATACTCAAATATGTTGAGTTGAAAATGTCTACACAAAGCCAGGTAGTAGTGGTGCACCCTTTAATCCCAGCACTCAGAAGTGCTCAGGTGGATCTACTGAGTTTAAGGCCAACCTGATCTATAGAGTGAGTTTCAGGACAGTCTTCAAAGCTACACCGAGAAACCCTGACTCAAAAAAAAAAAAAGGAAGGAAGAGGAAGGAAGGAGGGAGGGAGGGAGGGAGTAAGGGAGAGAGGGAGGGAGGGAGGGAAGGAAGGAAATAAAATGTCTATACAAAACCCTGCATGAACACACACACACATATTAATGAAAAAGCCAGCACATCTAAGCAGTCCTAACAAAGGATGAGCTGTCACACTATGAAAAATAAAATAAAAACTTACATGATAATAACTAAAAGAAGTCAATCTGGAGTGTATGCATTTCATAATTCCATCTGTGTGACCTTCTGTGTGAAGCGTGTGAAGAAAACACAAGTATGAAGAGAGTAAGGTTAGTGATTGCCAGACACTGAGGAAAGGTAGGACAGAAGACTTCTAAGATAGTCAAATGGCCGCATAGACTACTTACCAGCCCAAACCCACACGACACGTAAGAAAGTGACTGCTGTGCACTGGGGTTGACATGGGGGCACCGGCTGTAACTAACGCCCCTCTCTGGTGAGGCATGGTGAGGGACCACACGGGATGATTCTGTGCGGCCTCCTCTCAGTTTCACTCGGAACCTAACATGCTCTAAGTCAAGCACACTCTCTTAGAGGTCAAGGGTGAGGAGCAGGAACGGAAACGTCGCTTCTCTCTGCTTTAGTCTAACTACACCTCTGAATACTGATAAAAGACTACAATATACCATGCTGGGCAAAACTTTCTCCTTCTGCTTCTGGAAATTGGTAATAATTAGCTTGATACTAAGATCAAATAAGTATACATTCCTTTATCCTCTGTGTTGCTGATGAGGCCCTCTGGCAAGCTCGATTTACACTTCAAAGACACAACTGGACTATTTCCTCTGTTCACCAGGCTGTACCGCAACCATGTCAAAATGCTAACGGAGAGTTGTGCGGAAAAGAGCTCACATAGCTTGCTGGAGTGCATCTGCTCTTCACAAGGCTGCTCACAGGGACAGTCTTTGACAGTCCAGGACAGGACTCACAGAATCCCTCCCCTACTGTGCCTGATGCCTGTGCTCTTGGTTTATACTAAGCACCTCTTTCCTTGGAGGAGTCTGTAGCAGGAACTGACAGCAGCCCCCATAAAAACTTGAATCTACAGTAAGATTTTATCAGTTCTGCACAGTCCTGGGAGCACCCCTATGAGAACAGTGAGCACTCTAGGTACTCGGTGGCTTCCAGCAAACCTCACTCCACAGATCTTTCCTTTGTTGGTTTTATCCACTAACACATCAGCATCCTAAGGACTGTGAACTGTCCTAATGAGTCAATGAGCTTTGGAACTAATCGTAAATTATGCCAGTCTATCTGCGTTTTAAAAAATGGGAGGGGGGGGGTAAAAACTGCACAAAGGAAAACTCATAAGGCACCTTTTTAACAACCTTCAATACTAACTTACCAGTCAGTACTTCCTGTGCTATTATCCCTCTTTCTCTTACCCGCCTATAAATTGAATTCAGACAGCAAAATATATCCTCACTTAATCTTCCCTTATACTTAATTTTAATGGGTATACACAAAAAGTCATTGATTATGTGACATTCTAAGGATCATGAATTTTTTCTTTGAAAAGAGATTATATAAATCACTTTTAAAAAAATCTTCAATATAGCTATGATTTGTCAACGTGGCAAAACACATAAAAATCCAAAAAAAAAAAAATAGTGCCGGGGAAATGGCTCAGTGCATAGTGTCTGCTGTAAAAACATGGGGCCCTTAGTCCAGATCCGCAGCACCCATCTTTAAGAAGCATTGCAGACGGGGGTGTCACGCTTCTGCAGTGTCACTACAGATCCGCAGCACCCATCTTTATGAGGCACTGCAGACGGGGGCGTCAAGCTTCTGCATTGTCACTACAGATCCGCAGCACCCATCTTTATGAGGCACTGCAGACGGGGGCGTCACGCTTCTGCAGTGTCACTACTGGGAAACGGAAAGGACTCCCGGGGCTTTCTGGCCAGTCAGTCCAGTCAGCCATTGAGTCCCAGGCTCAATGAGAACCTGTTGCAAAAAAAAAGGTAGAGAGCAATGGAGAAAACACTCACATCGAAGACTGCCCTCCTCATGCACACGCAGAAGGAAGTACACACGCTTACATAGCCTCACAGAAAGACAGCGTTCCAGCTCCTTATGAGCATGAGTCGGCTCCAAAGAAGTCAAACAAACCACGGAGGAGAAGTGGCCGGCATCATGGTAAGTGCAGATCAAGTCGAGCTGACAGGTAGCAGAGCCTATCCGAACAGTCGCGTCCAGAAGCCTGGGCACATGAAATCAGAGGACTTAAAATAACTTCTGACCTTGCAAAATAAACACACATGTGCCTAAAGGTCAGCGAGGAGAAGACAGCAAAGCAGGCTGGGAGCTGGATCCGCCACAGTCTAAAGTGGGTGACAACAGCAGCGCTGGGCACGGACACTCTGTAGACGGCTTTATGAGACGTGAGACCATGGCTACCCCAGAGCAGCACCACTGCTGTCAGCTCCACAGCTGCCCTCACCACTGTGATGCAAGAGTCTAACCTCAGGCATCAAGAGCCACTAGAGACTCCTGATTTGCTTTTAGCAGCTTGTATTGAAAAACAAAAACCTTCAGAGAAGTACATGAAATGAGTTACAAACAAGAAATATTGTGACCAAGATGTAGCCGGCATCAGATCCTTAGAACTTATTCTGAATACTTCATCAGACCTTTCCCCTCTGAAATGAATATATAATAAACTCTTTGAGGATTTACATTCCCTATATATTCAACTCTATAGACCCTCTTTGCTAGTTATTATTTGCAAATTATTCTACACAACCTATTCTATACCAAAGTTTTCAAGAATTAATATACTCTACAGGATGAAGACACACCCAGATATGAAGATATACCATGTTATACTTAGTTAAACTATGTGATAATAATTTTCTGTAAGTAAATGTTTATCAGATGTAATTAAATGGTTTAAAATAACCTGGCGGTTTTGAATTGTAGAAGCAGGGTGTGTTGTCCCACGGTCTGGGTCTCTCTCCAGAGACACCAATCTTCTGTAAGGCAGGGGTGCAGTGGACGACGCTCGCCGAGCAGACTCCATCTCACTGCTCACTTTCAAAAACAAGTACGGATCTGTGTGCTGTTATCAGTTCACAATACAGAGAGATTTAAATTTAATTTAAATTTTAAAAAGAAAAAAATAGGGGAACAATTAGCCCAGTACAGAATGTGGCTCCGTCTGGCAGAAGGAAAAGCAGCTGGCAGCAACAAGGACCACACAAGGGCCTCAAATGTCATGGCAACAGTCTCTTTCTTAAATTTTGTCCTGACTCTCTGATTACTCTTACTGTTGTCTAAAGTCTGGTCCTACAGCATGCACAGGAGAGATTCTAAGAAGATTCTAATAGCTCATCACCAAAATTTTAAGTCCAACTTCTGCAGCCACCCATCCCTCTATTCGTTTTCCCAAAAAGAGGCCCTCGTCTGTCTGGCTACTTAGCTACGACCCACCTAACCTTCCATCTGCGTGGCTGGGAAGCGAGCCTGTGGTCTTACACTAGGCAAGTGTTCTACCACTCAGCTACATCCTAACCCCTCCAAAACTATTTCAGAATCAACTCTGCAAGTTTTACAGTTCCCACTAAGATTTTTAAATAAACAATTGCAATCACTTTATGGATGAAACTGGTACCTATATATAATCAATACTCAAAGAATGCTAGAAACGGCCTGCAGAATGACCACCTCAGGCTCTATTGTGTTATGTCCTACTTCACCTTAGCCTTCCTCCGCTGCCGCAGCCTGAACTCTGAGCGTGCACTAGTCTAGACGCCCACGACTAATTGTCCCACAGAACCCCTGCTCTCCCTCTCAGTACGCAGCCTGCATCAGCACCTGGCTCAGCAAGCTCTAGGCCTCCCTGCTGAAGTGCAGGAATTCTGTCTATTCCCTACCCGGCTTCAGCAGGACCAAACAAGTTGGCCTTGACTCTTTGACCCCCCGCAGGCTTCACCAAGGCAGTCTCATTAGTGCCTGGCCAGGTTCCTCCTGTCTCACTGAGGACAAAGAAAACAGAGCAACCCAAATTCTAGGGACATGATGATAAAACATTTCATCCTTGATAGGGACAAAGATAAACAATAGGGATAATGTCCTGTCGTCCTGAACTGCAATGACATAGCTGAAATTTACTAAATATACTACATGGTACCAAGAGAGTTCCTCAAAAACTGCAAAGGACACTCCATTTGTACTTTTAAAAGACATTACAAACTCTGATGGCAACAGCTCCCTCTCCTGACCCTCAGTGGAATCACAAGAGGGAGAAGTGCCCTGAATCCACCTAGGAAAACCCTTTTACTATCTATAAAGCCTTAAGCATGGGAAGGGTGTGGACGCACACACAGCACCCATGATCTAGATAAGACAAATTACTTAATTTACATTCTCCTTTAGTAACTTCAACTTTTACGTGTTTAGCAACCATGTTATTACTGACAGGTTTCCACCCTGTGCACAGCTGGACTGAATGTCACAGCAGCACATCAGTACAGGAGACCCTGCTTTGACTACGTCTAGGAGACCAACAACTTTGAAAAGGCAGTTATAGTCTCCCTCCCTCTCCCTCTCTCTCTCTAACAACTTTGAAAAGGCAGTTATAGTCTCCCTCCCTCTCCCTC
>JAQHUG010000004.1:4947351-4964237 GCA_028555095.1 Dicrostonyx torquatus
CAGGGCACGCACTCTGAGCTTGAGTTTCCCCAGCCCTTTCCTTAATTGTGGAAAGTGTGGCAAATGGCAAACACCGAGGTAGTGCAAATATGAGAAAAAAATGGTTTCTCTTTAGTCTCACTCTGCAAGGCTAAGGCATTCACCGGTGACCACATTTACCAAATTCCAGGGGCAAGGGAAGATCTGGAGTTAAGAAAACAGTCAGAACATCGACCGAGAAGAGGAGGCGAGCATCCTGCAGAGGAGAGAGAGTGGGAGACACAGCCAGCTAGAGAGGCTCGCTGTACGCTGTAGTGCTTCACGAGGCCCGCGCACACAGCTGGGCAGGCAGACTAGAAGGACCAGCTACAAGGGTGATTCCTTTCTCTTCCCTACAACCCATCAATCTCAGAGACACAAGTTAACTTAGTTTCACCTTTGCTGGAGAAGAGTGCATAAAGTGTGCTACACAGGTAGAAAGTCCCACCGCCATGCATGTCGATGTGCAGCTGATAGCCTTGCAGTCCATATTCGGGGCTGTCATCCAAAAAGGGACCATGATGCTGAGGCGACACATAGGGGCTGAAAAACAAACCAACACACACACACACACACACACACACACACACACACACACAAATCTGTCAGCATCACAGACAAAATAGTTGGCTGGAAAACACTCCTAAAAATTATTATCTATTCAAAACACTACTCCCAGCAAGGACACACTATAGGAACCTAATAACCTTCATTCTGTGAACTCAAAAGAACTGTTCCATGTTGTTCTCATCAACTTCTAACAAAAAGGGGAATAGATATAGCGTTCCCTAGGCAGCCATCAGAACAGCACAGCGACTGTGATTGAGATCCACCCTAGAACAGCAGTTCTACAAAGACCACCATGCCCTCGGTCTTCTCAGTGACCAAAGACAGTGGCACCAACACAGGCCAAGAAATCAGGCTAAGACGCAAGCTAAAAGCAACCAATTGTTTCAGTAAGGAAAGCCTCACCATGGAAGACAGCACACTCAATTGTGTCAGTAAGGAAAGCCTCACCATGGAAGACAACACACTTAAAAGCACCCAGGAGCTTTACGTATATTGAAGAAGGGAGTCAGGAGGGAGCAAGGGGCACGCTACAGGGACAAAAAGACTGCTCCCCACCTAACATGGTGCACGCTGCAGGGACAAAAAGACTGCTCCCCACCTAACAAGGGGCACGCTGCAGGGACAGAAAAGACTGCTCCCCACCTAACAAGGGGCACGCTGCAGGGACAAAAAGACTGCTCCCCACCTAACAAGGGGCACGCTGCAGGGACAAAAAGACTGCTCCCCACCTAACAACACCCACAGAACAGACCAGAATCAACCAGAGCGCCAAAGGTCTGGACATTTTCCAAGTTCAAAGCTTTCCATTATTAAATACGAGAACTTGAGGGAGGATGGTAGCACGCTATCAGAACAAAGCTCTCCTGCCTCTCTAAGTAATACTCTACCAGGTAGAAAGTCCTTAAACTGCAACAAATTGAGTGGATACATGTCCAAAAATAATACAATTATCTTAGCAATAGGGAGTGATCAGTCATGTCTGTTGTCTTGTGTCTACTGGATACAGAATACTTTTGTAGCTATCCTAAGAATATTAAGATGGAACTGACTTCGAACCTTATGACAATCCATACAAAAATCCAATTCGCCAATATACAGATACATACAGAGTGGCTGAGCCTAATGTGCTTCTCTCCACAAGGTGATGAAAATGAAGATTTGCCATGACAAAAGCCAGTCCTGCGTCCTTCTGAAAAGTTAATTTAAAAGAACATAGTTTTCAATAGAAGTATTTTAATTTTCACAAGTTCATTGTGAAAATCACAGCTTATCATCTTGAAGATGTATGCATTTTTACTGCCAATAAAGTGTTACTATAAGACTTGCACACAAAACCGAGAGCTGGACCATGATTCACTCAATTTGAAGAGCATGTAGTCACAAAAGAATTAACGCCCTACACTTGTGCAATAGCAAAGTGCCCTATTATACACAATGATTTCCATGTTATTTATATGTATACATAA
Organism: Dicrostonyx torquatus; assembly: GCA_028555095.1. NCBI lineage: Eukaryota > Metazoa > Chordata > Mammalia > Rodentia > Cricetidae > Dicrostonyx > Dicrostonyx torquatus. The sequence goes on from JAQHUG010000004.1 coordinate 4,949,406, forward strand.
TACATAATATGCATATGTTCATATGTGTGTATACATATGTACATATACTTGTGTGTGTGGACAAAAGAGAGAGATGATTTTATGCAATTTCAAACTACTTTCAAAAATAAAGACAATCTGATAAGCCCCTGCAGATGTCTGGTAAATTTCATAAACTGAGCATTACTGGACAACGTTTCTCCCAGTTAGCTTCAGCTGTCAACTTGATACATCCCAGAATTATCCAAGAGTCCCAACCGAGATTCTGCTGGATCTGACCAGCCTGTGAGCCTGTCTGTGGATGTTTTCTTTATTACTAATTGATGCAGGGGGCCCAGCAGCCCCAGGCATGAGGTTCTGTACTGTCTACAGTAGCCAGCTGAGCAGAGGCTAGAGAGAAGCATGCAGCCTTGCTCCACAGTCGCTGCTGCCCAGTACCTGACCTGACCTCCTGCCCTGACCTCCGTCAGTGATGGGTTGTGACCTGTAGGTAGGAAATAAACTGTTTCCTCACCCAAGTTTTGGTCCTGGTGTTTATCGCAGCAACAGAGAGCAGACTAGAACAATGTTCCTTTTGCAAACAGCCACTTGTTGGCAGATGCAGTGGAATGACTAGAACTGAGGCCTACTGCTGTAGCTATCACTGAATAATAAGCCTGAAGGTACCACTCTCTGGACAGAACAGACAGACAGGCCTCATAATGCTAGACCAAAAAGGATCCATAATTCAAGTCATAAAATGTGTAAGCAAACTGCCACTTCATCCTCAAATCACACACACACACACACACACAGAGACACACAGACACACACACATACACACATACACACACGCATATATACACAGAGACACACATACACACACACGCACACACACACACACACACACACACACACACACAGAATAAAAAGGAAAGAAACAATGGCTGTCGTGGTCAGCTGACAAAAAGGACAAGAAGATGGATGAAACCTGCAGAACACTGAAAACTTGATTCTGTCCATCACTGCACACAGAGGCACAGTACTCTCAACCAACCCGAGAACTGCCCTCATAAAGTGCCAAGAGCCAAAGCCACAAAACTAAATAAATGTGGATGCACAGAGATTTATCACACTGCCCTGCAATCCACTAAGTGAGCACCCAGACTGTAACCCCATGAGAACCCTTCTTCTGAAGTCACTCCCTGAACAATACAGACTATTGCTGCTGCCCCTCCGAGGCTGAAGGTAAACCCTAGTGCTGAATACACTGCACACTTAGGATACAGGGTTCAGACTGGCTCAGATGATTCAAGCTGGATCAACCCGAGAGCCTCTTTACTGTGGTCTAGCTTCTGTGGTACCAAAAATTACCATGCAAGGGAGAGACACTAATAGTCCTACCCAGCTGCAACACCCATAAACCACAGCAATGACCAGCACAGTAAGACATCTGCAAAGGTGCAAAACAGTGGTACTTACATGTAGGTGGCACCAAACAGCTGCTAACTGGACTTAAGGCCCACTCAACAGGAGGGAAATCCTGCCTGGTACTAAAAAGCAAGCCAGCTTCCTAGGGCTAGTGAGTTCATGGGCCTCAGAGAAGAGTCTACTGTGGTCACTTTGCTAGACCAGCATAATTCTCTACCCCATTCTAAATCTTATCCTGACAACCATAACTGCATGTAGCTACCACCCCTCATCAAAGATGCTTCTCTTTACAGTAAATGAGACCATTACAGAAACATTTATAGTAAACTGGACACCATGCAGAGATCAACAGCTCCAACGGAAACATCTACATCACACCTCCTGCAGCCATGGCTCAGGGAACACTGCAGAAGGAGGCATGAAGACTGTAAGTTCGCTGTCAGACAGTCCGTCTCAGAAATGACTGCGTAAACAAGACCTAAACAATAGCACAACCAATAGGCATGCTGACATAGAAAAAGGAAATTGTCACACAGAGAAACCCTGTCTCAAAAGAACAAAAATAAAAATGAAATTTAAAAAACAAAACAAAGAAATGAGAACTCAAAAGGATCCGAACTCAGCCTGGCCTGGTGAAACAGAACACACAACCTGGAAGAACAACTTCTCAGATACTCCACCCTGAGGGCGGAGCGTGTCCCATGTCACATCCACAGGTCAGAAAGACCGTAGACATCTCCATGTTGGGCGGGTACTATCAAGAAACTTTGACAAAGAAAGACTTGAAAGGAGAGTGGAGCATAGACTTACTAGGCGAGGAAGACGAGAAGTGCCCTAACGTTGAAAAAATAACTGTCAGTAGAAACAGGAAGACAGAGGAGCTGCCCATCATCCAATCAGCACTGAATGCTTCCAAGTCTTCATTCAGCCTCACATAACAGTGTGCAAACGTGCGACTGTCGAGGGACACGGCACAGTCCATGGGTGAACTCCATCTCACATAACAGTGTGCAAACCTGCGACTGTCAAGGGAGACTACACAGTTCGTGCATGAACTCCATCTTACCTGCCATAGCCCCACCAGGAGGCCAGGATTTAGATAGAATATCCGGACAAGTCTGTCACAGCCAAAGACGGTAGGCTCCCTTAAATGATCCAGGTCATATTTCACAATTAAAGACAGCCATCGTGGCCTTGGAACACCATGCCGAGAAAAAAGAGAGATTGTGAACATTCCAATATGCCTTTTTGTCAAGTCTCATTCATGTAACTACAAATGCTTTTGAAGAGCAATTTACACACATTACCACACCAAGTGACAGAACTAGGGAGCCTTGTACAACTGAGACACAAATACACCAGGTTTTTCTTTCCCTCCCTCTCACTCTTCCTCTGAGATCAGATGTGCCTTTTCCCCAAACTTTTTATAAGGTAGAGCTGAGAAACAGAGAAAACTGGAATATTAGAACATGAATGTAAGCTGAAATCATGAGTCACACAGAATTCTCGGTCTTAATGCCCAAGAGTAAATACTCAAGTGTGTGGGAGATGCCTTCAGTAGGTTCCATGTTAAGACCTAATGCCATCTACAAAGACAGCGCAAGGCAGACAACAACACACGGCTCAGGAAGCTGGAAAGGAGCTGAGACCTCAATGGTCAAGCAACAAAGCCAGAGCATTAGGCCAGAGTCCCTAAGGTCCTGGAACACGGCATCTGGAACTGACTTCCAGCAACAGGTACTCAAGACAGCAGGTATAAACACACAGATACTGAGCGATACCACTGCCGATCAAAGGCTGGCCCACAGAGTTTAAATGGAAATAAATTACATTTGATCAACTTTCCCCAATGAACTTTAGCATTCATCGCTATGTAGTAACTAGTATTCCTGACCTTGGTGGCAATTTCTGAGAACACTATACTTTTAAGTGAGTTATATAATTCAACATAAGATGATCTGCAATCCATAGTCTTTCAGGATCATTTTAACTAATGTTAACTCAGTACCTACAAACAAAAATCCACTATACACCAAGTAACACTATCCTATCACCACAGTGCATTGTGTGGATTCTGACTCCAAACACGATTTCAGATATATGACTTAATTATTATATCAGAAAAACTTGAAGTTCATCATACAAATTTCAGATTTATCCAGAAAAAAAATATCACTTAAAAAAGTAACTGTGTTGTCAAAATATATCTAGTAATCTAATTAGGAAAATAATCCATATTTTTACATTGATAATGTTTTTAGAACACAGCAAGCATGGGCAGCAATGAGAGGTCTGAGTATGATCACTAAGCAACCACAGAGCTGGCATTACAGAGGAGCCACAGCAGGCCCACTCCAGGGAAACCATGATATTAACATCATCTCTTCTCACAGGGACAGAGATGAGAGGGAGCCATCAGAACTACAGTAAGCAAAGACGGTTAGAAAAATCAATGCAGAAAACGCTGCTGCAGAGTCAAAGAGGTGGGACAGACAGTAGCACAGCTGTGGAGAAGGCATCACCACTACACGGTGCAACAGATCTGATAGAGAAATTGTTAGCCTACTTGGGACTTAAGGATCTACACCTCCACAGTCCACTTCTACAAGACAGTGGTCACTGATGAAGATGGGGTTTGCTGTGGGAAGCAGGAGTGAGCCTTTTAGTGCATGAGCGCTCAGCACAAAGCCATCCTACAGCAGGACAAGTGATCATCTGACCTACGGACTTCACAGCCAAGTCTCCTGACCTTCACCCTAACAGCCATCAGCATCACATCAATGTACAGGTGTGAAGACAGGCAGAGTCAGGTACACATGGCCACATATCTAGTAAATTCAAGTGAAAAATCACACAAAATAAATGATAATTGTATTTATAAAGTATAAACAAAATTAGTATATAATTACTGAAGAATAAGCTAATCTTATATCATTTGTTAAAACAGTTGAAAGTGAAAATGCAGAAAAGCCACACATTTTCTAACAAACTATAAAATAATAAAACTATTTTAAAACTAGACTATCATTTTTACTATTATAAGATTCAAGAAATTTTAGTTTAGGCCTAATGTGACAAGCCCGGCATCTTCTGTTCGTAGCGATGCAGAATGACAGGAAGGCCTCTGACATACAAGCAAATGAAAATCCATGAGTGCTATTTTTTAATTACAAAGAAATGCCAATATTTAGGTTCCAGGAGTCCTTGTCAAGGGGCTGATGAATTAGTACTTACCCATATAGGTCAAAGGTTTTACGCCGATCTGCAAAAACTGGCGTCATACCACACAAATCCAGGGTGGACAACATGGCAAGCTGTGGCCAGTTTTTGCCATACCACACAACAGTGACAGATGTATCATTGAAGGAAACATCAACATGTTGCATGATGTGTTCTTTCCCACTTTTCTCTCTTAATATAATTGCGAAACGTAGGCCAAATACTCTAGAGAAAGAAAAGAAAGCTCAAAGAATGAACTCTGTATCGACACACATACATACTTCATATGTATTTCCATAATATCTACTTCCTTAAAGACAAAAGTCAAAATCCTGACATATTTCCATTTCACCCACAGCACCGTCTGAACCTTTCTTTCCCCCAGCAAATAATCCCTGTTCCATGACTAGCAGCTCAGACAACGGAAGGGCATCTTCAACACGACTCAATATCATGAGGCTGTTTCTTCTGTTTATAAGAATGTAAGCCAATATCAAAATGTCTCATTAATTTTATACACACAAACACACGCACACAAAACCAGAGACAGCACCCTCTAATATAAAGTGCTCACCTAGACTAGGAGTGTAGCTCGTGGTACCCACTTCCCCAGCACACGGAAGGCCCTAGTCTAGAAATGTAGTTCGTGGAATCCACTTCCCCAGCACACGGAAGGCCCTAGTTTCAATCCTTTGGTCTGCAAACTAAGTGAAAACCTTGCACATCCACTGTCTGTCTAAAACACCTGGATATGACAACATTGAACCTGGACGATCCTATGGTTCTGTCCAGGAGCCAGTGAAGCACCCAAGAGCAGCCTACACACCTGAGGACCTCTTTGAATTTCGTAGGAAGACCTGTGTAGGAGTTGACAGGTTTGGCAATTTGGGTTAGTGCTTCTTTCACAGATGAGATTTGCTTTGTAATATATTCTTTCTTCCAGTATCCAACTTCTTTATCTTCAACTGACAGTAAGCTCACAGACGTGGCTGTCTCCTCCACTGAATGAACTTTCCAATGGGATCTTTTTGACGAAAATGCAGCTGAGTAGATTCTTCTCCAAATAAGACTGGAAGAAAGGGAGAAAGTACAGCAACGTGCAGGCACTGCAAAGTGCCTGTAACAATAGATTACATTAGAGATGCACAATAATTTTTAATTTTCAAATAGGCCAATTCAATGAAGAATTTGCCTGTCTTCATGTGTACAGTGGACCACAGTCTGAAATGAAATGTTTTAGATCCACTATCCCAAAAGAGCACATCAAAAAGGAAAAAGCCTATTTCCAGAGTCAAGTTTAAATTAAGAATTCCATGTTACTTGGGATCATCAAATGTTGTCTTTCCGACACAGAAGACTGAACAGAAGTTCAATCACAGGTGTACAGAAAGGGTGACTATCTCACCGTGGGTATATACGTGTATAAGCACGGTACACACATGCAATATAATGAGTAAACATATTCTACACTCATTTTGCTTCCTATCTTTAAATTTTGAAATTGCCTGCCCCAATTAAAATACAACTTTATTGTTTATTACGTTTTCCCGAGCACACAAGTCAACTGTCACTTAAGTAACTCACATACATTAACTCATTTACTCCTCCAATAAACACATGAGGTAGCGACTGTTTTCATCCCCACTGTACAACAGATGATACAATTGCAGGCAAGACCGGTATATTCAAATACACATGAATACACACACATTTTAATGACTCAAAAATTATCTATATTCATTCCAAAATTATTGTCAAATGCCATCTTCTAGTTGATGTAGATAAAACATGTATCCTCTCGCATAAGAATTTCTTGTACCTTTTTAAATGAAAAGACAAGAACCTCCCCTCAATTAGAGCAGGTGCATGCTCCCCATGAGAGTGAGAAGCGTGGAGGACAGCCTCAGTGAGAACACTTTACTACGGTTCCTCACTTAAAGGGCAAACACCAAAGCATCAATGATACATTAGACCAGTCATTTCAGAGCTACATTATTCATTACTATGACCTGAAGAAACTGTAAAATATGGATTCCCAACCACTAAATCACAATCCAAAGCACTGAGCTATAATCTTCATGGATGCAGAGTTAGGAACCCAAAGTCCTGCGTTGTCCCAGCTGACTGTGCATCTTCTCTTCTGGACTAGCGTCTGGGAACCACCGTAGAGAATGTTCCATGCCTGCCATGCTCCAGAATAGAAAACCCTGCACCTTAGCTGTCATTCCCCAAACCTTTACCTTCTACATCGACCCAACTACATTCCTGCAGGGTCTATATGGAGTCAATATTTGCATGGTCTTTAATACTGAGTAAGAGAGAACCCTAAAAAGCCAAAAAGTGGGCACAAATGCTCAGTAGATATTAGGGGCACTTCATCTCTCTCTATACAAGAGGAAATTCTAGGCACAGGCCAAGCTCACAAGGAAAAATAGAAGCAGTGACTCCTCTTTATTCATAGACACCCAAGAGCCTAACTGAGGAGTCTCCCTGGTTCCCAAGGCTTCACATGCTGTGTCTCCCTCTTCCCCTCTCTCACTCTTGCCATGTATCAAGTACATTTGATTGGCAGATGTTGGAGGAAAAACTATGTCAATTTAACAGTCCCCACACACATGATCCGTATGACCGCCAGTAGAGAGCACACCATCTACCCAAGAACCCAGGACGAGGTGAAAAGCTCTGTGAATGAATGAGAGGAATAGGCTTTCTCTTCAGTATACACAAAGAATAAAAATCCAAACCTTATACTCAGAAATGCAAATGTTTGGAAATACATGACTACATGTAGCATTAGACACATTATTGTTTAAAAATAAGATTAAAACTAATTCTCTTAATTAATTTGAGAATTAAATTAGTTTACTAAAATTAATTAGTAGGCAGCAAATGGCTGTCTAGTATTTCATGACTTCTGTCATCACAGACGGACATAGCAGCCTCCTTACTTGTCACTGGCCAATGGATAAAAGCGTCTGTTCACACATCCAGTGCCCAGCAAGCTCACAGCATCCAAGTAGGAAAATATATTCAGCAAGACTTCAGAGGGCATTCTGAGAGAGGAGGGAGAAAATTAAACAAGCTAACAGATACTGAATCTACAAATTACCCAGAATACAACTGGCTATGCATCTCTAAAGAGAGGGCTACTCACCTGTTTAATTGGCAAACTCTTCTCTCATCCTCAATTAATTTCCTGATTGTAATGTTCTGGTTATTACAGTTCTCATTGCATAGACCAATAAATAAGACACAGAGAACTGACTTTTCAGATGTCAACCACATCAGTTCAATGATTCTATCATGAAGGTAGATTATCCCCTGCTGAAATGCAGGAACTAGGAGATGGGAACACATTCTCACCATGAATAATGCTGCTAGAATTGGAAACATTAACTGTGTCCACACCTAACCTGCATTTCAGGTTCTCATTCACCAGCCTGCTAAATGTCCTCATAGAGGGACACTAACTGTTTCCTCTCTAGTTCAAGAAAACTTCAGGCTTCACAGTGTCTTCTGAAGGGCTTCACGTCTAAATGAATGTTACACTTTATTATCAAGATTCCTTCTACTTTCATAGTTGCAGACACCACAAGAACCCAGCAGCATGAGGAAACCAGGAATGGGCCAAGCATCTGTACCAGCACTGAGGTGAAGAGCAAATGAACAGGGCTTTGAAGACTGTTGCAAGAGACGGGAGAACGAACACATAGTGATAAAGGGCTAAAGAAAACCCTTTGGGGCCAACTTCAAATGGTTTGGTCAGTCTCTACTTGTGACTTTAAAAATTAAGATAATTTTATTTATTAATCAAACTTTTCATAGGGAGATGTTAGTCCTAAGATCCTGAAAATACTAAGAAAGAACAATGTGGATCCTTGGAGAAAGCCAGCTAATTCTTCACATATTTGATCCATGTCACCATGTGAGTGCACCCACCGTTCAAGGCTTCTGCAAGGACAGGCAGCCTCACCTTAGTTAAATCTTCCCTGTCCCCCGCCATGAAATCTTTAATATTCATAATCAGGGTTAGACACCTTCAAGGAGAAATGGTAGAGACAACAAAACTGGGGGTGGGGAGTTTGGGTACCATGCTGGCTAGTTTTAAGGCTTCTTGACACAAAGGGGGTCACCTGAGGAAGGGCCCTGAATTGAGAAAATGCTTCAGTAATATAGGCAGGCCTGTAGAATATTTTCTTAATTAATGATTGATGGGGAGGTCCAGGCCATCACGATGATGGTCTGGAACCTCAGTTGTGGGTGGTACCATCCCTGGACACATGGTCCTGGGTTATATAAGAAAGCAAACTGAACAAGACAAGGGAGCAATCCAGAAAGCAACACCACCACTCCCAACCTCCCACACCCCATACCCTTGCATCCCACACGGCCTCTGCATCAGGTTCTAGCCCAGTTTGAGTTCCTGCCTTGGCTTTCTTCAATGGACTAAGATTCCAGACATGTAAGTAAATTCAACCCCTTCCTTCCTAAGTTGCTTTTGGTCACGGTGTTTCATCACAGCCACACGTAAGTACTAAGGCAGTTAGGACTAGCCGCTGCATGTCCTTTTGGTCACGGTGTTTCATCACAGCCACAGGAAAGTACTAAGGCAGTCACCGTTAGGACTAGCCGCTGCATGTCCTTTCATATTTTGAGTTCTTTATAAAAGTCTGTACCTGTATTTTTAAATCATGGTAATTCAAGCTAAGTTGATCATAAAGACATTTCAGAAAGGTATGGAGTAACTGTAGGAATGTAACGGAATAAAGTCCCATGCACGTGAGGCATTGAGTAAGTTCCATCCTCATAGCCACCAAAATTGAGCACGGGAGAAATGTATCTTGAAATTTATATATATCTTGATCCCATCTATCCTTTAATGTTCAAAGTCCTTTGAGTAAGTACTCAACCATAACTGAGACATATCTACACAACTACATCCCTCCAAGGCTCAGGGGACATCCTGCAAGATAGAGGGAAAGAATGTAAGGACAAGAGAATGCAGAAGAGTTCTGTGGAATGCCGTCCTCTGGACTTGACACGGCTGTTACTCCAACCCACATTCATATTTACTACTTAATGAGTTGCTACTGAGCTGGACCAACCAATGTTTACACCCACACTGGGTTACGTTTTACTAATTATTCCACATAATCCCTGGGATGAAGATAAGGAATGATGAAGAAAGAAAGGACACGAGTAAGTGAGAGATGGGACAGAGACAAAGATGGAACAAGAAGTTCTGCTGTAAGCGTGTGGTCTTCCCTAAGAAACTCAGCTGATTTGTACATGTTCATTTCAATACTGTGGGGATAGGTTTGAATGGGAAATTGTATCCCATAGTCTTAGGTATTTGAATAGCTGGTCCAATCCAGTTGGTACTGCTATTTGGAGGGGCTTACGAGGTGTGGTCTTGCTGGAGGAAGTGTGTCACCGAAGGCAAACTCTGAGAGGCCTTGCCCTACAACCTGTTCCCTCTCTCCTTTGTGTCTGCAGTTCAAGATGTGAGCTCTCAGCATCCTGCTCCATGGACTCTAACTCTCTGGAGCCATAAACAAAATTAACTTTCTTTCTGTAAGTTGCCTTAGACATGGTGTTTTATCAAAAGAACAGAAAAGTAACTAGTTCAGTGACTGAACTATAAACGTGTCTTTGCCTACACTGTAACAATTAATCCACTCCAATATGCGTGCACTTATCATCCCCACCCTTACCCCACCCCCACCCCACTTCTTCAGAGTACTCTCGCTTCCGTCTATCAAGCCACCTTGGCACTGGATTCTCAAAGCCTTCAGTCTTCTATTCCGGCCTCCCTCTTCTCCATCATCACATCAGCCTTTGAACAATGACCAAAATGTCTCCCCTTAATATTTACCTCCTGACCTAGCCCCAGCTCTCCCCAAGCCTTCACTAGGCTATACAACCTCTGCCACACCACTGGCTGCAGAGCTTCCAGGGAAGATAAACAACCAAAGACAATGCACCAACTTGTCTCTAAGTCCATGCCTCCTCTTCTTTGTTTTTCATAACATAAATACAAAACACAAAATAACATAAAAGTGATTGACCCTCCCCTCTTATAGGTCTTTCCTGGATCCCTGGTTGTTCTCAATGTGCCAGTATCTCTGGGCTTCCTCATAAGACAAGTTTCTTTGTCTTTGCCCCAAATCCCCCATCACATCCAGGAGAGCTAGCACTGGACCTGTGGAGTCTCTGCAAACTCCTTGTCATCCACAGGACTCTCTCCTGCAACCCCCACTCTCCCTGGAACTCCCGCATCTCCACAGCAGTACCTCCATCCCCACAGCTGCTGGAGCTAACAGTCTCTTTACTCCTCACAAGGACATCTATTTTACTTATGGATAATGTCAGTTATACCTCCAAATGTTCCTAACTTGCCTGCCTCACTCTATCCCTCCTCCTGGAACAGAGAGACAAGGCATGTAAACAAGATATTTTAGAAGTCCAGCTTCTACCCAGGATCTGGCAGCCCCAAATCATGGGAGCCTATGCCTTTCCCATCACACTAGCTACCCGGGTGCCTCTCTTAGAGTAAGTCTGTCTCTGTCCCTCTGAGTTCCCACTCTGGTACCCTCTTCTCCAAGGTCTTTAATCTCAACTTTTACCTTCCATCTTCAATGCCACCTCCCTAAGAAAGCCTTTACTTACTTACCACCTGATTGTATTACTCTACAGTATGGAATTCACTCATTTCCTTGACAGCACGCACTCCAATTTACAATTTTTCATTTAAAAAAAAAAAAAAAAAAAACCTCTCTCTCACTATCTATCAGTTTCTAGAAAATACATGTAAAGGTTCACTGTGTGTCCCCCAGCACCAGGTACAGCATCAGATTATTGTGTGACAGATCCAATTCCCAGAATAAAGGGTCTTAAACATAACTGATGTCCTTAATTATCTCTTTTGACTTCTATGTGTAAAAACATACTAAAGTAAGTACATTGAAATGTGCATATGTAGAATATGGTACTGGTGGCTGAACAAGTATGATACAGTATTAAATGTCCAATTGTGAATTATTTTTGCAATACACAGGGTCTTCAGGCTTTGTATCCTGGGGCAAAATGTCTCTCCATGAAAACACCAACATTACAGGGCTTCAGGGATGCTAATGACATCGATGTACCCATCACACATCTATAGGCATGTTAATATCAGTTCACAATTTCCTTAATAGATTGAATGAATTTTGGTCCCAATGGTCACAGTATAAATCTCAGAGTGACAAAGAGTTCCAAACCACTGATCTAAAACTATTCCAGAGGCTGTACAACTTCAGAAAAAACACAATCTTCTTCTGGCTTTCCACGGTTCTTATCTACCAAGAAGTGGATAATTAAGAAGAACAATTTAAGAGAAGGAAAATTCAGTGTACTTGTCACCTTTAGAAGTTTAGTTTCATAAAACTAGTCTAATAACGATAATGGTGACAGGCTCATGACTCATGTCAAAGTCTGTTGTACATCCTTCCTACACGATCCTATTCTTAGAAAGCTCAAAATAGCAACTTGGTATATGCGGCACTATAATTTTCTCTACAAACCCCATGCTCAAAGCCCACCACCCGTGAGAAGCAGGCTACGTACCTGTCCAGGGATACAAAACAGATGGAGGAGGACTTCTCATTGTGCTGGCCATGCCTGGTATACTGCCTCACAGCAGGGGAGCCTCTAGCAAACTTAACTCCAAAACCCTTGCTGAAAGTGAAAGTGAGAAACTCAAGTTATATTATAATTACCAAATGAGGTGAGCTACCTGTTCCCCTTTGCAAAATTCTGAAGGATCAATAAATTCCAAAGACTATTCAATGTAAAACTTCATCTCTGAAAGTAAAGAGAGGGAGAGAGGAGAAAAGAATGGAGGGGAGTGGAAGGGAGGGGTTCAAATCAAGTGTGTGGTCGGCAAATAAAGCTAAGTCTGCACTTTACAGTGCAATACCGGTGCTCGTTACAGACGGCCAGCCCGTCACCGGGCATCCCCAAATGGATGGAAGGGAACGAAGGGAAAAGGAGAAACATGCTGTCTCAGTTTCATTTGACAAATGCTCTAACCCAGAAACAATTTACAGGAGAAAAGGGCACGTTACAGGGTATATAGTCCATCAGAGCGACTAGAAAGCTAGAGGAACTTGAGAAGCACAACCCATGGAGTGCTGATGCTTGGCGGCTCACTCACAAGCTCAGGCTTAAGTAGCTTTCTACACCCCAGGACCACATACGCCCAGTGAATGGTGATGNGGGCTGTGCCCACCCCAGGACCACATACGCCCAGTGAATGGTGATGCCCACAGGGGGCTGTGCCCACCCCAGAACCACATACGCCCAGTGAATGGTGATGCCCACAGTGGGCTGGGCCCTCCTCCTTCCATTAACAATCAAGACAGTCACTCACAGCCACGCACTGAGGCCAATCTGATCTGGGCAGTTCCCAACTGAGATTCCTTTCTCAGGTGGGTTTCAGGCTGTGTCAAGCTGACAATTAAATCTATCTAAAACAGATATATTGAGAGGCCACTTTGAATAATATAACAGAAACCTAATGAAGGTAGAATCCATAGACTTTTCATAACTTCCTACCTGTCAAGACAACCTACAACTTTGTTTCACAGTACAGCATCAACTCTCCTTTACTTAACCTGTGGTTTAACTGTCTCTAGTTAGCACAGAAGGACCTCTATCCCAAGTTTCCCACATTTTAACACCTTATAGTCAATAAATTATATTTTAATTGGCTGTCTTTTTAGAGATACATAAAACAATGCATCTTAACAGCTTTTTAGATGTGATGACATAAATATACTCTTTCAAAGTTCCTAAAACAAGTCTGAATTGGGTAAGTCCTCAATTGATGCTAGCAGATAGGAGATCTGAAACAAGAGGAAGTCACAGTCCACAGATCCCATTTTTAGGAAGTAGCCCCGCTGAGTGCTCTTAGTGAATATTCAATTTTTCTTGGGAAACCCTAGAAGCTACTTCTCTGAGCAATGAACAACATACACACATCAGTTGCTGATGCGCACCACACCCTGCATGCTATTCAAGGTACAATACAGAGTACATATCACCATTTCTCACTCACCAGTGCCTAACCACCCTCAGGATCAACCTGGTTCCCAAGACGTATTTGGATTAACATCTAAAAAAGATGTGATTAGAAGCAAAACTAAGCTGTCTCAGAATTTCAAAGGAAAGCTAACTATCTCTCTGGACGCTGATACACAAAAGCCTATATCAAATGGACCAAAGAGGTGCCAACTCTCAACTCTAACCACATCCTACTATTACAAAAAACAAATCTTCAGCTGACTGGGCAGCAATCAGTCTGTTACATTTTGCCAAAATAGTGCACCACTATGTGTACGTATCGGTAACCATCAACTCCTCCACAAGCCCTCAGCTGCCTTGCTCAACAAGCACCCTTCCTCTTGGGTCCTGAGAAGCAGCAAAATGAGCTCTTCTTCCCTAGCTAAGAAGCAGAGCGGCTGGCACATGGGACGCTCCCCATCAATAATAGCAGCTGTCGTCTGCACCCTGGCAGGCTGACCTGACAGGGTGGATCAACTCTCCCAGAGCCTAGAGGGTAACAACATGCACAGTAAAGACTTCAGACAGCACACGCCTCCACACTCCAGCTGGAGCAAATGAAGCCCAGTGTGCTCTTGGTCTCATCTGACTCTCCAGCCATCTCTGAGCTACGCCACCAGACAGTGGTTCTCAGTCTGACTCGGGACGGCAGACAGGAGAGGGAGATAGGATAAGAGGCATACATCTGAGAGTCTGAGAATGTCACCCCAGTCCCCAGCTCTATTACATCTTCTTATATTTCTGTTGAAATTTTGTGTTTAAAAGGATTTCTACAGCAGAAAAGCATCAAGACATTTACCAGGCCCTCACATAGAGACCCAAAAATGCGAACCTATTTCCACCTAGACCAGAGGTCAGAAAGTTGGAACTTACTCCAAGGATAGTGTCTGTTTCTACCTCAAACAAAAATCCCACCTAGATTTAGGTCAGAGAGTTCTGCTCTCTCAAGGTTATTGCCAACAGGTGTGGCTAATATCCAGCCCTTGTATTTCAGGAATAGAGTAGATGTTTCTACCTCAAACTAAACACTATCAGAGGCCATCCTTTAGGGAACAGAGAAAGCAAAGGAATTCCAGGCTGTAGAAAGCCCACTGGCTGAATAACCTTATTAACAGCTCT
>JAQHUG010000004.1:4979020-4990911 GCA_028555095.1 Dicrostonyx torquatus
CTTTGGTTTATTTTGTTTCTTGTAAGGAGAGGGGGCAGGTTCACCTCAGCCTGAATCATTCTGAAGCTACAACAGAGTGGCCCATTTCTGTCCCTGTGCATAAGATATTTCCTTATTTACGATATAATTTTGCTTAATGTCCTTTTACTTCTAGCTTTCTTGTTTGAGTCACCATTTTTGTAAAGGGCTTCACCATGCTGTTTTTTTTGTTTTGTTTTGTTTTGTTTTTTCTGTAAAATCACTTGGAATGTGCAAACAAATAACGCATCACTTGATTTTCAGAAACTAGTTGTTATACAGGAGCCGTGAAAAGAGACACACTAAGAAGCATGGTCTCTTGTTCTGCAGGTGATCAGCGTTTTCGGCGAGCCTCTGAAAGGCTACGGGGAGATGACAAGACGTGGGCGGAGACAGCATGTCAGGTAATACAGTGTCCCTGGGAGAACTCTAGGATAAACTTTAAATAAAAGGAACTTGGATGGCATGTTTATGTTTCCTAACAGTTTTGTTGAATATGTAAAAAATGGGCTAAAGCGCATCCGTGTGAAATTCTACATTGAGGGCTCTGAACCAGGGAGGCAAGGAACCGTGCATGCGGAAGTGGAAGAGGTATGCCCGTCTCGGGTCGTGGTGTCAGAGGGATACGTGGGTACGTGGCTCTGAGCATAGTGCTGCAGACGCTCTGGGAAGGGTAATAACTTCTGGGTGTTTTTCAGAACCCACAAAGTGGCCAATTTGAATTTCGATACGTATATGTGAACGTGACTCCCATGAGATCTATTATCATTGAAGATAACCGTTCCCAAGAGAGGTAGAAGAATCAAGCCAGCCCACTGCCTTCCGCAGGGATAAAGGGATTCATCACACTGTGCTCTTCACAACTCTCAGAATCTGTTCAGAAAAATAAGAATAAAAAGTATGCCACGCAGAAAGTGAGACTTCATGAGTTTGGACCAAACCAAACTCAGATATTTCTTGTGAAAATCATGAAATGTAGCAAGTTTTACAGTACCATATCAAGTTGCCAATCATGACGGTATTTCAGATCTGTGTTCATGAGGAAATTTTGTTACTGAAATTTATACTCCCCATCAATAAAAGTGCCAGTATTTTATGTTTTTCAGTATTGTGTGGTTTTTTTTCTACAGCCTAAAAAGTAAAGATGTCAAAAGCATTTTCATATACTTTAGAATCTGACTTGAGATGAGCATTGTTAGGAATTTCTCCTAATGCGAGCTCTCTGCCAACGCAAAACTCCCAATCAAGCCAAATGACAAGGAGCTGAATTAAAGGAGGTCCAGGTTTAATGGGATTTCTGTGCCCTCGGGTGGTCCCACCGGGGAGGGGAGGATCCGGGGAGCAGTTTAAAGAGACTGGGGCAGGGCCTCCCGAGACGGAGGCCAGAGACCGGGACTTGCAAGCCTGTGAAACTCTTTAAGGACAGTAGTAAAACCAGATGGCGAATACACTCGTGATCTCAGTCTGTGTCCCCCTCGTGAGCGGAGGGCACAGTGCATAGCGGAGCGTGCACAGTCCATATTGGGGGGGGGGGCTCACTCCACCTTTGCTGGTGCACACGGGAGCCAGCACAGGTCTTACCTGTCAGATCTCCCTCTGTGCTTAGGGAGACTGAGCAAGAGCCACAGCCCTGCCTGTCAGAGTAATGCTGGTATTTCCAAAACAAGAGCGGAGCTCCTAAGGGAACTGAGTGAACATGCGGGAGGGTCATTTAAGTGTTCTGACACGTTCAAACAAAACTCTAATTTTGCAAGTTTGCATATTTTGCAAGAACATTTTACAAGAAAAATCTCTTAATTTGGCTTTTCCAAATATATCAAAACACACACAAAAATAAATAAATAAATGGCCTGTTCTATTTGAAGTATTTTCTGGGTGTGTCTTTTAAAAGGGGTCTCCTCTTGGAAGTCTTGATCATATAAACAAGTGTTCTGTGTACTGGATCCTCAGGAGGGTTTCCTGGCATGCGTTTCTTCCATCTTTGGAATGGGTGGTGAGGGATTTTAGATGTGTTCTGGAGATGATTAACTTATTTAGGAGAGGAAGTACCCGTCTGTCCAACTTAGTTTATCTCCTTGCTTTAGTTACCTAATTTTTTTTTTTTTACTTAAACGACTTTGTCTCGACTATTTTCAAACTTTTTTTCTTCTTAAAATGGTGTCTTGCCAGCTAGAGAGCCTGAATAGGACCCACGTAAGCCCTCTGCATGTGTGTGTGACAGCTGTGTAACTTGGTCTGCCTGTGGAGCTCCCAGCAGTGGGATCAGGATCTGTCCCTGGGGCTTAACTGGCTTTTGCGAACCTGTTCACCATGCTGGTTGTCTTACCCAGCCTTGATGCAGGTTCCGTTTACTGACTAGAGCGCCTATATCTTGTTCCCACTTAAAAGAAATGTCTTACTTGCTTTTAAATAAAAAGGTTTTATGATTTGGAAAGAAATGTATTTTACTGTTAGGGACCTTTGCCCTAATAATAAAGTATTACAGGAGGTTAGCAAAGACCTTTGATTTAGGATGTTTAACAGAGCCAGCTAGGGCTATTGACTCTAGGAAGCTAACAAAGATTTGGAGACCATTGTTTTAAGGTTGTTTGCAAAGAGCCCCTCTTCCAAAGTTATCTATCCACAAAAGAATGTTTCCGTTTACACAGGTGTGCTAGCTAGCGATTTTATTATCCCCAGTTCCTGCTCACCCTATGTCCCGACCCCCCACTGTTGTAAGTGGGGAGAGGTGTGGGTTGTGTTTCCAGCGCCTGGCTCCCAAGCCCGCTCAGCCACTGGTTGCTTGCTTATGCCCAAAATAACCACATGAGCCCTGTATTAATTTAAATACTGCCTTGCCCATTATCTCTAGCCTCTTCCCGGCTAGCCCTCACCTCATAAACTAACCCATCATAAAAGTCTGTATGTCACCACGAGGTGGGTGACTTACCAGACAGATCTACGGTACTTCCATCTGCCGCGGGAGCTTCCTGGCGACTGGTTCTGACCCAGTCTTCCCAGCGTCCTCTTTTCTTTTCCCTGCCTATCTAAGTCCTGCCCTATCAAATGGCCCAGGCAGCTTTTTTATTTAACCAATCAAAGCACAGAAATACAGATGAACCCTCCTTCACCCCACCCCAAGCCTAGCTCCCCATTTCGGAGCTATATATACTGGTATCTGTTCCCTAATAAAAGGAGACCTTGACAAGTGAATTTTGCTTGGTCTTCTTCCTTTCTCTTGCTCATGATTTTCAGGTAGAGCATCTTCGGACCCTGAATAACTGGACCTGCAGGTCGGGTCATTTTACTGCACTGGAAATGGTGTGGCTGTGCAACTGAGCTAGACTCAAAGTGTAGACATAAAAGCCAAAACCTGGTAGACAGAGGCAGCGTTCACAGAAACCAAAACTTGGGAAGAAGGGGCAGAGTACCTCAGCAAATCTTCCATCTTACGGGAAAGTTGAACTATATGTTTTATCTATGCTAAGTCTCTCTAAGTTCTGAGCTAAGTGGTCTGAATAATGGGTTCCAGGATAGATGGGGCTACACAGAAAGATGATGTCTCAAAAAACCTGCAGGGCTGTGTATATCAAGTGAGTACATCTACCATTCATCTCCCTGTGGATTGTCTTGAGTGTTCTCATGGCCCCACTTTGCTTTCCACTGTGCGCTATATGATTGTGGTGGTTTGCGTGAAAATGGCCCCCATAGGCTCAGGGGGAAGTGCAGTTAGGAAGTATGGCCTTGTTGGAGTAAATGGCTTTGATGGAGAAAGTGTGTCCCTGGGGATGAGCTTTGAGGTTTCAGAAGCTCAAGCCAAATCCAGTGTCTCACTTTCACTTCCTGCTGCCTCAGGATCCACATTTAGAACTCTTAGCTACTTGTCCAGCACCATGTCTGCCAGCACGCTGCCATGCTTCCTACCATGATAATGGGATGAACCTCTGAACTGCAAGCCAACAGTAATTAAATATTTTCCTTTATAAGAGTTGCCATGGTCACGATGTCTCTTCACAGCAATAGAAACCCTAAGATAATGATGCACTAACAGTTTTCTATGAGTAGCATAGATAAAAAGTATAATTCAACTTGCCCTTAAGATGGAAGGTTTGATGAGGTACACTGCCCCCTCTTCCACTGACACCCCATTTCCAAATTGCTCACCCAACCTGCAGTGGAAACAGTCAGTGCTTCTCTAGTTTACAGTCCTCGTTCTAATAACCTCGAGAGAGTATAAAATGCCCCTTCTCTCCATTCTCTGTATGCTCCCTTCGTTGTAATATTTACAATGAACTGTTTCAGACAGTGAGCAGAAAATCAGATACATCCCAAGATACTTCACATGTACCGATGCCAGATATTACCTTGGGATCCGAGAGATTTATCTGGTGAAGCAATAGAAAACATATTAACACTAAGCCTATTTGTAAACACCAGATTCATCAACTACAAGACTCTGTCTTTATTCCCTGCATCTACTACCAACAGCTACATCTATCAAGCTCAGAGGGATGACACAATGAACCACAGGGGTCAGACCAATCACGGTATTCCAGTCCGAACAGGACTCACACCTGTAACAACTTATTTCCACTCCCTTGTTGTAGCAGACTACTCGCTTCCTTAAGTACACTTGTCTGCATCATTTAGTCACCAAACGACATCACTACATAAGTGCTGAGGGAGGCACACGGCTTTCTCCTCCAGCATAGACGCTAAAGGAACATGTATTGATTTCCATGCGAACCTTGCAGAACTTGTCTTTAGCACAGAAAGGTGGACATCAGCTATTTCTCCCAGGAACCACGGGCTACTGTGTAAATGGAGACTGTGCAATCATTTCCCGGCCACCTAGACCTGAATAATCACACAGAAACTGCATTAATTAGAACACTGTTTGACTGATGACTCGGGTATATTTCTAGTTAGCTCTTATATCTTAAATTAACTCATTTCTACTAACCTGTGTATTGCCATGAGGCTGTGGCTTATCGGGAAGGTTCTGGCAGGTGTCTTTCTCCTTCAGCAGCTGTATGGCATCTCCCTGACTGCCTACTCTCTATATCTCCATTCAGATTTCCCACCTGGCTGTACTCTACTAAGCCATTGGCTGAAACAGCTTTATTCATTTTCCAACAAAAGCAACACATATACGGAAGGACATCCCACACCACTACTGTGTGTGATAGACTACCAAGAAATGCTGTGGATTTAATTTAGTAAAAATTCAGATGGGGAAAAAAACTTATCAAATCAAAGACCGCAGTTATTGATGACACTTTGTATTTAGCCTATAAGATAATTGAAACGTTAATAATACATAAGTATCAAGCTTTCAGGTAGTTTCAAATCACATAAACAGACTTTAAAATGCCGACTCTTCGTCAGAGCAATGATGAAATTGTTCATTCCAGTACTTGTCAAATATGATAGTGTCATTTGTTATTATTGAGATTTATTTTCATTTCTAACATTTTCAGTCCTAGAATACCACAGTATTGGTTAGGCCTTATGTGTAAGTTTCTTATTAATGATGGCATAGACATCTATAGCTCTTTAGCACTCTTCTTGTGGTAGGACATGAGGGAGCAAGGAGACCTCTTGACCTGATTGGACCCAACTCTTGAAGGGTCCTTGATTTGACTCCCTGAGGACATTTCTTCAATAAGACTTGAAACATCTTGCTTCCCTCCTATGAAAATGGGACTATGAAGACTTTTAGGTTCTAGGCTAGAGAATGAGAGTTTGCATGTATGGAGTGTTCAGAACTATACAAAACATTTCCAAGCACAGATAACCTCACGCTGAAGCCCACATCCCAAGGAAACGTAGACCACCATTTCTGACTAGGTCTTCCTTGGGACCCATCAGGGCTGCAGCTCTGTACGTTGTCCTCTGAGCCCCCTTCTCTCTTTCATCACCATTTCTGACTCTCTGGAACACCTCTCACCCTGGCATTTCTGCTCCCACTTAATGGCCTCTTCTCCTACTCTCCCCTAAAACATCGTGAAAAAGTCCCATGCATTTGTGTCCCTTCTTCAGGTGAACTGAGTTTTTAGGATACATTTCTTTTTTTAATTAATTTATTTATTATGTATACAGTATTCTGTCTGCATATATGCCTACTCGCCAGAAGAGGGCACCAGATCTCATTACAGATGGTTGTGAGCCACCATGTGGTTGCTGGGAATTGAACTCAGGACCTCAGGAAGAGCAGTCAGTGCTCTTAACCTCTGAGCCATTTCTCCAGCCCCTTAGGATACATTTCATCCATGAAAGAAATCATAGAATCAGAAAGCTGCAACTTCATGTGGTCAGTTGAGGATATCAGAGAATCCTGCTCACCATTCTAGTAACACAGGACTTCACTTCATTCTCAAACTATTTCTTTACAGTTCTTTCCTTTATTTGCAATGAATATGTCAAAGCCACATTCAACATTTCTTGAAAGAACATGGAACGTCTTAGTTGAGCCTTTGTGCTCACCCTCAGATGATCCGAGTTTTCCCCCTGTGAGAGGCGATTTATAGAGAAGTAAATTGCCTATGTGTTCTTTATGTATATTCACCTATAGCTCTAGTCCTTTTGAGAACTACAAGCTTGTAAAATATTTTGAAGATAAAACACAAAGGAGGAAACTGGGAAACAGGCAGGATTTTCATAAGGAGGGATTTTTATCATTGTCCTACAAAGGAAGTTGAAGGAAGTCTTAAAGGAAGATGGACTCTCTCATAGGAAAACTATCAATTCCTCAATATAAATAATCTTTCAGTATTGCATATATCAAACATTCAATAAGAGGAAAACAAAAGTACGGGTCCCACTGCCCCACGATTACAGAAGGATATGTCCTACTGCCCTGTGATGAGAGAAACAAAGGTAGGAATGAGCAAAGCAAAGAAAATTCCAAGAATGGACAAGTCAGCCTCTACAAAACCGAAGAAGAAAGAGTCATTGCCGCTAAGATAAGACTGAGGAGGAGCTACAAGAGCTAGTTCCAGGACAGGCTCCAAAGCCACAGAGAAACCCTGTCTCGAAAAACCAAAAAAAAAAAAAAAAAAAAAAAAAAAAAAAAAAAAAAGACTGAGGAGGAGCTTCCTAGGAGAGCAACTGTTCCATCCCTGGACTAGACAGAAGGACATGGAGAGAACAGGCTGCAGATGACCCGCAAGCTCCGGGCCAGCCCACCAGTATGCTTCCCTGACTGAAGCACAGAAGAGTGTACAGCTTCACAGCCCTTATTACCATTGTCTGCCCTTGCTGTGACCGCCCATCCAGCGGTCCTCCTTCCTTCACCCTTGACCTAAGCCTTCTAATGACCCTCATTACACATGCCTCCACTCAATGATGGGATTTTATCTTGGCAAATACACTGTCCATTGAAAATATTATTCTCAAAACTCATTAAGTACACACCATGTGTTGTCGGGGTGTTTTCTGTCTCACCCAGTCCTTGTCCTGCCTGGTTCCCACAGTCCTTAAGTTCCAAAGAAATCACACAAAGGTCTACATTAACTATAAACTTAATTGTCCCATTAGCTCAGGCTTCTTATTAACTCTTATAACATATATTAGCCCATTATTTTTGTCTATGTTAGCCACATGGCTCAGTACCTTTTTCAGCAGGGCAATCACATCTTGCTTCTTCTGTGGCTGGTCAGGACTGCAAAGGGAGCTTCATTCTCTCCAGAATTCTCTTGTTCCCCTTGACCCACCTGTACTTCCTGTCTGGTTGTCCCGCCTATACTTCCTGCCTGACTACTGGCCCACCAGCATTTATTTAAAATATAATTAACAGAATACAGACCATGGTCCCACACCAACCGTGCAATAGTCAGCCTGACTGATAGACAATATGTGCTGCAGAGCATGGGCTATGGGTCACCCTCGTGATCCAGGACCACCCAGGGTCTTGAGAGTATGTGGATTTAGCCCAGGAAGATCCAAATCTAAAATTTGAAGTGTGGCTTGCATTAAATGTAGATCACTTTCGTACCATGGTATGGAAGCTAGTTTTATGTCAGCTTGACACAAACTAGTGTTGTCTGGAAGGCGAGACCCTCAGTTGAGAAAAGGCTTCCACAAGACTGGGTCATAGGCAAGCCTGTAGTGCATTTTCTTAATTAGTGATTGGTGAGGGTTAGGAGCAGCCCATTGTGAGTGGTGCTGTAGCATGGATAATAAAAACCCAGAGACAGTATTGCGGTTCAAGCTGAGGCTCAGAAAAGCAAAGCAGCCAAGACACTTGAGAGGTGTTACCTCCATCAAGGCTCAGACGAACAAGTGATCCTATCTTCAGCATGACTGCAGACTCCAGTGCTCTCCACCCAACCTCCGACTGCCTTCCCTCTTCTTAGATTAGACAAAAGGAGGAAATATAATATTTCATATTTATTTTAATAAATAAAGCTTGCCTGAAGTTCAGAGAGTAAAACAGTCACACTGATCAGCCTTACAGACCAGGCAGTGGTGACACACACCTTTAATTCCAGCAGCCACGCTAGTTTGCCATAGAAACTGGGCAGGAGTGGTGCATGCCTTTAATCCCAGCACTAGAGAGGAGAATAAGACAGGAGGAGGCAGCTCTAAGACACAGTGTCATTCTGAGATTCCTGGAGGCAGGATCGTCATTTCAGACTGAGGTAAGAGTCGGTGGCTGGTCTTCAGGCAAGCTTTATTTATTAAAATACAAATGAAACATCACTATATGGTGCAAGTCTTGGGCTGGTGGTCCTGTGTTCTAAGAGAAAGCAGGCTCATGAGGAGCAAACCAGTAAGCAACACACACACACCCCCTCTGTGGTCTCTGCATCAGCTCCGCCTCCGGGTTCCTGCCCTGTTTGAGTTCCTGTCCTGACTTCCTTCAATGATGAGCATTGATGTGGAAGTGTACGCCAAACAAACCACGTCATTTCCAAGTTGCTTTGGTCATGGCGCTTCATCGCAGCAACAGTAACCCTGACTAAGACACGTGATAAAGTTGGAAAACTTTTAATGGAGCCACCATGAGTCCGCATTCCACTCCTCCCGGCAACCGTCTTTGATTATAGCCTCCGGTGGGTGCTTTCCTTTCTCCTCGGACCAGCTTTGCGGAACAGTGATGAGGTTCAACCATCCTCTTCTCCTCACTATACCGCTACTGTGAAGTTTGTCACAGGAGACTCCAGCTAAGATACAGCTTCCTGTGGCAACCGAGGCTTCTGGCTTTGAAAAGCAAGGCATCTTGTACTGAGGAGGGCGGGTTTCCTTCCTCTGTGTGACAGATAGCCAGTGGCAGTTTCCGCGTGCGCGGGGGCTGGGGGAGGGGCAAGGGAGGGGGAGATGACAGGGATGCCCAAGTGAAGTCGAAAGAGGGGACAGAGTAAAGAGTTCTGCTCAGGAATGATGCACTCCTTGGAGGAGCTGAAGAAATGGGGAGACTTGGGAGATCCAGATCTGAGCACTATTAAGAAATAAAGTTTATGAGGCCTGGTAACTGACATTTAGCCAGAGTGGTGATACTTCTCAAATTTTGTTTTATGGATTTTATTAGATGCTGATATTTAAAAAAAAAAAGAATTTTATGGTTAAGTAATCTTTTAAAATGTTGGATAATATTTTAACTCCTAAGTTATAATGGCTTCTCAATGGCAGAGTTCCTAAGTATCCTTTTATAGCAATTTATGTAACCGTCAGAATCTGGGGGACTTGGAAGGAAAACCATCTCAAATTCACTTGATCATACACCTCCCTTCCCCACAGCTCGTACCTAGAGTGGGGGACACATACACATCCTCCTCCCTCAAAAAATAATCACTAGCAAGACAATTTGGAACGTGCTCCTTTAATGTGTCCAACTTGACATCTGAACAGACGAATGGGGTCAGATGACTCGGAAGTAGGCAACAGAGAAGGAACCGGTATAGGGCAGCAAACTGTAAGCTTCATTTTGGAAACTGAGATGCTACCATTACCCAAACTCCCAGCATCCACCAGCAAATTCCATACGTAGAAGGGTCAGCAAGGGCAGCACAGAATTGGGACTCTACCATAAGCGTGGCGTGGGAACCAGGCAGTGGTGGCGCACGCCTTTAATCCCAGCACTCGGGAGGCAGAGGCAGGCAGATCTCTGTGAGTTCGAGACCAGCCTGGTCTACAAGAGCTAGTTCCGGGACAGGCTCCAAAGCTACAGAGAAACCCTGTCTCAAAAAAACAAAACAAAACAAAAGACTGTGGTGTGGGGTATTTGTACACTGTGTGAAGGTGTGTTGCTGTGATTGGTGTAATAAAAATCTGAACAGCCAATAGCAAGGCAGGAGGTATAGGCGCAACTTCCAGGGAGAGAAAGGAAGAGGAGATCATCGAGGCATGAGGAGATGCCATGGAGATGTGGAACAAGTTGGACACACAGAATGGTAGAGATATAAAAGCCATATGATAGAATACAATTTTTAAAATATGGGTTAATTTAAGTTAAAGAGCTAGTGGGGAAAGCCTAAGCTAAGGCCAAACTCGGCTTTATTTGTGAGCTGGTGGCCCAAAGGAAAGTCCAACCACGGGACTACTGTTTCAAATACAAAGCCTTGGAAACCTGGAGAAGAGACAAGCAGTGCAGGGGGGAAACCTACTGTGTCCAGTAAAAAATCCAGATGCAGTGAAAGCAGTGAGCCACAAATCCAGGGAGCAGAGGAAAAAAAAATATGATGTCACAATTGAGCCGATGAAAATGGTAAGTGAAGAAGCGATAAAATAGCCAGAGAAAAGGGACGCTGCCCCAGGGGGACAACGAAGCCAACGTGTAGTGACAGAGAACACTGTTGTTTGCCCTGGGCACTGGGGGACAAGAGAAGACTTTCAGTGAGAGGACCTGGGGGTGAGCTGGGGGCAGGGGGTGCGTGCACAGAAACAGAAAAGAAAAAACAGCGCTTGTTCTTCAAACCTCTGTGTTCTTTAAATATTGCTTCAGTGTCAACCAGAAAACAGTGGTGGGGGAAGAGACAGTGGGGTTAAGAGGTGGGTGACCTGACCGGAGCCTGGAGACCAAGGACAGGACGGAGAGCTTCACTCCACCTGGGTGACAAGCAGATCCAGAAGACAGATCATCGGGTCTTTGGACTTCCTGTCACCTCAGCAGGACTCTAAAGGGGAACCCTGGGCATCCATATTTCTCCAGCCTTCCGGTTTCTCGGTGTGCATCAGGTTTTAGAAACCTCTGGAATATAGACTGTGTGACAGCATCTCAGTTTCCAAAATGAAGCTTCCAGTTTGATGCCCTCTACCCGCTCCTTTTCTGTTGCCTACTTCCGAGTCATCTGACCCGACTCGTCTGTTCAGATGTCACCCTGCTTACCCATCGGGATTATTTAAAACCTTCTTGACCATTGACAAGGTACATGGTGTATAAGCAGGACATAAGAAAAAAGACTGCCAAACCTTACCAAGACAGGGTAGGAGAGTTCTAAAAATTTTCCTGCTTCTAAAAATGGTCTGTCACTCTAGGCCTTAGCCAAAGTTGGTTGCTTCAACATTACAAATGAGACTTTGGGTGATTGCTAAGGTAGCCAGTAGTCTCTGTTAGATACTACATATTTTGGAAGCTGCTTGATTGCACTTCCTGCCTACTCAAGCAATATTCTCTCCCTTCTCAGGCCTTTGATGGAATTAAAGATTAAATAGTCACGGTTACCTTCCTCTTATGATTTAGCCAAGCCATTTTTAATGCAAGACTTAGACTCTTTACGATAAAATGTTTATTAAGGCATGTGTTCCTTGCTCAATATTGTTTGATGTGGGAGTGTTCTCCTGTATTTTGTATTACTCTTATTGGTTGAATAAAGAGCTGCCTGGCTTATAGTTAGGTCAGCCCTTAGGTGGGCGGAGTAGACAGAACAGAAGTTCTGGGAGGAGAAGAAAGG
>JAQHUG010000004.1:5006009-5017043 GCA_028555095.1 Dicrostonyx torquatus
TGCATTTAACATGGAAAGAGAGATGTTGAGAGACCGTGCATTTAACATGGAAAGAGAGATGTTGAGAGACTGTTCATCTAACGTGGAAGGAGTGGCAATGTGCAGCTTCAGAGTGTGTTTGTTTAGAGGGGAGGGGTTACAAGAGCTACAACATCAGAAACCTAAATAGACCCGGGAGACACACTGGTGAGGTTTTTCTCTCATAAGAAATTTAAGTTGTAAAATTTTTCTACGATTTGTCTGAATTTGAGGAAGCTTTGTTGTTGTTATTATTGTTTTGAAATGTATTCTCCGAAAGCCTTGTCGAGCTGTTTTGGAGACTTCACCCACCTCTCTGAGTAGCCAGCACCTGCTGACAGGGGCCTGTCTCCTGCTGTCTCCTACTCCAGGGAAGGAGACACACTGTATCTGCTGTGCTGAGGGGAAGATGGAGGTCCTCCAAATCCAGGAGAGAATGTGATCGTGTAACCTTTGACCAATCCAAAGACCGAAACACTACCCTTTGTATTATTGACCTCTGCCCTAGGCAGATTGACCTCTGCTCTTGGAGTTGAGCTGAACTATAACCCAGACCAGTTGGGAGAGCTGGGGAATTCCCCTGAGCCCTCAGTTGTACCTGTGACTCAGGGAACTTCCCCAAATTGTAGACTAGACCCAAATTTCCTGAGCACTCAGAATAATCTGGAAGTTCAAGATGAATCTCACCCAGTTTCTCTCTCCAGTCCCCTCGAAGGAGCCGAAGTACAGCAACCGATAAAAACATCCCACCTTCCACACCATGCAAGATGCCAGGGCAGAAGCCATTGGTCGTCCTGCCCAGCTGTTAAGGCCACGAACCACATCAATGGCTGGAACAGCAAGATACCCTCAACAGTACGGTAACAGCACTTTTAAGAGTAAGAACATCTGTCTGATGGAACATAAATTCCACTCAAGAAGAAATCTGTTCCTGGTACTGTAAATCCAGCCAACTGTCCACAACCAGAGAGGTCAAAGACCCGGAAGGAGACCTTCTGCTGCCGTTGTCCTAAACTGATGTGAATTCTAGCTGCACGCAAGCCTTGCTCTCACAGATGCAGCTCGCATCTCTCATCGAAGAAGCTTTCTCTTGCAACAGATAGATACGGCTACCGAGACACACATCAGCCAAAGTGCAGACAGTAAGCGACGGTGGGATGCCCAACCCCCACGGATAACTCCGCAGTACTACGTCCTCTACCTCAGGCTAAGGGGAAATGATGGAAGAGGGTACAGAAAGATTCTAAGAGCGGGAAGACCAGAATGTCTGCTACGAGATAGGTCTTCAATACATGGCAGGGAAGTCGAACCCATGAACTCTCAACAATACTGTTTCCCAGAGAAGGTCAGGTAAGGTGACAACACCAGTGGACACGCGAGCAAGGACGGGGGAATTCTGTGTGGTCCCATGCCTAGATGACACATTACATATGAATAAAACTAAATGGACTCAATATGTTATATATACATACAAATATTTAGTTATTGGAGGGGGACAATTCCGTATTCTGTCAATCATGTTTTAAATAAATGCTGATTGGCCAGGCAGGAAGTATAGGCTGGTCAACCAGACAGGAAGTAGAGGCGGGGCAATGAGAACAGCTGAGAAGAAGGAAGTTCTTCCTGCACTTCTGCGCAGACCACCGAAGAGGCAGGATGTGATCCGCTGAGAAAGTTACTGAGTCACGTGGCTAACATAGATAAGAACAGTGGGTTAATATAAGCTACAAGAGCTAATAAGAAGCCTGAGCTAATGGGCCAATCAGTTTATAATCTTATGGAGATCTCTGTGTGATTTTCTTTAGGGCTTGCCAGCTGTGGGGTACCGGGCGGGACAGAAACCCAACTAACAGGCCCTCATGTTACAATTTATGTATTTATATACATGTATATACACATAACAATCATAATTTTTATTCACAATTTCTTTTCAATAAAGTTTTGATGGGGGGCCAAGGAATCAAGGATGTGAGGCGGTATGCCAGGTAGGAGGGCAGCCATGCACTTAGTTGCTCTGTGTGATGTCCTCATTGGGTAATAACTAAAGTTGGGATTAGTGTTTCTTCAAGAAAATATAAAAACCCGTTAGTTCTGTGGCTCCAAGTACTCAGATTCCCTCCCATGGATCAGACCTAAGGTAATGATGGAGGGAGTTCTAGTCATATTATATACCGTATACATAGAGGCCACCCTTGTGGAGGGGATGCCAGCAGTCCAGGGTGCTGTACCCCAGGACAGGAGTCACAGTCTCTGATCCAGACAGAACAGGCTTGAATCCTGTTTCTGCCTTTTCTGAACTAAAGCCTGGCAAAGACCTCATTGCTTGCGACCACAGCTTCATCACCTCCAAAGCAGTGACTGGTGATTTGCAGCATTGCGTTCTGAGGGTGGCAGTGTCTTTGTAGATGAACTTAGCATACAAGTGCGGATAAGGCACGCTTAGTTCCCCGAATCCAGCCAGCACTGGCGGCCTCTGAGAAGACAGAGCACAGGGAGTAAGTGGGAGAGGGGAACTGGCTGTCTGAAGGTAGCGGCAGAAACTAAAATGTTATGTCTGTGGCCCAAGAAATGGAGGATTCCCAGCCACCACTGACTGAGGGCCTCTGGAGGCAGCACCGCCTTGCCGTGACTTGAACTTCTGACCTCTAGAACTGCAAGAGAGCCATTATTTCTTAAACCAAGAATTCTGGGTACTTTGGAACCGCGGCGTTGGAAAACTAAAGCAGTGACGTAAGCTGCTCGCGGGCCGGCTGTAGGTTTAAGTGAGATTACATAAGCAGGCGCTTATTAGTTTATCATCGCTCTTTTCCGCTTGCCCAAGACGGGGAGAAATAAAGTCAAGCACTGTTTTGATATATCCCTGCTGTTGTCTGAGAACCGAAGGCGGGGGCCCCTGAGCTTGGCCAGTCTGGCTTACAATGCATGAAACCATTAGCACTCAGAGGCTCCCAAATGGAACTGAGGGGTCTCTCTTCTGACAGATGTGGGGGTGTTCGCCCCTTCTCTGAGGGCACAGTCCTATGACACTCTGATCTGGAAAGCAGGCAACAGGAGCCTGTCCCCTCTGCTGCTGGGTGTCACACAGCTCCCAAGAGCACACAAATCTTACAGACTCTGGCTGCAGTCTCATGATGGGGGTGGGATCTTGGCTGTGTTTGTTGACGTGAGAGGACCCAGCCAAAAAGTTGACACCATCCTCCCCTAGACATGGATGTCTGCCCTGAAGAAAAGGAGGTGGGTGTGCCTGTTTCCATCACTCTCTGCCTCCTGATGTGTGTACTGCGGACATAATGATGGACCAGATGCAACAGCTGCCTCCAAAGCTCCTGACATCTGGATCCCCCACCTTTGATGAACTGCACCCATGAGCTGTGAACCAAAATAAACCTTTTTTTTCCTTAAGTTGCTTTTTAGAAGGGTTTTATCACTTCAATGGGCAAAGAAAATTGAAGACAAAAACTAAGAAGGAAAAACCAGTCAGAGCTGTTATTCTGGGACAACCCTGGCCATCAAGGATACAGGATGGCTGGCCGGGCAGTGGTGCCACACGCTTTTCATCCCAGCACTCGGGAGACACAGACAGGCGGATCTCTGTGAGTTCGAGACCAGCCTGGTCTACAAGAGCTAGTTCCAGGACAGGCTCCACAGCTACAGAGAAACCCTGTCTTGAAAACCAGAAAGAAAAAAAGGATACAGGATGGCTGTATTCATGCCAAGCTGAGTGCATGTGAGCTCATGCGTATTCTAATTAGAACAGGAGAATCTGTAAAGAAAAGACATACCAGGAGAGAGAATTTCAGTACTCTGCCAATACTTCTAATCAGCTGTGTAAGACAGCCTCATGTCTCCCGGCGTGCTCTTAGGAAGCAATTAGCTTTAACGACAAAGAGTTGATAAGTACAAAAGCATTTCATGTATCCAAATGGAAAAGGATGCTACCCCACCAAGAAATGTGTACAAAGGTGCTGAGATGAGGCACTTTGCATCTGAGGAAGGAGAGACGGGTCAGCTCAGGCTATGCTCCTACCCAAGGAGGTGTCTGTGTGACTCAGGCTGACAGGTGCTAGAAGCTGTACCCACAGGGAGTGAGCACAGCAGCCTCCTCTGGGAGCACCTAGGTCCATTCTCACCTTACAGTCTCTACTCCTTTTCAGGCCAGACAGTAGCAGACAGGTGTGTGGGGATAATTCGGGAACCAGCTGTTAACACAAAACCTAGAAAACTAATCTTGTATCTATTAGGTTTTTTTTTTTTAGCTTCAAGTGTCATAAACCCAATTCAGCCAAACTATGCATAAAAAATGTTAACAGCCTTGGGACCGAGGGAAGGACTGATAAGCAAGATGTAAGAAGGTCACAGATGCAGCTGTTCTGAAGGAGAGCTGGAAGGAGCCTCAGAACCAGCAGGAAGCTCTCTCTCTCTCTCTCTCTCTCTCTCTCTCTCTCTGTGTGTGTGTGTGTGTGTGTGCGCGCGCGTGCGTGCGCATGCTCTCTCACTTCAGCCAGCTCCTGTTCATCACCAGAAACAAAGTCCCAGGACCCACAGCAGCAAAATCGCAGCATGGTCCCTTCTTGGTTCTATTTCAGTAAGATGCCACACTCAGACCAGCCAGTTGTCTTGATGAAGGTGTCACAGGCAAGGCCCCCAGTTCTGCTAAAGCCTGATAATTAGAATCAGCAATAGCAATGGGAGTGGGAACCAGTCCCCCAAATTGATGGCGAGTTCTTTAGGGGACAGGAAAGCAGAGTGGAGGCTCTATCCAGGATACATTTGCCAGCCCAAATGGCTCTGTCACTTCGCTTGTGGCAGAGAAGGACGCCATGACAGGGAAACTGGGGCAGATAGGTGTGTAAATGTGTGTTAGGTGTGTAAATGTGTGTCTTATGGTCAGGAAGTGAGGGAAAGGGCTAGAGTTCCACTATCCCCTTCAAGAAAGGAGACTCGCATTGGCTGGAAGCTCCCCCACTAGACCCTGTGTTTTTTGTTGTTTGTTTGGTTTTTTTTTTTAACATTTCTACCATCTCTTCAGAAACTGGGGACTAAGACTTTAATATGGGCCTTTGGAGAATATTTCAGATCCATACCATACTAGGCACACCTGGGTATTTCAGATATCTAGAAGAATTATAAGAACCTAGAGGTAAGGAAGACTTGCCATTCTAAAGGAACTCTCTTAAAAGATTCTTGACAGGTGGACACACTTCTTAGAACTCAGGTTTTCCCATAAGAATAACCGAGGTAATTGGAACTCACAAAGGTGATCAGTTCTTACCACTGCCCAGCATATTCAGGATCTGCTGTATATTACAGCTAGTGTGTGTGTGTGTGTGTGTGTGTGTGTGTGTGTAGGTGCGTATGTGTGAGTGAGAGTGTCTTGTTGTGGTTGCTGTTTTTCCCTAAAGAATAACTGAGTTTAGCTCCTCCTTACTGTTGTCAACTTAATTAATACGGAAGCTCGATAAATGGGATTCTGTTAACGCCGTCTGCGTAATCGGGGAATGTTTTACCCAAGCCCAGGAGATACAGACAACTATAATCAAAGAAGAAGAGTTGGGTCTTCTAAAGGCAGAAAAATAAAAAGGCCTGGGAAAGACCAAATCCGTAGTGTTTGGACAGTGAACAGTAAATAGTAAATAGTGAAATTCCTGTATGCCCAATTCAGACTCGGAGCTAGAAGCCAAAGCAAAAAACAAATGGTCACATTTGATGATGAAGACATGCTTTAAATGCTACATTTTACTCTTTGAAAGTACTGCACATTGATACAGTGTATCCTGTTCATATCCATCTACTGCAATCGTCCTTCAATGCCTCCATGGCTCGCTCCGATTCCATCCCACGTTCATGCCTCATTTATGTACTTATATTTGTTATTAATATAACCCCCCAAGTCCATTGAGTGCGGCCCTTATCTACGTGACTATCCACTGGGATATGGGCAACCTACCTATGGCCACGTCCCCAGGGAAGAGCAACTCTCCTTCCCGCCACATCCGTCAACTCCTAGTAGCTTCTCTAATGTGGATGGATCCTCTGGGACCCCTCCACATCCCATGTTGGAATCTTGACTGGCTTGATCTTGTACAGGTCTTCTGCAGGGAACACAGCTGTGTGGGACAGCTACATCATGTGCAGGAGTCAGCATCCCACAGTTTTCTCCCCGTCCCCCTGAGTCTTCTCAAGCCTTGGGTGGTGGGAGGTTGACAAGCTGACCCACCCACAGCCCTGCACTCAGAGTTCCTTTTACTCGGCAGTTAGACAAGTATTGGGTCTCTGCACTAACCACTGCCCACTGTAAAATAAGCATGAATGGGCAAAGCTGAGAGCAGCCTCAATCTGGTAGGGGCATAAATATGTAGGATATTTAGCACTGCATGGCTATTTAGCAAAACAACCACAGTAGACTACCCACGTGTGGGGGTTTGAATTAGAGCCCTTATGGGCTCATCTGCTTAAAGACTTGGTCTCCAGTTGGTAGAACTATTTGGGAGGTGTGGCCTTGCTACAGGATGTGTGTCTCTGGTGCCGTTCACAGTGTGGTCTCTGCCTCCTGCTTGTGGATCCAGATATCTAAACTCTCAGGTATCCCTGCCTCCATGTCTTTGCTCTGCCACTGTGATATCCAACCCTCTAAAACCATAAGCCCAATTAAACTCTGTCTTTTATACATGTCTTGGGTTATGGTGCTTTATCATAGCGACAGAAGGATAATTGATACATTGCTGGAGTCTATGCTCTCACCCCGTTATGGGCTTTTGACCGGGTTTATAATACTAGTCCTGGAATCCCTCCTAGTAAGCAGGTCTCATATCCAATCATAAACAGTTGGTTACCCCACAGCTGCCACGCCACTAATACAGTGGTGAGCACATTTTGCTCTGAGTCAGTGTTAATTTCAGGGTTCAGGACTGAGTAAGGCCACCTGTTCTATCCCAGACCTACAGAGCATTCTCTGACATGAGGTGAGCTAGCCTGCAGAAGAGAACTTTCTGGGCAGGCTAAGGTCTCTTTCTTTATTTTATCCACCCAAACTAGGTAGTGTCTTCACCAATAGGGTCTTACCACCTAGCGATGGTAGGTGACCAAAAGCAATGGTCATAGCCTCTGTTATTTTGGGTGCCATTTGGACCTCTCTGACTAATCATTTATAGGGAATTTATAGCACTTGACATTAAATAGCCCATATCTTCTGAGAGCAGCATTGTCCACTCATGCTGGATGGACACTGCTGCTCAAACTCCCTTTTAAAAGGTTTTTAAGATTTATTTATCTTTATGTATATGAATGTTTGCCTGCATGAATGTATGTGCACCACATGCATGCAGTGCCTGTGGAGGCCTGAAGAGGGCATCAGAGCCCCTGGAAGGAAGTCACACACAGTTATGAATCAGCTTGTGGATGTTGAGAACCGAATACAGGTTCTCTGCTGAGCAGCAAGTGATTCAAACTACTTCTCCAGCCCCAACAAACTCCCTTTTCTTTAGAGAGAGAGAGAAATTAAAATGTAGTGGGGGAAAGGTAGGAGCCTTCTAAAATATAATACTGGAATCTTGTGGATGGGATTTTAATAACGTATTTCATTTCTTTAATATTATTTGTTTACTCACATAATTTCTGTTTATTTTGGAGTATATTTTATCCATATTTCATATTATAAAAAATAAGGACCATACTGATATATACCATATTTTTAAATTAGCTTTCAAGTTAGTAGGTTTCTAGTGGATTTCTTAATGTATCCTTAGTAAAAAAAAAAAAAAAACATAGAGTTTTACACATTAATAGAATATTGTGGATATTGTAATAATAGAATAATGGAATAATTTCAGAATGTTTAATTTGAGCTAGTACCTCTGTATAATTAATATTACTTTTGAGACTACAATTGTACATCAAATAACAAAATGCTATTCTTACTATAGGAAAGGATGTATTTTAAAAACCCTAGCTTTAGACCTGCATGCTCAGTAATTGTCTTACGATTTTGATCTTAGCCAGTATATGAGAATTACAATATTTTTCACTTTCTAATAGGGTATATGTATCACTACCTAAGTGATGCTGTTTTCAAAAACCTAGTAGATTCCATGCCGGAGAAGGGACGCACACCTCCAGAGTGTTCCCTAGACATGGGTTCACCAGTCAGAACATGCAGAACTCCAGGCACAGAAGCTGTATCTAGAGACACACCACACCACTAGCCAAATTCAACAATAGCGCCGAGCACAAGGAAGTGGTCCAAACATTTGACGTGAAGCAGCTTCTGAGGAAAACCTGAAAAGTACGTGATATTACACTCCCGAGTCGGAAACAGGAAAAACGAAGGTAGACACTTTTCCTGTGTTGCCCGAAGTCACAACTGGAGAAGGTCAAAACCAAGTCATAGGACCTCAAGCACTGACCCTGAAATCCACAGAAGTCACTGGACATGTGTGTCCTTAGAACTGAATCCATGTCTGTACTCTGTCGCCTGGACCAGAGACCTACACAACGCCCCCAAAGGCCTCGGCCTTCTTACTCTGCTGTACACCTTTCGAAGTGAAACACCAGGGCAGCAGAAAAGACAATAATTCAGCATTAGAGCAACATAAACCAGCATAAGTCGCTGGTCACATGATGACTGCAACACCTCTCGGCACTGACTGCCTACAACCCCCAGATAATCTCAACACTGAGGTGGAGCTGGGTTTGATACAAGTCGCGGTCCCCTCTTGGGGAATAAGCTAGCCTGGCTCAACCACAGCGCCAGCTTCTTGGCCTTTCTAATGCTTTCTCTGAGGCTGTAACCCTTGGGGCCAGAGGGAGAAAGCTTGGCCTGATCCTTCCTCTGCCCAGAGACCGGAGAGTGAATTCCAGAATCTCTTCCCCATTTCCCTTAGTGACTTTCCCTTCTGGCTGCAATTCTCGCTTTCCCCCCTGACACTGAGGGTTATGACAGGCATACTTTGGGAGCTTTACACAACCCAAATAGTATGGGAAACTCAGAGAGCACAGTACACTCCTCGGGAACACAACAATCCCTAGCTAGCCAGGCACCTCCTTCAAAATCAACAGAGACCCACCTCTGTCCTCCTGAGCCCACAGCCTTGTTTACTGCTTCCTGATCAAATACCTTCGTGTGGACTTTGGTTAACAGTTGCCCAACAGCAGCCTTCCCCAGGTGACCAAACATGGAACTACCCTGCCTCCAGAGTTTCTCACATGTCAAACGCTACGTAAACAAGCTTGAAAATACATTTTATGGGATGAAAGGTTGAGAGAGCTGGGCTTTGGACGTGTCCAAGGCTGTGGACGTTCTAGTTTCCCACAGGCACACCTCAGCGTCAGGTCAGAACAGCAGAGGACTGGAGGAAAAAGCACCTCCTCAGCCAGTGTTTAAAGTTAGGAGACAGCAAGGATTTGGGCAACCATGATGCAACTGAAAGTCCCCTCTTCCATCTGAAAACGCACATCCCCACAAACTCACACAGGTGAGCAGCTGGTCCAAAACTTCATCTCAAAGGCCTGATCTTTGGCAGTACCTCTAGTAATAATAGCAACTTTATGATTCAGGATCCAGCTTTTAAAAACCCAGAGAGGAAAAAAATAAATAAAAAATAAAAAATAATAAAAAAAAAACCCAGAGAGGTCATCCCAGCACTTAAAACAGACAGAACTGGGTGTGGGGGTCTACAGCACGCTTGTCTTGCAAGCATGAAGAACCAAGTTCGATCCCCAAGACCCCACAAAACTTCTGGACACCGTGAAGGGTCCCAGCACTGTGGAATGAGAGACAGGCAGATTCCCAGGTCAACCAACTAAGTCTACTGGCAATCAACAGGCCAATGAGGGACTGTCTCAAAAAACATTGACAGCACTTAGTGAATGTTCCAGAGGTTGTACCCTGTTCTGCTGTGTACACAAGTGCACAAGCATGAACACGTGCACACAGAGCACACACACACACACACACACACACACAATCTACACATATACCCATATGTACACCAACAGAGACTCAAACAGAGAACTAGTAATAAAGGGGGCAAAGGAGCAGAGAGACCAAAGGAAGGACACAGAGAAGAGCAACACAGGAAGACATACTGTCCTAGGTTGGAGGGACAAAGGAACCAGTCCTAGAGTCACAGTCCAGCGCACCCTGGTGGAAATAGGGACCACAAGGGGCCTCGCTAACTTAGACCACAGCAAAGTTGTGTCGTTGCCTCAGACACCAAAGCAAACACAGGAGGAAAAGCCCTCCCTTCATCTTGTCTTCTCTCTCCATGGCCAAATGCTCTGCCTGAGGATTTGGGCCATGATCTGGAGTCCCCCTCTGATGATCAGAGCCTTCCCGGTGGGCAGGAAAGAACAGAGCAGGTGCGGAGGCGATGCTAGAAAGGCCAGGAGCTCTGTGAGTGAAACCCTGTTGTGTTTATGAACAAAGAAGCAACTTTGTCTCTGCTGGGGGGGGTCTAGTGACACTAAGTAACCTCGGACAGCTCAAACGGCCTCTTAGACCATAAAGAAACAAGAGGAAAGACAAAGAGGCCAGAGGAATTTAATAAGCCAAATTCAAGTCTGGTAAATTCAGCATTTCTGATGTGGTATTCTAGACGGATGGATGCCTTTGATGTAAAACAGGTGATGGCGTGATATCTGTTTAAAGTTGAAACAGAAGGTGGGAGTCTGGCCCACTCATCCTCACCCCACTGCCTCTGAATACCAACAGGTATATGGAGAACATTAGGAGGATAAACCAAACCTCAGGTTTAAACACTTCCTCCCCGACACTAGACTGAAAATTTCAAACCATTGGATGTCCTAAAAAGGTGTCAAATTAAACCTTAGATACCACATACCGCCTGAGCACGCACGTTTATAAAGAAGGAGCTCTGGAGATGAGTTGTCTGTGAATGTGCTACCCTAATGTAACATACTAACTCCCAAGAAAGAGACGCCAAATATTTAGTTCAAGGGCAGACACATTATTGCAACTTCCAATTCAAAGGTTATCATTTCTTGGGGTATTAGAGAAAT
>JAQHUG010000004.1:5033883-5067259 GCA_028555095.1 Dicrostonyx torquatus
TTTTAACCAGCTTTTAACTTCTTTTGAAGGGGGATCGGGAATTACTTTGAGAACAACCTCTCTTCCTCTAAATATCAAATTCCGTGACGGTTCTAGAAACCTGACCTTCCTCTCCGGAGGTAGATCCTGAGAGGTGATCGGAATCTGAACCCACGCAGCATCTGCTATTTGGGATCACTGCGTGAACTTTAACCTTTGCAATGACAGTGATTACCCAACTTGGGGCTCACTAAAGGATTACAGCATCCTTTATCTGTCTTGGCTTGGTAAGGAACACGGGAACTTTTTTCTGGGGTCAGAGATTAGAGAGGGAGAAATAGATAGCACAGAGGAGCAGCAGTGTTTGTCCCGCGAACTCTGCTGAACTGTGTCTCTGCTTAGAGACTGACAAGCAAGAGAGGCCTTCTACTTGGCCAGTCTGGGCTCTGACAGCGAGTTTGACCATAGCATCCCACTGAAAGTATCCTTTGATTATTGGGGAAACAGGAGGCTGTAGCTGCCTCCCCTGAGGACAGACAGACAGAAAAGTGTGTGTGTCACCCGCAGTGACACTTCCCGGAGAAGACAAGCTCTTCTCACAGGAGGGCTTAAATGGCATGACTGACGGACGAAGACACAGGTAAAGGGTCTCTTGAATCACAGTCCCAGCTGCCTAGGACAACCCCACGATGGCATGTGGGCACTCTCGGTGAGCACAGAGGATCAAAAAACAAATGACTTGGAGGTATCTATGCAAATTCTGACACGCTTTCTCTCCCCACAAAAGATAAGAACTTGGCCTGATGAAACCTGTGCACTTAATCATGGCTTCCGGTTTAGCCCACAGCTCACTTAGCGAAAAGCCAGCTACATGGCATGAGCCGGAAAAGCCAAGTTGATCTCGCTGGTGCGCTAACCTAGAAAATCATCTTTTTCAGCCCGTAAAACTGTCAGGGTCCTGCTTGGTACAGATCAATTCCTCCAGCCATCCCCGAAAACAGCTTAAACCGCTCAAATTCAAGCTGGGGATTTGCGAAGGCTTGCCATGCAGGTGTGGCGCCCAAAGTTTGACCCCAACAGCCATGTAAAACTGGGAGGCATGGCGTCATGCACATGTAAACCTGCTCCCGGGAAGGCAGACACAAGTGGCTCCCTAGGCCTGGTCAGCCAGTCAGCACAGCACAACTAGAGAGCTCCCCCTCCCCCGACCCCAGGTCCCAGTGAGAGACTCTGTCTCAGAGAAACACAGGGAGGGCTGGAGAGGCAGATCGGCGGAGAGGAGCATGGGCTGCTTCCCTAGAGGCCCCGGGGTTGGTTCCTAGTCTAAACACGATGGTTCACAACACTCATAACAGTCTGTGACTCCAAAGGGGATCTAGCTTTCTCTTCTGGCATTCCCCAGGCACCAGATATACACACACATGGTGCACAGACATACATGTGACACTCATACATACAGACATACATGTGACACTCATAAACACGCGATAGAAATTAATGAATTTTTTTTTTAATGAATTTTTTAGAAGCAAGTCAAATAACAACACAAATCCACAGCACCTGAGGAACAACACCAAAAGTCGACCTCTGGCTTACACACACACACACACACACACACACACACACAACACACACATACACAGGGGGCAGGGGAAGGGGAAGCATGGGGAGTGAGCTGAAGTGTCTGCAGCCGGAGTCCTTCAATCGACTCTCGATGGAAAGGCATTGGTTTCAAGGCCTGCTGATGCTTAAAAAGACAGAATTTCTCATGACAACTGTGCCAGTAAGGCCACCATCATCTTCTCCAGGAATCAGGGCTCTGAACCCCGGCACTCTCCCCTCTGCTGATCTCTGAACCCCGGCACTCTCCCCTCTGCTGATCTCTGAACCCCGGCACTCTCCCCTCTGCTGATGTTGTTGATCAGGGTCTCAAGCCACACAGACTACAGCTGACCCCCAGAGGCATCACAGTGGGAGCCAAAGGTAGCACCCCATAGCAGAACTCTGCATCTCTCTGTTACTCCATGTTCTGGCAGCAACAGCATCAAAGACAAGCTCTGGGCCATTGCCAGCTCCCAAGGATTAAAATCTACTCTCCTTCTTCAGATCAGGAGTCCAAGGTCTAGGCTGCATTAGGAAGAAATCTTTTAGTGGCAGTGAATAAACTCTCTTACACAATAAGGAACTATGTAGGTTTCAGCTCACGCAATCACGTTAAAATTAAATTATTACGACTTTCTGCTTACATTGACTTGGAGCAATTGGCAATCCAAGCCCACGGTTATACGGGCCTGCTGCATTTGAAAATTAAGAAGAGATGGGTAAAGCAGAATGCCCCAGGGAAGAAAAGTCGCTTGGGTGCACCCGTTCACTTTCCTGGCTGCTGAGACACCTTAGTCTTGCCCCATCTCTTTCCTGGCAAAGTCACAGCAGAGGGAAGGGATACCAAACAGAGATCACCTACAACAGACGGAAGAGAAATTACCTATAACAGACACTGAAGAGAGACCGCCTAGAACTTTGTGATTTTGCATGCTGGTTTGAGTCAGTAAGATGAAAAATAATTTTTTTCTCCCTTACGAGAGTCCTATAAAAGATTAAGAAAAAGGTTTTCCCCTCACCAAGGAAATTTCCTGTTGTGGAACATTTGTTTAACTTGGCAATGATGTGTTAGTTACATTTATTTGTTCGTGCTACATTTGTTATTTTGTAAAGATATGCTGCATTTGCGTTAAACAAAATTAACCTGGGCTCAGAGAGGTGGGCTTAGCAACAAGTTAACAGGAAGTAGGAGGGAGGGGCTTAGCATGAGCTTTTTTTCATTGGTTGGTGTGCAAGGGAGTGACTTCCAGGACACCAGCAAGGAGAGCAAGTTAGCTATTGCTACTCGAACCTCTCTGAGCGTACAGGTTTTCACCCCAGCCTTTGAATCTCGACCTTTATTAGAACTGTAGAGAGTTAGTTAGAACTAACTACCTTTAGCAATACAACAAACAGAGCCCCTGTCTGGGGGAACAGAATTCCCCCCAGGCTACGGCCTCAGCAGCTGGGCACTAGTAGTTTAAAGCGACACACACACACACACACACACACACACACACACTGAACATTATATGTACTCAGCATATATTTAGAAATATATACACATATATGTGTGTATGTACATATACAAATACATATATGTATGTAATAACAGTTGATGGAAAAAGAAGCCATGATTTTGAAGGAGAGTGAGGAGAAGTACATGCGAGGGCTTGGAGGGAGGAAAGAGAAAATGTTGAAATTAAATTACAATCTAAAAAAATAAAAACAACGACAGCAAAATAGAAAGGATAAAGACAAAAGTCCCTCTTTCCTTTTTGCTACCGTATTTGCTGTGTTCTTCAACAGAGAGAGAGGAGTGCCTTTGCCATGCCTTCTTCTTAGATTAGACCCTCTTGGCTTATAACAAGAAAGACAACCTCCTCCAAGTAAATCAGATCACTGTTTTACACGTGTCTACAGAATAGGATTTAGTCTTTCTTCTTTAATGTGGCATTGCCACCCATGTTTCCCCCCAAGGATATTGTTTTCTATCATTTATAAAAACATCAGCTACTATAGCCAATCTCTTGGGAACTGCCAGGTGCTTCGTGTGGGCATTGATTGGAAGCGTCACCCCAGTCCCTGGCATCCATCCTAGGGGTGCCAAGGGAGCCCCAATACAGCAGAACGCTCCATCTCAAGTCCTCTCCCCCTGGGAATTGCTTCGGACCAGACTCCACTTCCGGACTCCAACTCCCAGCCTGCCAAGCGCTGACCCCTCCCTGGGGAGGGTTAGGACCACTCCCATGGGCTATTTAGGCTTGCTCCAGAAAAAGGAACAGGTGGTTTTGGGTTTTGTGTGTGCTCTTTCTCTGTGTGTCCCATGTCCCTCCCCCCATGCTCCTGGCCACCCAAGAGCGCTGCATTTATTAAATGTGGGCATTTTAAACTTAGTCTAATCTGGTTTGATTGGAGTTCTTTGCGCCGGTGGAGAGGCCCGTCTTAAGACTTTTCCTAACAGGAAAGTGAATCACATGCTCCCCACCCCAAAGAAACAAGAATGTGTTCTCTCCTACTGCCAGACCTCAGCGGGAAGTTTTGGGTGCTAAAATAATCACCTTTTTCCCAGAAGGAGAGTGTCACTTGCAGGTTTGGGACTAACGGAGGATAGTCGGGACTGGACATGTTACTCGAAATGTGAACTCTCCTGGCCCCAAGTAACTCACTACCTGAACCTCAGCCAGCTGCTGTAGCGAGTCACTGTGGCTGAGGAAAGATAACAGAACTTCCTTGGTCTCATGAACACGAGGCTGGCCACACCCTCTGTGTTTGCCTCTGATAACCTCCTACCATCCCTCGCCCTGGAGTTTTGGATGGACTTCAAGAGAGACACGATATCCATCTCCACAGCCCTTCATAAGCCAAGAGGCTCTGGAGAGCTCAGAATATTTGGACAGGATTTTCTTCACTCTTGCCAGTCTGGACAACCACTGGAGCTGAACATACCTATACTCCAACAAGCAAAACCCAGACCTAACCATCTGTCTGCAACTCTCAGAATACCCTGTCCTAGATGGGTGAGGAGCAGGTTGGCACGGCCCTGGACTTGGTGCCTTCACCAAGGCTGGCAGCAAATGTCATATCCAGATGCTGTCAACCAAGAGTAACTCAACGATGATGGCAGCAACTGATCAGAAATACAGATTGGAGGTGGAAGAGCAGTGACGGGACATTAGCCATCTATTAGCTTTGTCATTCAGTTAACAAACACCATCTGTATGTTAGGAATTGGAGTCAGCTCCCAGGGACATAGTGCAGACAGAGACAAGAGCCTGGCAGAGCAGGGGAGACGGGTTTGCAGTTCTTGCAGCAACAAGTCAAAGAGAAAAACTGCAGGCCTGGGAGAAGACTGCGGGGCTGGAGGCAGAGGTGGAGGGGCGGCCATTAGACGGACTAGCTGCAAAGAAACACTGCATACAGGTAGTTTATATTCGATGGCAAAGGTCATCTATTTAGCTAAAACATAATTAATACAATACAAAGTAGATACAAAGTAGACACAAAGTAGATACAAAGTAGAGAGAAGTCCCTTCTCCAGCTTCACATAGAGCCATGAAGGAGGCT
Source organism: Dicrostonyx torquatus (assembly GCA_028555095.1). NCBI lineage: Eukaryota > Metazoa > Chordata > Mammalia > Rodentia > Cricetidae > Dicrostonyx > Dicrostonyx torquatus. The sequence continues at coordinate 5,039,011 of JAQHUG010000004.1, forward strand.
ACTACATGGGCTTGGAGAGATGGCTCAGAGGTTAAGAGCATTGCCTGCTGTTCCAGAGGTCCTGAGTTCAATTCCCAGCAACCACATGGTGGCTCACAACCATCTGTAATAAGATCTGGTGCCCTCTTCTGGCCTGCAGGCATACACACAGACAGAATATTGTAAATAAATAAATAAATAAATATTTAAAAAAAAAAAAAGGAGGCTACTACATATGGTGTCCACAGCAGGAAGCAAAGTTAGAGGCGGGCCCCACGAGGCGGGCCCACGTAGAGGAGAGGGACTGGTGCCCAGGAGATAAGAGCTGGAGACTCTGAATTTCTACACGTGAGAGTATGGGTATCTTGACCAAGCTGAACTTTGCTGAGATAGAATTCATGCAGAACACAGATCAGTGGCTTTTGGGTTATTCAGAACCACGCAGCCAACCGAGCTGCCACCATAATCCAAGTCAGGACATTTTCACTATTCCCCAAAGGAACTCTGTTTCCACTTCCAGTCACTGTCCTTGTCCCCAGCCCACCTTTGAAGCCCCTGAAGACCGTGGTGTCTACAGAACTGCCTGTTCTGAATGCCGGATCACACAAAAAGCATCTATCGGAATGGCATCTTCTACTTAGCGTGCTTTCAGATTTTGAGAGACGCTGCAGCAGCCACTGATGGTACTATTAGACTGTATCTTATTACACGTGTGTGTGTGTGTGTGTGTGTGTGTGTGTGTGCTAACAGTCTAGCTTATATGAAAGTCAGAGGAACTTGTTAGAGTCAGCTCTGTGTCTACCGTGACCTAATGATCTAACCCAGAGGCCCAAGTTTGGTGGCAAGCACCTTTACCTATTAAGCCATCCGGTGGCCCATATGACCATAATGTGTTTTGTTTATCTAGTCATGAGTTCCACTCATCTCCAGTTGGTGGTTTTATGAATGGGGATTCACATGCAAGTCTTTTGTTTTGTTTTGTATTTTTGTTGTTGTTATTGTTTTGTTTTTTGTGACAGGGTTTCTCTGTAGCTTTGATGCCTGTCCTGGAACTAGCTCTTGTAGACCAGGGTGGCCTCAAACTCAGAGATCTGCCTGCCTCTGTCTCCCAAGTGCTGGGATTAAAGGCGTGCGCCACCACCAGGCTCACAGACAAGTGTTTATGTGAGCACCCATGTTTACTTCCAGGATACACTCAGCAAAGAGACCGCTGGCTATGAAGCTCTATACTTAACTTCTAAGGACTTGCCATTCCCGAGGGGCCGTGCTGTTCGCACCTCTTACAACCCCACCCAAAAGGCAAGATTTCCCCACCTCTCTCAAAACCTGTTTCTGAATTTATTATAGTTTTCCTAGTGGGGGTGAGGTCGTCTTCACTAAGGTTCTGTCTGATTTGCGTTTCCCTAACAACTAACGACACTGAGCCTGCTATAGTGAGTTATAATGTATGGCTTCACAGCAGTCGATACTGGTCATTTGCCTATCTGGAAAGGTTTTCTGTTTTTATTTTTAGTTTATTAATTATTTGGTAATTTCACACAGGCATACAGTTTGCGTGAATCTTCCTCTCCTTCCCCAGCCAGCTCTTCTCAGAATGCCCCCATTCTCCCAGTTTCAAGTTCCCCTCTTTTTAACAACTCTCGGAAAGCCAATCAGTGCTCGCCATATGCCCCCAGGCACGGAGTTACCCATTAGAACAGCTAGAGGCCACGCCCCTTCCGTCCCACAGAAGCCACCAATAGTGCCTCAGCTAGGGGGCGGGGTCTGATGAGCCCCCTCCCCTCTCAACGATGCAACTTTAATGTGATCTCGTGTGGGTTGTGTCCAGGAAACAAGAACATTGAGCTCATGAATGCAACAGTCCTGACGTGCCCAGAATTCCTCGGTTGGGTTCTTGCAATCTTTCCACCGCCGGGTTCCACACTTACTCTCTATACCAGTTGTGAGTCTGTATTTTTTTGAGTGGTAGTTTTTCCTAACACACGATAAATGTACGTCCCTTTCATACCATGCAGAACCAAGCGTTTCCACCCATTCTGTGCATTCTTTTACACTCATTCAATGGCGTCACTTGAAACACAAATGGTTTTCCTTTTAAAATCCAGGCTATCTATTTCTTCTTTTGTAATTTGTGCTCCTGCTGTTTTTAACCTAAGAAAGCACTGTCCGACCCCAGATCACTCAGATTTATACTTGTTTTCTTCCAAGAACTTTATGCACCTTCTCGAGTCTTTGAATGGGTTGAGTCAGACTGTGAGCATGAAGAGAGCTCAACCCCCAGGCCCGTGGAAAAGCTGGACATGGTGATGCACACTTAATCTCAACAGTGAAGGAGTCAGAGACAAGCGATGCCTGGGGCTCACTGGCAATGCCTGGGGCTCACTGGCTGGTCTCCGAGCCAAGTGAGGAATTCTGTCTCAAAAACTAAGGTAGCTCCTGAGGGTGACTTCTGACTTCCACACTAGTGTGTACACACACACACACACACACACACACACACACACACACGTTCCCTCCCAAACAAGCGGATGGTAAAACTGATTGATAAATTAATTCCGATACCATCTAGGATATGACATACTCATGTAATTCACTTCATAGGTGATCTAACAGAGATGTTTTACAATGCACTAAAATTGGAAGCTTTCCAGCAAAATATTACCATCTTAACAAGTATTTAACTTATTTTAAAATGCGCATGCCCTTGTCAACTGCAGTTCGGGCTCCTTATTCTTCGGTCCCAGTCTCTGAAGAGTTCACAATGTGGAGAGGGTGAAGATGCTATCATCTGACCCTGACCCTTCCCCTGCTGGACAAGAATTATGGGGGTGACTCGGTGACACAGCATACACTTAGTATGCACAAGGCCTGGCGCTGACTCGTAACACCGTGGGAAATAACGGGAAAGGGTGATGCACGCCACTGACTATAAAACAATCCCTCTTCACCGGTGCTACAAAGATGACTTAGTTATGCTGATCTTGCAGAAGACGTGGACCCAGTTCCTAGCACCCACATGGCAGCTCGCCACAGTGTTCACAATCATCTGACATTCTAGCCTCTGTGGGTACCAGGTACCCACGCAGTACATACACGCAGGCTTGCACTCACGCACAATAAACATAACTGAAACACATCCTTGAGAAGCAATCCGTGCTCTGTAACAACGGGTAACGCTCCTTTCTGCTGTGTCACCTAGTCATAGCTCAGTGAGTACCACCTAGCAAATTACCCCCTGGTGTTTCTGCCTTTAAAATGAAAAGTCGTGGATGCTAATAAGGCACCAGGCAGGGAATAACAAGGAAAGCTTCCTGAGAGGTGGGGGGCGGGGGATAAGCAGAGCCACTCCAAACTTCTCAGAGCTCATCACTCAGCGGCTGAGGCTCCGCCAAAAGAGCAAGTCTGTCCAGATCCGTGCTCTGGTGAGTCACTTAATCAGTATTTCCTAAGACGAGAACATACTCTGCTTTCATCTCTGGATGGGGAATTTGTAGAACTTCAAAAGTTACAAAACTGTGAGTCTCTGGGGAACGACTTTTAAACAGAGAACAGGCCGTAACAACAGCGTTCCCAGTCCAAGACCTGGTTTATGCTGCTGTCATCCGCCACGCGGAGAGGACTTAGAGGACGTGGCGCCTCTTTTCTAGATCCTGTGGGTCACTTTCATACTCTGCCATGCATTTCAAGTAGAAAAATCACCAACGTTTGAGACATAATTTCTGAATCTTAATCTTCTTGAAAGAGAAACACCACTGGCACTTCACTGTTTGGCTAGCAAATGTCCCCACAGCTGTGTGTTTGAACATCTGGGTCCCATCTCGAGGCACTGTCTCGGGGAGTTGTGGAACCTTGGCCTCTACGGCCTAGCTAGCAGGAACGGGTCATTAACGAGGATAATCCACTTCGCTTACTAGCCCTGGCGCTCTGCTTCCTGATCTAAAAATGTCACAGACCTGCACGCTACCCCTCTGCCTTCCACTGCTGCAGCCAGTTATGATTGTCAGGCCACAGTACGTGTTAATGCCATCATCACCGCGTCATCAAGACAAGAGCAATCAAGCCTTCCTGACACAGACAGCCCGGGTCCGAATAATCGGTACACTAAACAATTCTGTTAGATAAACCAAAACACTAAGCACTGGAGGCATCCCACCAAACAGACAGACACACACGAAGCATGTTTTAAAAGCCAGATATATTTTAAAAAGATCGTGTTTACAATAGGTAAATTATGCAGTGAAGAAACATCAAAATGGAACTGATGGGGAAAAAAAGGCACATTTCAGAGTTGAAGAAGTGCAAAGAGTTCCTCGCTGGTTCCAGTAACACAGAAGGAGAGGGAGACAGATATATTACAATTACGTTCTCAGCGGAGGGTGTCTGTCGGCGGACATGATTAACACTGGCTTCTTTTCTCCCTTCTGAGGGGCAGACTTTCCCCTTCCTTGGAGAGGCGAGTTAGTCTTCTGCCATGTAGATGCGGTACATCAGGGCGACAGCCAGGGCTGAGACGGCTGGGATCACCCAGTTGGTCCACCAACTAGAAAGACACAGAGCAACAAGCAGCGTGAATGCTCCTCACGACGGGGACCTCGACCTCTGAAATCTCCCGCAGCCTAGTTTTCTGCTTCCAGAACCACCTGAGCTAAAAGGGCAACTCAGCTTTGCTAAGCCTAACTGGAGCACAACGCACACTCTAGAATGTGGACGCCGCTGCTGTCCCGTTGTCACCATGAGGAAACTCACACCCATGCTCTGCTTCCAGCTATCCCACATCCTTTATACGGAGAGCTGCTTCGGCTCTCTCGACAGACGCTGCCCGGGACAGTGACTTTCTCCTGACGTGAGACCACAGACCACACAGGGAATGCTCCTGATAGGTCTTGTCTTCTTGCGGGACCCACTAAGAGTGTTAAATGGCATTACGATGAGAATCAGGATTGGCATTCCCGTGTGGAGGGCACTGCCAGCCAGCTCTCCAGCAGAGAGCAGACCCTGTCCCCGGAGCCTGAACCCCGAGTACTAAGGCTGCCCACTCACACCCAGCTTTAAATTCTCAGATACGTGGTCAAAAACCCAAACTTGATACCTATGCCAGATGGGTTTAAACTGTTAAGAAAAACCATACCCAGAGTATTTTAGTCTGTGGTCTCTCTCTCCCAAATCCAAAAGCATATCCGATTTACACTGTTCAGTTTTTCTAAGCTTCCAGTGGATGATATATTAGAGATTGTGGGTAAAATTGGAGACATAGCTGGGCAGAACTTTAATGTAGTTATGAGTTTTCAAATTGGATTTTGATCTGTAAATTTCAACTTTTTGGAAGACAGAAATTACTGCCTCCCCTTAGCACCTAAGAACACCATGTATACACGCATACATGTATACACGCATACATGCATACACGCATACATGTATACACGCATACATGTATACATACATACATACATCTTCCCTCATAATCTCCCTCACTTATCAACTCAAAGACCAAGTTCAATCACAATCTGTGAAGCGTGAACGATTAGTAGTGCCATCTCCATCTGAGTGTAGTGTGGCAGGGCTTTCCAGGTTCGTGAGGAAGAGGCAGGGAAAGGAAGGTGAGGAGCACTGCCGGCAGGCAGAGAATGTTCTGGACATCAGAGAGCAGGGACAATTCAGCTGGATAGGGTGACATACAAATGTGTAGCTTTGGGCCTGGATCTAAAATCTAAAGACACCAGCAACAGAACAGCCAAGGGACTGGTTGCCATGGAAATAAGGAATTCCACTTGTTGTCTGTGGTCCTTCAGAAGGTGGTGATATCTGGGGTCACTGTGAAAAGTGCTGGCAGTTCCCACTGAACTGACAGCGTAGGACAGGACAAAGGTCTGGGAATGCGTGGGGCCGCGCTCAGATTGGCGGACGAGGAGCAGGGAATGCATGGGGCTGTGCTCAGACTGGCGGGTGAGGAGCAGGGAATGCGTGGGGCTGTGCTCAGATTGGCGGGTGAGGAGCAGGGAATGCATGGGGCTGTGCTCAGACTGGCGGGTGAGGAGCAGGGAATGCGTGGGGCTGTGCTCAGATTGGCGGGCGAGGAGCAGGGAATGCATGGGGCTGTGCTCAGATTGGTGGGTGAGGAGCAGGGAACGCATGGGGCTGTGCTCAGACTGGTGGGAGATGAGTTCAGTGGGAACCCAAGCAGAGGATCAGATGGACAGGTGTCTTAACTCTGGCTCCAGCCCTACAGGAACCCTTGTCTCAAAACGAAACAAACAAAAAGCAGCAGGTACCTGGAATTAGATTCCACAGTAGTGATAAGAGTTTCCTGAAACACAGAAAACATAAAGTTAAGGAAACATCTGAGCATTGATCCCCCTGATTCAAAACCAAAAAAAAAAAATTAGCATTTCATTCAACTCTATCTTTTAAAAATTATTAAAGAAACAATTATGTTTAAATTCTTCTTACTAAAAAGCCTGATTTCACCATTTTTTAAGAAAATGCAATTTTAAGAACTATATTTAAATTGCTGAAGAACACAAACTGTCTAATTTGAAAATGTTAATAGAATACATGTAATAATCCACACAGCATTGGAGCACTTCACCATGAGGACTGTAAGCAGAGGCCGCATGGGCACATATGCAAGGCCGCATCACTGTCCTTAGGAGGGAACTTTAGCTCTTCAAAGCACGGAGTGTGAACTATAAATGCCATCTACGTCCGCCACCCCAGACAGGAGGCGCACCTGCACTGCACTACAGGCGTGCCGACCAAACCGGTGAGGACTGCCCTGCCGTGGCACATGCTCACCGCCTTTGCCCAGGAACGCTCGGCCTTACCAACAGGTGGCGTTGTTTACCCTCCAGCACTCTCTGGGCACAGGCCTTCTCAGACCGGTCAAGGATGGAGCCCCACCGAAGCACACACGCATTTAGGCTTTAACACACTGTAGGCAGCGCCTGTGCTACTCCACACCAGCGGAACTGTTAGTGCGCCAGCAGAAGCAGCCGCAGACAGGCCAGCTCCGTCAGAGAGTCATGTCTGCGGCTTCCCGCAGCATAGCTGGAAAATATCGGGTAGCTGGATGCAGCAAGGCAAAGCGGTGTCCCTGAGAGGTGTGTTAGGGAAAGCCCTCCCCCCCAAAAAAAGCAAATTCATTTTAGGGGTGCATGAGCAAAGCAGCCCAGCAACACACACCAACCTGGACACATCACCTTTAAGATTCCTGACATAGTAGGGGAAGAAAAACAAATCATTTAAAAAAATAAAAGTCACACCTGTTACCTTTTTAAGCAATTTTAAATAATGGTGACAAGAGAAATCCATAACCAGCACCAGATCAATGTTCATGAGCATCTGAGTATAATCAACACTGATTGTGAGAGACAACTGTGCAAACAATATTACTCAGTTATTAGAAGAAACACAACGATAGACAACACCAAAGAGCGTGCTGAAGGACGACACTGTCGCATGCTGGATAGTGTGAGGACGCAGAGAGCGAGGACCACTCCCTTGAGATACAGGAAGGGGTGCATGCATTTCAGGAGACCCTGTGCGACCTCAGGGAGCCTTCCCTGCCTCCCCTGTCTTGGTGGCTGCGTAGCGAGCGCAAAGGCACCAATGTAAGGTTAAAATACTGCAGAGGCTCAAAGGTGCCCATTTAAGATACGGTTATGAGGGCAGGCGACTCGGCTCAGCAGGCAAAGTTACTTCCTGAAAACCTGGGCTTTCCTGATCCCCGGGACCCGCGCAGAGGAAGGGGAACCAGTTCTCCTCAAAGTTATCCTCTGACCTGTGTTGTGTGTGTGTGTGTTGTGGCACACAGGCACGTGTGCATACACGCACAAAAGAAATATTTCTAAAGTTTATATATAAGTAAATAAAATGGTCCTGGCTATCATCACTACCGCCATCACCAGTAACAATGACATTCCAAAAGGTAGAACTTAAAAAAAAAAAACAAAAACAAAGAGTTTTTGGATTGTCTACTTTCTTCATAGCCTTAAAACCCAGAATTCTTGGGAGGTGAAGCTATAATCTCCACTTCGCGGAGGGATAAAGAGCCCATTTTATCCAGTGGCCCGTGCTCCGAGAGGATCAGCTGGGTTCAGGGAGCCAGCAACGAACTCTTGGCTGCCTGTTTTCTGTGCGACCTGGAGGACTTCCAACGTGCAGTAAAAACTACCGGTATGGCACGTATAACGACTTACAAAGGTCATGTGAGTCAGCATAAATCATGATTAGTTTCATATAAAAAAGTCCCTAAACCCTTTGCAAACCAGCTATCACGTAACCTAGCTCACTCCCTCAAGTAATGAGAGTGGAGTCTTCCTAAGAAGCTCGGGGATTCGGGAACTGCAGAGACCGACTGACAAGCGGGACGCCGGACACGGGGCTTTCACAGCGTTCACGGCAGCTCACCAGAGCTTCAGGACCACAACCTTGTCTATCACGGTGCTTTGAAAAATATTAGCAAGGAAAGACCAATACTGTTACCACCTTCCATGTAAGCAAACTTGGTTGCTGGGGATTCATTCATAGATGTGTAATTTCTGTAAATTCCTTAACTTGGCAGTTTAGCTTCTGGGCAGGTTCAAGCGAATACTCTCCGGTCCATCATATTTCTCAGAATTAATCTAGATATTTTAGGTAAGCATTTTTTTTTCTCAACACTGAGAACTAACGCACACAGCAGGCCTTATGCAGACTGGGAAAGTGCTGTACTGCTGAGCTCCGGCTCCAAGTATGACGATTATTTAAAAACATCAGACCGCAGAACACATCCTCCAGCCTAAAGATGACTACATGGTGCTGTGCTGTGGGACAATGGTCTTGTACCCTGTCACTTGTATTATTATTAATAAAACGCTGATTGGCCAGTAGCCAGGCAGGAAGTAGAGGTGGGGCAACAAGAATGTACAGTCTGCAGTTGTTACCCCAGGAAGCAAGATGTGACTGCCTCGCCAAAAAAGGTACCAAGCCACGTGACTAACACAGACAAGAATAATGGGCCAATATAAGTTAAAAGAGTTAATAAGAAGCCTGAGCTACTAGGCCAATCAGTTTATAGTTAATGTAGACCTCTGTGTGATTTCTTTGGGGCTGAACGACTGTGGGGAACCGGGCAGGACAGAAACCCCCATCAATAACATGGGACACTTGGAAATACACAGCTTTGTTCGGCAGAAATAATAAAGCACCCGGAAAAGCAGCAACACGTTTTCTTCCATGTCACTGCTCCCAGCCTCTCAGGTAACCAGCAAGGGCCACCCCCTTTCTCCCAACTCCACTCCAGTTTAAGCAAAATCACAACAGGAAATAAAGGGATTCTTTTGCCTTGTTGGTTTGTTTTAAAACAATAAAATACCCCAAAGCTGGTCCATCTGCAAAATCTTGAGAGTAAAAGTCTCTGCTTTGCACAGTGAGTAGACGTAGAGTCCAGTGAGAGGCTCCACATCCACTGGGCCACGTGTGATAAAAATGGAGGCCCAGTGTCTGACTCAGAGAGAGCTGCTCCCTCCTGCAAACACGGGCAGGTCTTTCATTACACTGACAGTCCGAGTCCCAGAATTCATCCTGCTACGTGCGCTCCGTCCACCAGCTATTCCAAACATCAGAGTGGGTACAAGCTCCAATAGGAAACTAAACACCCACAGAGAATAGCAAACACAGCAGGCACACACACGCCCGTCCCTCAACACTGCCCTTGGGACAGAGTCTCATAGATCCCAGGTTAGTCTAAAATTCACCATGTTGCCAAGGATGATTTCTGGTGCTCCTGTAATCATTTCCCAAGGACTCGGGATGACGGGTGAGCAGAATAACAGCCAATTGTTGGAGATTGAACGGAGGACCTCGTGCACGCTGAGCACGCTGTCCAAGTCCACAGCTGCACAGCGAGCTTGCTCTAAGAGCAAACGGATGAGGGTGTGGCCTCCAGTGGTCTGGGGTATGAGACAGGCTAACCACCAAACACACCTGCATGGGCACTACGGTTAGGGATGTGGTTAGCCTGCAGCAGATCAAAGCCTCCCCAAGCCTGTTTTCCTGCAGGTGACTGACTCACAACTAAACATCTAACAGGACAGAAACGGACCTGTTCCCGGGAAGACTCTAGGGGAAACAACCATCGGTGCTCCTGCCTGTCAGCTGCCTAGAAAGCAGCCAAGAAACCCACCTACTCGTCAGAATCTGAGCAGCGGATACAGACAGTATTCCAACTCTAAAACCATTTCATTTTCTTAACTCTCCAGTGTTGAGTGTGCACCGAGAAGCTCGCACATGGCTTTTTCTGCACCGCGGGAGAGTCGGAGTGAGCACAGCATTTGCACTCACGCTCTTGAGTTATGCACGCTATGTACCGCAAGCAGCATCTCGGTGGCGGGCACAGCACACGGGCTTTCCGGTTCTCACCGCAAGCTCAGAGAGGCTCGCCCTGTGCGCCTTCTCCACGGAGGCCAGAAGCACAGAGCAAAATGGAATGGCTGTCGTTGTTAAAGCCTTCCCTCACCCTTCATTACCTACGAGCCAGAAGTGACTTTTTGCCTAGGTATACCTTTCAGGAACTTCGGCTGGCTGTTCTCATAAATTTTTACTCGAGATTTAATGAGCAAATTAAATAAGAAAGTCAGCTCAGACTGAAGAACTAGGGGATGCCGATGTGAGACGCCTTTTCTGAAGGCCCGGGACACCACACTCTACAGAGAAGGGGAGGCACAGGTCAGGGAGGAAAGCATGCTTCCACTTAAATAAGTATTTTCGATTGAGCTATACGCCCAGACATTTGTTTATTAGTAATTATGATGTTTTTTAAAAGTAATACGTTTGTTGTAACACACAAGGTCTCCTTAAAACCACACTGGCTGGTAAGAAAAACAAAGAAAAACCCCAAACCCAACTTTTGCAAAGCCAGTAAATCACACATCTCCCTAGCCTGGAAAGACCTGTGTAGGCTGTGACCTTTGCCCCAGTCTGACATGCAATGAAGACACACGGTGACCTCTGACCACCACTCCTCTGAGATGTTTGTGCAGACTTACCGAAGGCTTGGCTATCTTTGATCTGTCATCCTGTAAGGGAAAGAAAGGAAAGGGTGGGATTAAGAATGATAGGATATCTGTAAAAGTCTCATATTGAGAGGGCTGACTGATTTTTTGAGAATTTAAAAAAATGATTATACAATGACCAGCACTTGGCTTTCAGCCAAGTTAAAGCCACAGTGTGATCCGTGCGGTTTGACAACAAAAATCACGGTGGACTGAGGAACAGGAGGCATTTCCATCTGCAGTCCCGGAGGTCAGAATGGACCCGTGACTGTCTTAGCTATATGTGGAGGTGTTTAGAGACTCACTAGAGTTGTCAATTCAGAGAACAATCAAAAACAAAACCCTTCCCTTCCTTCTCCGCTCTCAAGTTCACTGAGATGTGCATCTTTCTGCTATGACGGCCTCGGTGAAGCCTGCAACCTCCCAGCAATATGACTATAAACTATCCAACCCTCAGGCTGAGGATATCCAAAATCCAAGGGCATCTAAACGCTGACCACAGAAAAACCTCACAGGGAGGTGACGGAAATGGAACCCACCCTCCCTCCTCATGGGAAGAGAACTTAAAGGAACAGGACAGGGAGGAATTCTCGCAAGGTGATTATGAAAATGTGTGGGCTGATCAAACATCCAGAGAAGTGAGACAGAGTCTCTAAGTATACCTACCCTCCCAGCAAATCCAAAAGACAGCAGACAAGCAGAAAAATAGACACAGACACAGACAGACAGACACAGCTCAACAGAACTTGCTCTAAAATTGATTTCTGGGACTTCTAAAAAGAGCTTACTTTTATCTTTCCTTCATTTTTGGTTCTTACAAAAACCATCATTCACATATAGTAAGACATAAAAATAGGGATATGCTTATATTTATTTCTTATCTTCAACGTTTCTTGCTTGCTTAATGGGCTGGGGCAGCTAGCTACTTGTCTCTCATCAGGGAACACGTACTCAGGCCACCCTTCACCCCCGGCTGTGGGAGAACAAACTGACTGGACTCATTCCCCACCCTTTGGATGTCTCTCTGTGGGCGCTCAGAGACTGGGGAGTGTTCCCAGGACAGAGCCATGGAGCACAGCATTCTGACCCTGGGTACAGCAATAACCAAAACATGCAAAGCAAAGAAAGGTTGAACCAATTTATTTTATGACAAAATGGTGTCCTGGCTAGGCATGGTGATGTACGCTGATAATTCCAGCACTTGACAGATAAAGGTTTGAGGAGCCAGTTCCATGTCAGCACTGGCTACACAGGAAGCTCCAGGCCAGCCTGGGCTATGTACTGAGATCCTGTCTCCAAGTATTCTAAATTCGGAAGAAACTGCTGTTGCTCTATTCTTTTTAAAAGTTTTTTGTAGATGCAAACCTAGACTTAGCGATGTCAAACACTAGCCTTATAAAAGAAGAAAGGCACCCCCTACCCCAAGAACTGACTTACTGGGTGGAGCTCCCCGATGATGTACGTTTTGGACAGTTCTCGCGCGTCAGTAGAGTGCCCAACATCCTCAAAGTTCTCGGTAGCATCGCCCCCGGCTTGTTCTCTTAGAACTTCTTCCCCACCGGGATGCTGTTCAGAGAACAGATTGCATGAACGTTAAAATCTTTTCAGGTCAATGAGCTAAAAGGAAATGGTTACTTTATTGAATCAAATAGCCCACCCCAGAAGTCACTGATGACAATGGCTGACTTTAAGTGTCTGCAATGGGAACTCTAAGCATGCTTCTTCACGATCCAGTTCCTTGGTGACGACACAGCAGAAGCTTCCTCTGATGTTATGTCACTGTGCTACTGGCCTTAATAATGTGGTGGGGACTGGAGAGATGGCTCAGGGGTTAAGAGCACTGCTGCTCTTCCAGAGGGCCCGGGTTCAATTCCCAGCACCCACATGACAGCTCAGCTCACAACTGTCTTTAACTCCTGTTCCAGGGACCCGATGCCCTCACACAGTCATACATGCAGGCAAAATACCAGCATACATAAAATAAAAATAAGTAAACTATTTTAAAAGATGTGGTAATGCCTGCTCTGCGTCTCTGGGAAGGTCCCCAGATTTTCCTCCTTCCTAGCCCTAAAGTGTCTCTTCAGCCATCTACTTAAGGCTCAGACTTGGGACCCTCTCAGCCTGATTCTGGTCCAAGGAGAGACCATCCATTGGTCAGAGAGAGGTGAACACAAAGCTTCCCTTCAGGACGCACTCCGTACAGCTGCGATGCACAGCTGGCACTGCTCAGAAGGTGCAGGTTGAGCACGGGATTCTTTCTAGAGGGATCTAAGTAACCGCCACCGGTATGGCCAGAACATCTACAGAAAAGGCAGTGCGCTTCTAAGTGGAGATGGCGGGAAGAATCCTTTATTTTGCAGAAGCATTTTAGTGCTTTTAGTTGCATTAATTGGAAAAACAAAGGACACTCTTGCTTCAGGAAGCAAAGTCCAGCGTGGAAAGAGACCCTAAGGGATGAGGCCCAGAGGTTCCCGGGTAAGAGTTCTCAGACAAACAGAAGGACTTTGCTAAGTCATCCAAAACACTCTGGCAGGAAAGCAAAGCAAAACAAAACAAAAACTACTTCTTATGATTTTGATTAAACTTTAATGGCTCAGCCAACTCTCTCACCCCTAAAACCCTTATTAAATTAAGCTTGAAGATGTACCTGGATCAAATTCATTCCAATCTTTAAGTAAGCAAGCCACCTCTCTGTGTAGCTGAAGGCAGTCAGGCCTTCCTTCCTAGGAGGTGTGATCTTATCAGAAGACCTATATCACTGAGGATATGGGCTTTGAGGTTTTAAAAGCCCACACCAGACCAGTGTCTTCCTCTCTCTCTTCCTGCACATCATGATGTAAAGCTCTCAGCTACTGCTCCGGGGTCACTCGAGTCTTCCTCCTGCTGTAATAACCATGGGCCAATCACCCAAAACTGTAAGCAAGTCTCTGATTAAAAATGCTTTCTCTTATGAGTTGCCTTGGCCATGGTATCTCTTCACAGCAACAGAACACCAGCTAAGACATGATGGGAACTAGAGAAAATTCCAGGACTTAGGGGGAGCTGGAAAGGTGGTTCAGCAGGAAAGAGCATTTGCCACTTGCAGAAAACCAGATTCAGATCCCAGCACTCATCTCATTGGGGGTGGCTCAGAACCCCCTGCAATTCTACTGCAGGGGTGGGGACCTGCACACACGCGGTACACACACATACACTCAGGTACAACCCCCACATACACATAAAACAAACAAGGAAGGAAACCCTGGTCATAACTTTGGAGGATGTATTTTAAAATGTGTCAGACACACATCATTATGTTTAGCGAACACAACAGTGCCTCAGTAACACTTCCCAATATCAGTATCTGCCCTCAGCAAGACCTGCATTGCATAAACATTCCTCTCCGTCACTGGAACATGCTCTGCTCTGGCCACTCTGACAATGAGAAGTGAATGCACACTACAGGCTCTAGATGCACCTCAGGCGTGGCAGTGGTAATTAAGACTTCCTGGTTCTGGAACGATCTGGAACTGCCAAACATTGATCTGACCAAGGAGCAGAAAGGCAGGGACGTAGGAGATACGAAGTGACCAAAGTCCCCAGAGCCCAGAGGTGACGGGTCCCACACCACTGCTCCTCGGCTAACGACCTAATTCACAAGTTTCTCAAGTTGGGATTCCTGCTCAGGAGAAGTGGGCCCCATTGGATCTCCCGGAGTCTTGAAGTCCACCAGAGACAGCTTATCTTCCGGGACAACACAAACGAAGTGATGTCATCATCTTGGTCTGCTATGGAGTCACGAGGATCCTAGACTTCAGGGGCTAAGGTGGAGAAAGCACAGTCCCATCTCAGTTACCCAACAGTCTCAGCTGAAACAGCGATGCCAAGGGGGGCCGCCGCCCTCACCTCAGCTCAGAAAGGGAAGCAAAGGGCATGGTTACCTGAAGCTCTGTCTCCTGTGTGAACCTGGCCTAAATCATCTGTCAGGCAGTTTTCTAAGCAAGGAAGAAAACACTTTGGGCTATTGGTCTCACTGACCACTGCTAAGTGAGTGAGTGTGTGTGTGTGTGTGTGTGTGTGAATAACTTAGGAAAAACACAATACCAAATAAACTGATTGATGATGGAACATTTTAACTCTACCCTAAAAGCTTTTTGAAAGAACCGATAAAAAAATCGAAACCTGAAAATGTTATAAAATAAACTTCAAGTCCTGACAAAAGAGCAAAGACAAGAGACTAACTCTTAGTAACAGCCAGTATTTTCCTTGAAACACAGAAAGAGAAAGTGCTTGCCATGTGCATTAAGAGAAAGGGGGAAGGTGGAGAAAGACGCTGGGGCAGAGTAGAGAGAGACAGCAATCGCGTCTATGAAGGGGTCCCATTATCCCAAAGGAATACTTCATTCTCTGTGGCTCTAGTTAATTCACACAACAAATGCAAGCCTTGTGTCCTCAAAACCCAGCCTCAAGAGTAAGCCAAGACAGTCTGGTTCCTGCCCCGAAAGACCACCGGCTAACAGGCAGACATGAACCGTGCTCAACTGTGAACTACGAGAGAATGTCACTTCTGAAATCACATGGTGAGCGCAAACAAGATTGGAGAAGAAAAAAGTAGAGGCAACTGGAGTTATGAGGGGCAAGGGTGACAGGAGGAAGTCCCTCTAATGCAGGAGATCCTGAGTCCAGGGACAGGAAGGAAGCCTGCCTGAGGCCCAGGAAGGAGAAGGCCAGGCCAGGCCAGGCAGGGCTCCCAGGTCTTCTTCAGGGATCGAAGTCACTGAAATGAAGGCGATGAGGTCAGACTTTACTTTGAGGAGAGCCCTGGGGGCGACAAAGGACAGAGTGAGTCTTCTAGGCCAGAATGACAGCTCATAGAAAAGGAGCTCTGTTTTAAATACTGAACGGTGACATGGTTCATAAATGGAGAGATGTTCTGCCACATCTCTAACTCAGAACTAAGGATACGCGGAGGAAGTCATGGTACAAGTTGTACGTTCCTAGTCCTAAACCTCAAACCCCAAACTT
This sequence comes from Dicrostonyx torquatus, assembly GCA_028555095.1. NCBI lineage: Eukaryota > Metazoa > Chordata > Mammalia > Rodentia > Cricetidae > Dicrostonyx > Dicrostonyx torquatus. Next base: position 5,055,024 of record JAQHUG010000004.1, read on the forward strand.
TCTGTGTTGACATGATACCCCGACTTCACATAAGGGGTCGTAGAGAAAACATAAGTACACTAAAATCATATAAAATTGCCTTCGGGTTCTGTGTGTAGGAAGGACAAGGCCTTGCCGTACACATCCTGCATTCTCAGCAACATCTGCTGCGGAGGGACCCAGAGGAACCCTGTGGCGGCACCGAGCTACAGAGCTCGGTCTTCTTAGATTAGACAGGAAGGGAGGCTCTGGTTGGAGCAATGGCAGGGAAATTGGGAGCTGATGACCGTGCAGACTGTCTAGAGCCACGCACAGAGCACCAGGCCTCCATTATGAGATCTGTGGACGCTCATCATCACCAAGGTTTATACTCAGGAGAGAATATCCTGGGGAGAAGACACATCTGCAGGGCTCGGAGGCAGACGGGGGTAGGGGCTTGCTGTGCTTCTCAAGCCCAGGGAGAGGACTTCACAATGGTTGGAGGAAATGACGCTGAGCTTGTTTCAAATTTAGCGGCTCTGATTCAGAGAGCTACAACAGCTTTGTTTGGTTGGTCGTTTTTAAAGGACAACAGAAAAATGCAGGTGATATCTGTTTTTGCAAAAGGAATGGTGTAGCGGTCCAGACGGGACTTCATGCGTCTACAGAAGCAAGGTCCTAGAGCAGAACTCTAACTTGTGGCATCTGACAACACAAAAGGCTTAGGATGGAGCGCAAAAAGAAGCGTGTGCAACAAATGGATCTCACACTGGTGACTCCCGTCCCTAAAAGGCCACTGTGAGCACACAAATACTCCAAAATCGGAGGCCCGAAACACTCCTGGTCCCAAGCATGTCCAAACTGTATCACAGACAGTTCAGGTCGGCTACCCGCTCCGGAAATTCAGCTGGCTCTCAGCAAAGTTTCTCATCACGGGTCTCTTCTTGAAATGCTCTCTTTCTCTGGCCCGTTCTCTCCGCCCCTGGTCCTGCTCCCAATCCACTCGCAGTGTCTCTCCTGTGACATCACGGTGCCAGGCTCCTAGCGCGTCTATACCTGAAAACTTCACGCAATTCCCAATGCACATTTCAAGCGTAACATTTCTCTCTCCGATCCTTTTGGTTTTCAGTTAATGTTGCTACCGTGACCTCAGCTGCTGTGGCCATCTCGCTCCTGCTCCAGTGACAGTTCTCAGAGGCCATCCTTTAATCCCCACTCCCAGCAAGGCCTCCCTATCGTCCTCCATGACGGCCTCTCCCCATTCCCTCACAGCTCACACTGCTACACCTTCAAGTCATGTATACATTTGTTTGCAAAATTCGTGACTCAGACTTCAGCCTGCTCTGTTCATCTGTGTTTGGCACCCATGTCAGTGGCTCCAAGTACACGCTAACTGAATACATGAGATTAGCAGGGACGTTGACTTTTAGGATGGCTACATATGCCAGCCAGCTGAGGAGCTGGATTTTCTCACTCCCAACGGTTCACACAAACCTCCCGTCCCTCAGAGAACCCACTAAATTAAAACCTACTATGTGCAGAGCACCATGAGGCAAATAAGAAAGGACACACCCAATCCTGTCTGACTGAATAGCTTAACAGGCTCAAGCCTGTTCGTAATTGGATGGGAGAAAAATCATAAAAAGAAAAAAAAAAGTACGCGCTCTAATCCTGAAGAAGCGTGTACTTCCTTTGGGCTAAAACAAACAAACAGACAGACAGACAGAAAGCACTGACAGAGCCTCAGATCTGACTAATCATGAATGGACCACAGGCCCTACACCTCAGGCGTGACTTGGAGCAATGTCCCTTAGAGGCAAGTACGAATGAGCTCTGGGCTCCTGGGTATCAGCATCACACTTGCAGGTTTTCATCTCTGTTAATGTTACATATATAAAAACACCTCTCCGTAGCTTTAGGGTAAAGTAGGTGCTCTGTCCCACTCTTTCTCACCCCGCCCCCACCCACCCACTGTATTTGTATTAGATTTGAATCTAATACAGATCAAAATGTTTCAGAAGAGAAACCCTACGTAGCTGACACATCCCTGGAAAAAGCGCAGGTATGAGACGGCAAAGGACCCAGTGACTCTTCTGTAATACAGAATGGATACTAGGATCAAGCCAAACCTGTTTTACATCTTCCCAGTCATAGATGTGGAAGATGTTGTGAGCGAGTCTTGTTTGTACAGTGGCATTGAAGCTTACGTAACATTTCATTCATATTAACTTTAAATAGACTTAAGAGTTATAGCGTTAATCATTGCTTTGCAATCGCTAAGTATCTGAAGTGATTTCTTAACTGTCTCATTTAAGATTTATTTAAATAACTATAGTTAAGTTATTAAATGAAAAATATAGCAATATTTATCATAAATTAGTATTCAAGGACCTACCTATAAAAATGAGAAATATAAATAAATAAGGGAGGAAAGTAAGCGTTAAATGAATGAGAGCAATAAACTCAGGCAAAGATAGGTCATTTCAGATAGGAGAATATACAGGAAAGGAACCCTCACCATTCAGAATGACTGGCTGGAAAAGTGGGGCTACCCCTGACTGTGTTAAGTGGGCATCCCAGTCAGGGGCATTCAGAGAGCGGGTACAATATTCAAAAACCTAACAGGTGTATCTTTGGTTTCCTAAAAAAAAGTAAGAGTTTTAAAAAGGAGATAATATTACAAACTTGCCCGTTATTCTTCACTGAGCAACGTTTATCCATAAAACTGAGCACGCTATTTATAAACCATTGGCCATGCTGATAAAAGCTCAGATTCCTGTTCCATCTTCACTAATAATGCTAATCTAATATTTTCACTAATAATGCTAATCTAATATTTTCACTAATAATGCTAATCTAATATTTTCACTAATAATGCTAATCTAATATTTTCACTAATAATGCCAACCTAATATTTTCACTAATAATGCTAACCTAATATTTTTAAGTAATTAGTTAAATTACTTGCTGTGAGAAATTAACTCAGTTAAAAGCACGACCACAAGATATCAGCTCATCTAGCAACAAAGCCAACCATGACCCTACCCACCCTACACCTTTCCAAAAGAATTTAATATGGAAAGTACACAGCTCTGGAAGAGATCACCCGTTCCTGGGATTGCTTTCGTCATGAGAGACACCAAAGTTATCAAAGTGGCACATGTAAAATCTCCCTAAGGGACCGGATGATAACACCATCCCCAGCCAAGTTCTAGGACCCGCGGTGAGAGCGCACGTCCCTTGTTAAGACTACAGTGCACAACGGTTTACCCCAGGCCATAAAAACTTAACCCAAACATTACAGGCAGAGCTGGCTAGCCCGTATGTCTGACCCAGCACTGCTCATGTGGTAAACTTGTCCCTGGAGGGTCTTTATCTTCATCTCCTTCTCTAGCTCCTCGTTAAGTCTCTACTTCAGTAACGATCAATGAGAATGACCCAGAGCACACCCTGCGACGGCTTTGCCGGTGGAGAAAAGAGCGCAATTTCTCATACACAGAAGACAATAATGCTAGAGTCAAACTCAAGAACAACACCGCACAGTCCTGGAATGCATGTATAATGAACTTGTGACCTGAGGTTACTTTTTAAGTTATGAAGACAAAGTAGTAGGTACTTCAAACCCTTTTCAGAAGGAGGCCACGGAGAAGGGATAAGAGACAGACATATCAGACTCTACAACAGTGCTTCTCAACCTTTAAACAGCTCCTCACGGTGTGGGGACCCAACCATAACATCATCTATGCTGCTACTTCCTAATTTTGCTACGTTTATGGACTGCAGTGTAAATATCTGGTATGGATATCTGTGAAGGGGCCATTTGACACCCTAAAGGGTCGTGATGCACAGGTTGAGAACCACTGCTCTACAGGATCCAGAACATATATTTTTTAAACCGCAGGGGGAAAAATGTACTTTGGATTTTCTGAGACCTGTGGATCTACAAGAACTGGTAACTTTTGATACTAGTTATGATATGGATTATATGCAAGAATAATAAATAATAATAATTCTTGACATAACTCAGATGAGGAAAATGCTGCTGCCGGAGAAGTCGGCATCACTTTAGATTCAAACAGGCAGCCTGCGGCCATCATTACAGAGATGCTCTCTCCTCGGCAAAACCCCCAGGCTCACTCTTCACCTCTGACTAATGGAAGGCAGATGCAAAGGACTGTAGAATCTTCCAGAGGTCCTCCCGCCTTTGCCCTACCTTCTTTATCTCCTCCACTCCACTGCTGCCCCTGAGCTGGAGGACAAGGACCCTTCCTCATGCTGCCTGAAAAGGGAGGGAGCTACGAGTGTGGACTCCCCAGGACAGAACAGTTCACCCACAGCCCTGGGCAGGAAAGCTACTTGCTTTGACAAGAGAGTAGACTCTCAGCTCACTTGTGCACGGTTATTTGGGTTTCCTTTGAGTTTAAATTCAATAACTGCATTAATTACCTACTTAAGAAATCCAGCTTCTCTGATACCATCTCTAGCAGCATAAATACAGTTTTAAACCACAAAAAAAAACTCAAACAAATTCAGCGACAAGTGTCCTGACATATATCAATCAGAGAATTATTAAGAAGCCTTCTGTAATGTTGACTAAACAGTAAGACTAGACATCTAGGTAGAAAAACAGGGATTTTAAAAAACACAATCTAAGTCCTTTCTGGATTGCAAAAATTCAAGTTCAAAGAGCTGGTAAATAAAGGAGCAGAGGTCAAAAATAACGGGTTACTCACGGATACGTGCAAAGTCTATGTTAACAAGGAAATTAGTTTAAATAAAAAAGCCTATGAAAGACTAGATGGTTGGAAGTCAGTAAGCACACAGAGTGTTGAGAGCCAGCATGCTGCAGGAGACTAGAAGTAAGGGTCACTCCGAGGCCAGAAGAACACGCATGACAGATGTGCCAAAGTACCTTGTCCCCGCCCAGCACAATGAGCTGAAGGACCCAGCCACATGTAGGCTAAAAGCCATGGCAACTCAACTCCAGGAAATCACAGCGATGCTGCAGGAGAGTGTGGCAGTAAAAACTGTCACACACTGTACACGTATGATCCGAACTAGTCCAGGGCGGCCAGCCTCACAGCAACCAGTCCTGAACTCCTGCTGAGTCCGGCCTCCTCTGAATCCAGAGCCAAGCCCAGAAACACCCATCTGGGCCAAAGATCCTGATTCCAAAAAGACTGAAGGTCAAAAGATTAAATGGGAAACGCCCTTCTGAAATTTACAGGGGAAGAAAGCAGACAAGTGACACAAAGGCCGTAGGCAGAAGAAAGGACGGGGCCACAGATCAATTACTTTCTGAAAAAGTGTGAACCAAGTAACTTTATATACAAAATCAAGTTTCTTCATAAATTTCTCGACGGGGAATTTGGAAGGAAATCACTCCTTTAAACCCAAGAAAACCAAATGCTTACCACTGTAGATGCTCCAACTAAAAATAACCCAAAGGAAATTTGGATAGCACACATGCACACATGCGCACACACACGCACACGCACACACATGCACACGTGCGCATGCATGCACACACATGCACACACGAACACATGCACACACGCACACATGCACACACACCCACGTGCACACGTGCACACACATGCACATGCACACACATGCACACGCGCGCACGCATGCACACACGAACACATGCACACGCACACATGTACACATGTACACACGCACACACATGCACACGCGCACACACACACACGCATCCCTCACACTTTTATGTCACAGCTGTTAACTGACTACAAAATGGCCCCTATAAAAAAGAGAAAACGCACTACAGAAGTAGGACTGGCAGAGCCCCAAAGGTAGGCAGACTGCACAGCACTGTAAATCACATCCAGTCACGATCTGCACTGAACTTGCTTGATCGAAGACTACAAAACAACAAAGAACAAAAAAACTTTGCCACATTATCTAACCATGTGATCCAAAAGTCCACCAGTTCTGGAGTTTGAAACAGGCTCTTTCATCACACACACACACACACACACACACACACACACACCCCAAAACAATGACAAAGCAAAAAGACAAAAACTCACAAAGAAAAAAAATGCCCCCCCAAAAAAATCACAAGCAAAAACTTATTAGAGATTATCTGTAATAGTTAAAACAAAATAAAAAATACCAAAGAATTTAAAAAGCAGTAAGATTTAAAATAACAAGACTGTCCAACCAGATGTTTTCTTTCATTTCTGAGGTCTGTTTTTCTAAGACAGCTTTGCTCATCCGACTTCTCTTAGATGGGCGCTCACATACGACCCCCTGTGCAATCACCCAGCTGACACACAGGCCTGCCTGCTCACCCAGACATCTGAGTGCTGCTCCAAACCCTGTGACTCCGGAGGGAAGGCCAGGGAGTGGGTCTCTGAGGACTCTAACGGTGCAAATGGCTAAGGGACAGCCAGTGAGGCAATGGCAGAGACAGAGCAGAGAAAGGGACAGTGTGACCAAGACATGACAGAGGCCTGGAAAGAACATGATGGACTTGACACAGAGGAGCTAACAGCTGCGTGTAACAATGGAAAGTGTGGGGAGATTCGTGGGGCACAGCGGGCTCCTCTCTGCAGACAGAATCAATCTACAGAGACGGGTGAAAAAACAGAGTTTGCCTGAGACTCCTGCATTTCACAGCAATGCTTCAGTGTTCTTGTCTGTCTGTCTACAATCTGTCTCTATCCATCCATCCTCCAAAGTTTCCCATTCCTTCTGTCAGCTTCTAGTTCTCAATCCTGGCCCTTTCCACTTGTGTAGTGAAAGGTCTCAGACTGGGGAGCAGGGTCCCCAGGGACACTGAGACAAACTGAGGAGCATGGAGCTTATCAGAGGAGCTATCAACAGCATGAACTGTCAGGCAGACCACAGCATGAACTGTCAGGCAGACCACAGCACGAACTGTCAGGCAGACCACAGCACGAACCGTCAGGCAGATCACAGCACGAACTGTCAGGCAGACCACAGCACGAACCGTCAGGCAGACCACAGCACGAACTGTCAGGCAGACCACAGCACGGCAGTGTTCCTACGGAGAGTTCAGGACTCCAGTGTCAGAGACAGCACAGGAGGGAGGGGCTCTGCAGAGAGGAACCAGGGCCCTGTGTGGCACGTGTGGGAATCTCTTCTCACAGTTTTCTGGGGACAGAGGAGGTTTCTCAGCAAAAGCCCACAGCCAGGCTCTTTGGTTGCCAGACAGGAGCCAGAGAAAAAGGCAGGGAGCAAATGTGTGGCCTTTGGAACCAACTTTCATGTAAACTCCTCCAGGTGGGTCCTAGAACCTGACGACTGTTAGATGGAGGGGGAGACTAACAAGTTATGTCACAATAGGGTGCCTGCAGGACCTGTGAGAGGGGAGGGCACTGTGGCCTGAGTAACAGCCGGAGTCCAGTAGACGGCTGTTTCTTCCACGTCAAAATATCCCATCTTTGAGGGAAAGGAAACTTACCAGACTCACAGGCCCCTCCCCCATGGGGTCACATGATGAGGGACACTGGCTGATAGGGGGACTGCCCTGAGGTACAGCTGCCTAAAGGCTGCATGGGGTGGTACAGCTTCTGTGAATCCTCATTCACACTGGGTGGGCTTTTCCAGTGATGCCCCTGCCCCAGGCACCCAAACTCTGTTAAGCAACCCCCTCACTCATATTCCTATAAGTAATGCCAATAAATTCATCGGTTCAACAAGACTTTCACTGGCCTGTTGTCATAGCTCTTCAGGGGATGAATAGACACTGCCTCACCTCTCCCGGGGAAAACTCACCCAGCATTCTTCTCTTAGCTGGGAAAACAAAGTAGGGACAATAGTGTCAAGTAACAGTGACAAATTGCGTTTCACCGATGACAGCCGTGTCGGGAAGTGTCCTGAGAACATATCAGCCGTCTCCACACACCTCCAAGCAGGACGTTTCTACCATCACCCCAATTTTAGATGCGCAGGCTAAGGCTCAGGATGACAAAGGTCACCAGGGAGAACTGGAGGCAGGATGATCGCAAACCAGGTCTCCACACCACGGCCGTGAGCGATGCTTCCACGGTCTTGGTCCAGAATGGTTTCTACGCCACAAGCAGTGCTTATCTGCTGCCCACTTGCCCTCTGCCCTCCAACCTCTCCAGATGTTTTCTGGTGGCCTCTTCTCTATGTCAAGGCTGCCCTTGAAGGTTTAACCAGATCTTACAAGTATAAAAATATAGCGGTTAATAGTTTACTTACGTGTTTTGTGTGTTGAGGAAACAGAAAGAAGAGAGAGCAAAGAGGATATCACTTCCCATGATCATTTATCAAAATCTTAAAAACAGACCCTCAAACTGCAGAAAATTAAACAGCAAAACAGTACGGAGTCTGGCACCTAAAAGTGTTCAAATAATAATGTAATTTCCATTTCTCCCTATCCCGTGATCCCATTCCCTAAAACCGCTGAAAGCCAGTTCTAGCATGAAAGCCCAAAGAACCCCATTTTTACCACACCCCCACCATCATCAAGATGGTAAACTTAATCAGCTACCACGGATTCTGAGAAACTGGGAGGGAGACAGACTCCCCAGTAAGGAGACAGGGAAAGAGGCCCTGGCTAGGTCATAAAGGCTGCAAATCTCCATATTGGCCAGCGTCTTCCTCAGCGTCCCGACTTGAGACAACATCTACCTACCTGGGAGTCTAACTCCTAGTTACTAGGCACGCACTCAGAGAGTTCACAGAAACATCGCAAAGAGTGACCTCACTCTCTAAGGTCAGCTATGAGGAGGGCACCTATGGAACATGGGTGTCAGCTGTGAGCTGGCAGATAGCTAGTGGCTTTCTCTCCTTGAGAAAAGCAAACAAAACTTCACTTTTTAGAAATAAAACAGTAAGTGTTTGGACTAAAATATTCCATGAGTCAATAATGATTTTGAGCTTGGTCAGTCTGCCCTGACCAGTATTTGTAATCCACCATTCCTAAGCCTGTCTCAATAGATAAAACAAAGAAAGTGAAGAATGTGGAGACATAGTTAGTACTCTGGGTCCCCAAGTCCTGATGCGGTGACTTTGCAGTAGCGGGAAGAAAGGCTAGGGACAAGGCCTGCTTCCCAGGGACAGAACCACACACAGATGCCATCAGCCTGGGGTGGTCACAGCGGACTTCTTGACTGACCACCCAACTTCAATTAAGATTAGTAAAGCCACCAAAACCAGGGGCCCAGCGGTAGATGACTTTGACCTGAGAGGGGCTGTTGGTCTACCTGAAATCTAGAGTCAGAAGAGTCGACACTAGCCCTCCTCATGGACACCAGAGGGCTGACCGTGGCACTGTTCTGTCCTCCCTGCTTCCCCTCCACACCAAAAACATTGGGGCCTCTTCATTAAGTGTTAAAAATAACAAATGGGCCAGGAGGTGGTAGCACACGCCTTTCACCCCAACATTTGAGGGGCAGAGGCAGGCAGACCTCTGAATTTGAGGTCAGCCTGACGTACAGAGCGAGTTTCAGGATACCCGGAGCTGTTACAGAGAGAAATCCTGTCTCGAAAAACAAACAAACAAACAATAAATGGGGCTGAAATCTGCAGGTGGGTGAGGAAAAAATTAAAAAATTGCCAGGAAATTACTCAGTCTGATCCAACAGCCACTCCTAGGCTTTCTTCTATTTTATACTTTTAAGATTATATTTACCCAGTCAATTCATACATACAGAGTCCCTTCTCCTCCCAGGAGGGCTGTTCTAGAAATTAGGAGAGACCTGTGAATAAGACTGAAAAGCTCCAGGGCTCACAGGGGCATCCTTTAGTAGGAGACAGGTACGCAACAATACAATGGTCAAGCAAATCAGCATTCTGCAAGGCTGGGGATGTAATTCAGCGATGGAGCAATTGCCCAGCATGACTCAAGCCATGATTTGATCCCTAGCACTGAGGAGATGGAGGATTAAAAAAAAGAAAGGAAGGAAGGAAGGATGGACGGACTAACTCAGGGATCTAGATAGACTTCCAGCTTGATTAATTTGATCAGAATAGGCTTTGTCTGTCTGCCCATTGTTTTGAGAAGATCTCGCTCTGTAGCTCCGGCTGCCTGGGAACGCATCAGGAAGCCTACCCTGGCCTCCAATTCATAGCAGTCCTGGCCTCTGAAGTGCTGGGGTGCTGGGTGGAGAGATGGGAGCCTTCTTGGGGTAACAGCTAGGTAATGCTTGAGGAGGACAAAGGAGTGGACTGTATAGATATTTTCAAGGGATATTTTTCCCAGGCAAAGATCTTAGAACGGGTCATACATTTCAGTACCGTGCGAAATCTAGTACACTCTGTCTAAATCTAACCTCTTCAAAAAAAAAAAACGCTCTGTGATCCATTTTGAGCCAATTTCCATAAAATGTGAAGTCTCAAGCAGGATTTATTTTTGGCCACTGATACCCAGGCATTCCAGAACCACTTGCTGAAGACTGCCCTTCCTCCATAAAATTGCCTTTATATTTTTGTATAAAAAAAAAAGTGAGAAATATATGTGCAGGTCTATTTTTGGATTTTTTTATTTCTGTTCCACTGATCTACATATGTGTCCTTCTGCCAGCACCACGCTCTCTGGAATACTGTAGATGTTTTTTAATTAGGTAAAGTGATTATCCACAAAGGGATTAAATGGAATACGGTGGCATAAATTGGCTTTACTTCTAAAATGTCAATCTAGTGTGGTGAGCAAATTCGGGGTCATAGGAGACCGGGCCAGGCATGAGCTGTCAGAGGACTGGACCAGTGACAGCAGCAGAGAGAGGAAAAGTTGACAAAAGTCTAACTTTAATACGGAGATGAGCCAACAGAATATTCTGGTGGGTTTAATAGGACGTGTAAGAGACAAGTTTTGGAACACAAAACCAGGTATTTGTTTCTCAGATGTGAGGGTTGAGAAGCCTATCAGAAAACCAAAGTGGGGGTATGAAACACAACGGCATACGTGAAGCCAGTGCTCGGCAGAGGGGCCTTTCTTGCCTGGATATAATTATCCAGAAGTCATCCACAAGCTGGAAGCTGGGACACTGGACAAGCTGGTCCAGGAAGAACAAAAAACCCCTGGCCTTGGGTCTCCAGTACCGAGGTCAGCGATAGGAGGAAAGGGAAGAGAAGGCCAGAGGTGTGACCATGGAGACAGGAGGAAGCGGGGAAATGATATCCACAGAGTCAAGCAGGACATGACTGTGTGACTTTCGGCTGACACGTGAAGAACAAGCCAGGAGACCGCGGCAGGAGCGGTTTTAAAACACGCATGGAATTAAGAGAAAGGAGCAGATGAAACAGAGAGGAGTGGGGAGTGGCTGGAGATAGGCTGAACAGGACTTTCAAAGGCTGCAATTTGCAAGGGAACAGATCCTGAGGAGACAGTGGGGAGAGCTGTCCAGAGACGCAGTGTGTGTGTGTAATTACTAGGATGGGGGTCCCCCTGTTAAATAATGAAGAGAATGGCCCAGGGGGTGAGGCTTGGATGCCGGAACTTGTTCATGCAGAATAGAAACAGCTGGCAGTGAAGAAAACACCGCACCACCAAGTGGGAAAGCAGAACACAGAGGAAACATGGCGGCGTGGGCTTTGACAGGAAGGAGCCGGGAAGCGTCTCCGAACGAGCTCTGTGTGCGAACCCCACTCTGTCTTACAACACAGGATCCGACTCCAGCGCTGCCCCTTGCTATGGTTATGTAACAACCCAGATTTTCACAACAAAGTCCATTAGTGCTGAGTGATAAATCCCTCAGGGCAGAATTCCACCAAGTGTCTGTGATGAAGAGATCCTGACACTACCACGAAGCGCCGTGAGTGGGAAGGGGGTGAGGAAAATCCCTGAGCTGGCAGCCGCGCTCCACAGAAGGCTCTCCTGTTCCGCCCCAGGGCTACTGCCGAGCGGTTACCATGTCTGGGGCGGACAGCACTGAGCAGACACACGTGCAGTCTGCCATCGACAAGACAAAGCCCAGCGGCTAAAGAAATGCCAGGTCCTGACTGATGTCACCGTTGGCAGGCACCTAAAACAGAAGGTAAGAGAACTGTCCTTCTGTGGAGCTGTCACCTAAAAGGGGCAGTGACCAGGGAGACAGAGGACAAGCGGGAAGGAAAGGAGAACAAAGGTTTCAGGCAGAAACAAGTCTAGCTGGTTTGAAAGAGGATACAGAGGCATGGTGGACAAGAGGGCCACTCCCTAGTGTAATGTTACCATGCGTTAACTAGTGTGCACTCCCTAGTGTAAAGTTAGCATGCGTTAACTAGTGTGCACTCCCTAGTGTAAAGTTAGCATGCGTTAACTAGTGTGCACTCCCTAGTGT
>JAQHUG010000004.1:5067513-5085603 GCA_028555095.1 Dicrostonyx torquatus
ATGGTGCCACCACCAAGTGAACAAAACCAAAGGCCTACTGCAGAGGTCAAGGTGAGATGGGCTGAAGATTCACCGCTGACCGATGAGCCTGGACACAGATGTCCCAGCCACTGACTATGGGGCAGGAGAAGGAGGAGGCGGCTTCACCGCGAGTCTTCCAAAGGCAGTCAGTCTAAGCCTTCTCCAGAACCTCCACAGCCTCCTCACACACGCCTGACACGTGGGAACTGCACCTCTCTGGACAGAAATCACTCATGGTTAAGCCGGGCCCAGTGGCAAAGATCCCTATGCCAAGAACCAACTGGGCGAGACTTGAACAGCTCCTGTGAGAAACGGGATGGCTGCTTCCCTTCCTTTCTAGAAAGCCATAGGGACAGAAGGAAGGCAGGACTCTGCCCTTTCACCTCGTTCCATCTGTTTCAGAGCTTGCCTGGGAACCTCAGAGCACTCCTACCACATAATATGATTTCATTGAAAACTATCCCGGCTATCTGCCAAACCCTATAGGTCTCAGGTTTGGTAGTGCAGTGCGGGCTGAATTCGCAAGCCGGCTGGAGACTCTAAGCACAGCACGTGCCTTTGCCTTTAAGAGGAGAAGGTGTCCCACCCCCCCCACCCCCCACCCCCGCCCCAATGCAGTGGGAGGTCTGTTTTAGTGACCAGCAACACAAATGTATAGTTCTGTTTTGTTTCTTGTCTGGTTTGTATGTGTGTGTGTCTGTGCTTGTAGGTGCTCGCACACACGGGAGTGCATGCATACACGGATGCGTGTGTGCACACATGTGTGAAGGCCAAAGGTTAACCTCAGGGACTGTTCTTCCTTGTTTTTTGACACAGGGACTCCTACTGGCCTGGAGTTAACCAAGTGGGGTAAGTTAGCTGGCCAGTGAGCCTCAGGAATCTCCCCAACTCTGCCTCCTCGGTACTGGGACTACATGTCTGCACCACCACACCTGGGGATTAACTCAGATCATGTTTGTGGGTCGACACTTTACCCATTGAGCTATCTAACCCCAACGAGGGTTTTAGAACCAAACTGTACTCGGTATTACAGCCTACTATGTAATGAATGTTAATAAACGACCAGTAAGTGTCCTCTGCTGTAGTTTTTATCACCCCACTGGGGAGGAGGGAATTAATAAGTGACATTTACTTGCATAGTAAAAAGATGGAGAACGGGCAGAATGTGTTTTGTGTCCCAGCCTAGGGTGGCCACAGCTGTGCAAATCCTGATGAACAAAAGAACAGCAGGTAGGAGAGAACTCTGCAACCTCTCAAACAGCTGCATCCCCAGCCAGCAAGCCAGGCAGTGTGGGCCTAGAGGATGCTAACACACTCTTATCCCTTCTCCTCCAGCTCCCCTGGATATCCTGCCTTCTTCCAGAGTCTCCCTGAGCTTTTCACTGGCTTGTGTCCCATTGTCTGGACACTCACCTGACTAGAATACACTTTATGGGTATAAGAAATTAAGTTCACTTTGGGATCCTCCTGAGCAGAGGTCACCAAGACCAAGTTCCGGACGCTGCCTATCATAGAGCTTGGTGCACCCAATCTTCAACCCATGCCCTGGCTCCGATAACAGCAAGAGGCTCAGAGTCAGCTCATAAATACACGTAAGGGTCCATTCCCGAGGAAACTATATCCCAGGGGACACCAAGAATGCACCTTTTTAAAGACAGAGGGAATGGTTTTAGGCCCCTGTTATTTCATAACCGGATCTGCTGTTTCTCAGGTCACTTGTCAAATGGTCTTGCACATCGCACGAAGAAACAGAACAGTGCTGGCCCCGATGGCCAATGCTCCCACAGTATTAACAGAATTTACATGCGAAAGGTGCCAAGCAGTTTTCTGTTTGTTTTTCTGACAACAATGCACACCCACGTAACTTAGAAGAGGTGGATAAATCATAAGCAAGTTTCTTGGTTACTAAGAGACCTTAAATGACTGGGAGGAAAAAATAAATCCCTCTGGCATGCAAGCCCTTGTGAGTGGCCACGGGGATGACCACCGCCAGAGCACCCCCCAGGGGTACTTATCAAATGTGAATGAGCACACAAGGTTTTAAGTATCCTAAGGAAGTAGCCGCAGGGAGACTAAGCACACAGTGTGTAAGAGGGAGGTGGCTGGGATGCTAAAATCCACCAGTATAATAAAGATGCAGCCAGAGGGGCCCTCAGGTGGGTCCCTAAAGTGAGCGAGGGCAGGTGTGCACTCGCACGTGTGAACTGACACAAGACTGTTCTCCGGGCTGTCGTGTGCGGCTCCCAGAGGGGAGTGGTAATGTTGGTCCTGACACATAGCAAAAATGAATGGCAACTTAAATAAGGGATTTTTTTTTCAAGTGCTGGGGATCAAATCCACAGCCTTGAGCACGCCGTATAATACTCTGCCATTAAGCTGGACCCTCACCAAAGTAGACAGTAATCAAAATGTGATCATGTGACACGGGTATGTTGGCCCACCCTGGCCATCCCAGCACTCAGGAGGCTGAAGTGAGAGGACCATGTGTTGAAGGCCAACCTGTGCAAGACCTGTCTCATCGTAAAACAAAAGAGCAAGGCGTGGGGACGTAGCTTAGTGGCTCGTCTGGCACGCTCAAGGCCCTGAGTTCAGACCTCAGTACAAAAACAAAACAAATTCCAAGCACAATTAACAAGAAAAAAACCCAAACTTTTTGTCTGACCACTTCCTTTTTACACGCTTTTCATGCACATTATTCTTCCCAACGTCCTAAGACCAGAACCAGCCTTACCACCACAGCCCGGCAGGCTCGCATGAGTGGAGGGGGACCAGAGTTGTTCAGGTTCTATTACACAAGACGGGCACTGTGGGCTGTCTCCCAGGGTTCTGGGATCTTCTAGAATAACAGATATCCATATTAAGTGGTGATTAGCATCTTACCTAGTCCCTGCTTTACCCCCACTGTCCTGTACAACCTGTTTTACTTCCTTATTTATAAAATTTTCATCACCTTAAAGAGAAAAGAGAAAAAAGCAAGATTTAGGTGCCTTGTGTGTGATGTGGAGCCTTTGTTTTGGTTTTCACTGTTTTAGAACAAAGCTGGAATCTACTTTCAGAAAATGCACACCTCCCCCGAAACAGTAGAGATAGCTAAAAGAAACTTAGGTGCACACCCAGGTGGCCTTGCAGGATGTCACACTGTGACCTGTTTACCCAGGATGCATAAGCCACTGCCATCACTGAGGGCTCCTTTAAATGTGACAACAGATTTCATCAAGACCCCCAAAAGCCAAGGTGCATCAGAAGCTAAGAGCTTCTGCAAGGCAGCAAAGGATATTCAAGACTCAGTTTAGAAACAGCTGCATCTCAGGGTCACTAGGAAATGTCCCATGGGGAGGAGGGTCAACGTGCCTTATGACACGGTCCAGGAGTACCTACGCAACCCACACCCACGCTGCCCAGACGGAAAGGTAACTAACAGGGTTACCACAATGCTCCCTTCCCTCCCTTCCGCAGCCTGTTAAAACCTGGCCCAACCGCAGAAGGGGGGAATGCAAACTTGTTCTTTGGCCCTAAACACCTGTTTTCATTTCAAATATTGATGTCTCAAATTTCTGTAATCATTAACCTGGTTAATAACATGATCTGATAGGACAGGACTCAATTTCACAAAAATAAACTAAATGCCTAGGGGTCGGGACTAGAAGGAAAAGAAAAGAGGGGGGTTTCAAAATATATAGGTCATGAGACGTATAATCCCGTTGCAGGCACCAGCTAGGAAGCAGTTGAAGCCTTTGCAACCGGCCTGCCCTCCCTCTTGGTTTCTACCCATCCTTTGAACCTCTACACATTATTTCAGCAAGACAGAGTTCACATTGCACAAGTAACCTTCAATCTGTGTTCTGGACCAGACAGGCAATGTTTCTAAATACACTCCTATTTCAAGATTACCTTCTGGATTTACATGTTCCCTAGAAACGCACCTCAAGCACTCAACCACACTTGGCGCTGCGGATAGGAAAGCACAGCCCACGTCCGTCCCTGAAGGCAGCTGACAAAGCCCTAGTGCTCATCTTGCTTTGTGGTTAGCGAGCAATGGGGTTTGTTTGTTTGTTTGTAGGTTTTGTTTTGTTTTTCTTCTAGTTCTGGTTTCTGGAGACAGATTGTCACTGTTGCCCAGGCTAGCCTCTTTCACTCTTGGCAATTCTCCTGCCTCTGACTCTTGAGTTCTGGAAGTGCAGGCACATCACAGCAGCTACGTTTTAATTCCTGTGTCAGTGGCAGGCAGGCACCGTCACGTCACGGTCTCCCCTTTACATGTAGGGATCGAAGGCACAGAAGAAGGCAGACAGCAGAGCAGGAACCAACCAACATCACAACACATGCTTCTATAACAGAAATGAGGGATTCTTAGAAAAGGAGAAAACCACCTCAGGAGAGCAGGGCTGCATGAAGGGTGAATCCAGAGCTGAGACACAGCTCGAGGCCACAGAAAGTTCCATTTGGAGGTAAGGAGGCGCCCCCCCCTTTCATTTGTAAATTAGCAAGGATAGACTAGTCTTCAGTTCACCTGCTTCACAGAACTTCTGGGGCCTTGAACTGTACACAAATGGGAGGGAAAGGCAGAGAAAGTGAGGTCAGACGGCCAGTCTTGTAAAATATTTCTGTTCTAAGCCAAAGCCTGTGATAAACTGCAGACTCAACAAAGATAACTGAGACTGGAGGGACCGAGGAAGGAGAAAAGCTGTCTGGTGGCGGCATGTCTTCGCAGCACAGCTGAATGAGGTGTGTGTGAGGCTGCAACCCGAACGGACGGACACAGGCAGTCCTCTGCAGGGACCATACAATGCCACGCACACAGAGAACCTACGGGCAACACTACCCTGGGGGTGGAAAGCCAATGATTAGGACACTGTATAAAACAAGCAGTCGTACGTAGGAAAAGCAAGCTACAAAGATGTCAAGAGGAAAAGCCTGTGGACACCAGGCAGAATCTGGACATACTGAGAAGTCACAGGAAGTGCTCCTGCTACAGCCCAACAATGCTGGAACATTCATCCAGAGTGAGAGCAAGGGGGAAGAAAGGCAGGCAGGTACCTTGGTTCCTCTAACCCTCAAGTCAACAGGACCCAACCGTTCTGGATCTTCCGAAGGCAACTCTCTTCATCATCTCCCTAGCTGACTGGCTCCTGGGGAGCATGTTGCTCAAGAAGTGTTCTTCCCAAGCAACTCTCAAAGACAGGGTGTGGATAACTTAGGGAGAACAAAGGATTTGCTTTTCCAACTGAGCGGCTGCCCAGAAAACCTGTAGGAGCCTCTCCCCCATTTCCTGCCTCCTGAGACTAAAACAAGAGAATAAACAGTTTTAATGGAATAATCTCTTCCTTGTTTATCTACTTCAAAGATCTACTTTTAAAAGTCATACACAATGTATCTGCTAAGAGAAACTGCATGTCCTGTGGGACATTTGGCAGGATCTGGAGACAGTGTTGGTTGTCACTGTTAGGGGTGGGGGTACTCAAGGTCAGCTAGAGAGGCACCCTAACAAGTCAACAGGACCCCGAGATCTAAAGACAGTGTTTGAAAGGACAACAGGACAAGTTAAAACGGCTTCATAGTATAAAATATCCCAATGTTTTGTTTTGTACAAACGTTACACTTTGTCACACACACACACACACACACACACACACACACACACACGAAGGCACATTGCGTGATTACAGCTATCATGGCATGGGAGGGGGCTAAAGGGAGAGTTCCACGTGAAGAGTCACATGGGTCTGGGCTCCCCATGTCATCCAGGCATGTCAGTTTGAGAAGCCATGATTCATATTTCCTCTGGGCTCAGCAGAAGGGAGGCCGATCTGCGTCCACACTGCAACCCATTTCCACCTGAACTGGAACCCCATTTTATCCGTAACAGTCAAGTATTTTACTAGGAGACACCAACTCTTAGCTGCAGTTTTCCCTGGGTTTAACATTGTTTGCAAAAACAAACAAACAAACAAAATCTCTTGATTTAAATTATAATCTAAAACTGAGCCTCTCCTTTTGCCTAGTCCACAACCAAAACAATGCAAAACACAGGCAAACCATCCCCATCCATCAGAATTCTTCTTTAATTGGGAATAAGCGGGGCGTAGAAGTTGTGCTGTGCCTTGGGGGAGGGAACAAAGATTAAAAACTACAAAAATGCCCCCGGGCAGTGCAGCGAACACTACAACCTCGAGACCAGCATTGCCCAAGGAAATTTAAGCCAATTAAAACTTCCGAAGTAGCTTAAGGATGAAGCTCCAGTTTTCTGGCTGTCCCGTGCTGCCTACCTGCCTACCCTTGTGCTAGCTCAAAGGGCAGGCTGGGGAGTCTTCTGACTGCCCACCAATCAGGCGCTGGGCTCCAAGTCACACTGCAGTAAGGTGGCCAACTTTCGTCTCTGCGGAGTGAACAACTGGTGAACATAGAAGTCTGGACTTCAGAATGGCCCTGCGGGCGTCCTCTCCCGGACTTCCGACCCTAGCGAACCCTCTGGAAACCCACACCTCTTCGACCAGCGGTCTCCAACAGGCTGGTATAAGAAGTCCACTCACAAATCTCTGTTCTACAAGGAGAGAGCCTTGTATGCAAGCACAGGAAGGATTAAGAAGAAAAGGAGATCTTTTAAAATCCTTAAGCGGCTATGCCCTCTCCTAGTAAGTGGGTAGTGTTTACTCAGGACCCTCCTGAACACCTTTAGGAACCCAGCTCTGGCCCGGAAGTACTCCACCCGTAGCAGCCCGCAAAAACCGCTCACAACGGCTAGGATGCTTCCCGACCTCCCGGAGCCATGCCCAGGTGTGCAAACCCTAGGCGCGCAGGAGCACGGGCACAGGTGTGCACACGCAGGTGAGCATGCTCAGAAGCGAACACAAGTGTGCAGACGCGGAGGGCCCTCGTAAACGTACGCAAACAAATGCGTTCTCACAGATAACGCATATTCAGACAAAGGTCCCAGGTCACGCCGGGGAGACCCCATTGCCTGGGCTCACCCTCCCCGCGCCCCCACTGGAGCGCGCGCGTGCCCAGCTCACCTCTTCCAGAAACTTGGTCAGATCGTACACCTTGTGGTGAATGATCACCCAGGTGCTCTTGCTGTCTTTGTGCTTCTGAATCTCTTCCAGGGTGTAGTACTTCACATCTTTGTTTGCCTGTCCGGCCATCTCGGAACAGTGAGCCTCCCGGGCCCTGCAACTCAAACCGTGCAGGGTGCTGCGCTACTCAAGTCTGAGTTACCTCCGCCCGGGACATTCCCAGCCTTACCGGGACTCGTGCCCAGGACCGTGAGGTGGCGCCTCAAACTGGGCAGGGACCGCATGGCCTCCGGAGATTGGCCAGTATGGTGCTCCCGCCCTCGGTCGACGCCCTCCTTCGGTCCAATCACGCCCTCCAGCTCAGGATGCGGGTATTGATTGGCTACAAGAGGTGCCCTTCACAATCACCCGCTGCCTGCGCGGAGGATGGGAGAGGCTTTTCTGAGTCTGCGCGGAGGCAGCGGGTGGGGTGACTGGGTGATGATGAGGCAAGATCGGAGTTCTAAGCACCGAGCAGAAGAGAAAGCCCAGGGCCGGGGCAAACTCCATCCCCAGCCTACGGCCCTGACCTCCACGCTAATTTCTTGCGTGTTTCCTACTCAAACTGGCCCTGCGTCCTGATAATCAGAACAAAAATTGCAGTGGTTCAAGCCCGCAAAGTAACTGTCTGTAAGAAGATATGAAAGAGAGAGTCTCTTACACAAGTGTCACAGCTTAAACCCTCGAATCGAATATGTGGTCCCAAATAATGAGCCATGTATTTTCTTGGCTGGTACCTTAGGGATGACTCATCTAACAGGTAAACAAAGACTCTAAAGAAATTACTACATAAAAATTAGAAGCATACAATAATTTCTGTAACCTGAAACAGCTTCTGTGGCAGGACACCCCGAAATGGCAAGGACTTTCTCTTACCCTCCACAATGTTGTCAGTTTAAGTCCTAAATAGAGAACAGAGCTGGGCACTGTGAAGAGCTC
Organism: Dicrostonyx torquatus; assembly: GCA_028555095.1. Taxonomy (NCBI): domain Eukaryota; kingdom Metazoa; phylum Chordata; class Mammalia; order Rodentia; family Cricetidae; genus Dicrostonyx; species Dicrostonyx torquatus. Next base: position 5,075,523 of record JAQHUG010000004.1, read on the forward strand.
CCCACACCCTCTGCCTGGCACTCCCCTGCCCTTTTGACAGGGAGTGAATACCATAGGAGATAGCAGTGGGCACAAAGACTCTTAACTTATTTTAAAAACCCTTAGTGGTTTATTTAAGTCTTTTCAACAATGGTAAGGAACTCCAAAAATAAATATAAATAAATAACATTAGTGATTGTCCACACCAGTAATTTCTGGGGGAATCGGGAAGGTCCTGAACACAGTGGGTGCTTAGAGGTAAGTTCCTTCTCCTTGAGGTTCTCCAGGAAGACCTGCTCACTGGAAAGAAAACACTAGAAAGTATTCCAAACTATTCTCCTTGTTTCTTTCTTTTAATCAAAAGGAAACATTTCTGATTGTAACTCAGAAGTATTTTTAAGGCAAATTATTTGTATTAGGATAGCAATCTGTTTAATTCATATACAACATGTGTGGATTTTATTTTACATTAAAATAAATATAAAGTAGGAACAAATTTCCAAGAAGTTCAGTGGAGTTTTTAGCTTCATGAGAAGTTTCAAATATGCAACAATATTTGAAATATCTGTATCCCTCACCCAGTTGCCCCAGTTGCCCCAGTGGCTATATGATAATGTAACTATACAATACCAAAAAAATAAAAAAAAAAAGCAGCACACACCTGTAGAACCAGCCTCAGACAGTGGAGACAGAGGACAACGGGTCTGAAGTCAGCTCGGGCTACATAGTGAGTTCAGTGCCTACCTTGACTACATAACAAAACCTTGTTTTAAAAAAGGGGGGGAGGGGAACAAAGAAACACACATCAATACACTGCTGTTCCCTCTGCATTTAGGGTTGGCATACCCAGTTTCTCAAAATCCTCGCCAGTTTTGGCTTTGTAGCTCTTCACTGTGCTGAGTTCTGTCTCTGAGGTGTGCTCAGTGGTAGTCTAAGTCTGCGCCATCTTTCCGTGGACTCATTTGCCATTTGGATCCCATCTTTCTTTGCTTTTGTAATATTGAGTTTTGAGAGTATTTTATCTTATAAAAAAGAATTTTATGGGTGTACTAGACGAGTTCACCGTCAGAAGTGTTTTTCCGTTGGGTGGCCTTTCTTCTCATCGTCTTCGTCTTCCTCAAAGCAAACAGTTTTAATTTTGAAGACATCCATTTCTGCTTGGTTCTTTGCGTTTGTTTGGTGTTTTCTGAGACAGTGTCTTACTGTGTGGTCCAGTCTGGCTGGGACCTTACTGTGTAGCCTACACTGGCTTCAAAATCCTCTCTTGAGAGGTCTTTCTGTCTGGTTCTGGAGTAGCATGGACGACAGAACACCCCCACTAGGTCCCAGTTGTAACGCATTCCAGACTCCCTTTTCTTTGTGTAAAGTGAAAGACGTACACTGGAGCTCCTTTTCCTTGTGTCAGATTCCTCAAGCATTGTTTGTTGAGAAGAATTGAAAGGGAAAGGAATGGAGTAAGAAATACGCTGCGCATACCCTACAGTAATTCGTGTGTGCGTTGGTTAAGCTGTACCTAACAATCAAACAAATACAGGAGCTGGTTAGCAAGAGAAAGCCAGAAGTAGTGTTAACTGTATGTGCACACGGAGATCTTCACAACAGACAAAAGTGAAAAATACCAGCAAAGCACAATGCTTTTATACGTCTTAGATAAAGAACAATCAACGTGTGGGGAAATGACAGGACAAACGGACCTCTGAACTTCAAGGGAGGTCGTCAGGAGAGACCAGGGATGACGGTAAGTGCTAGAGGAAGGCGGAGGTCACGTGAAGGACTTATCTGTGTGGTTTATGGCTGCCCTCATCAATACTTAGTGAGCAGGGCTGTTTTTACTCCTGGTGTTAGAAAGATAAGGTTTCAGCTTGAAATAACCACTATGCCAGGGCCACACAACTGGGGACAAGTCCCTAACTCCTGCCATAGCCTGTCTTTACTAAATTCTTTTGGCTTATTTATCAGGTATTAGTCAGTGGAATTAACTCTGAATTTTAAAGTCTGTTCCACTAATCCATATGTCTATGCTTCTGCCAGTATGATACAGTCTTGACAGCAGTAACTATGGAATAATTCCTGAGATCGGGTAGAATTAATCCTCTTGCTTGTAGGCAGGTTTTTCTGTCCCATCAACCAGCTCCCAAATCATGACATGGAGACAAATTAATTATGAAAGCTCCATCGATAGCTTAGGCTTGTGTCACTAGCTCTTCTAACCTTTATTCACCTACAAGTTGTCATGAGACTCCCGGCATCTGCCTGTCTTACCTCCTCTCACTCTGGCTGGTAACTCCTCCTGTCTCCTCCTTTCTTCTTCCCAGCATCCTTGTGCCTGGAAACCCTGCCTAGCTATTGGCTGTTCAGCTTTTTATTGAGCCAATAACGGAGACACATTTTCACAGTGTCCAAAAAGAATTCCACGACACCCGTTCTATTTCCTTCTCTAAGACTGCTTCACATAACCTCATTCCTTTCCTTGCTGCACACACATAAACGTAGCTGACGTCTGTGTTGTCGGCACCAGTCACTTTCTATTACTGTGATAAAACACCGTGGCCAGAGCAACTTACAGAAGAAAGAGTTTATTTGGGCTTGCGGGTGCAGTGGGATGAGAGTCTGTTAGCAAAGGGAGGCATGGCTGCTGGGGCATGAAGCAGGATGGAGGTTGAAGCAAGAAGCAGAGAGCTCACATCTTGAACCAAAAGTAAAGCTGTGGTAATGTGAATAAGAATCCCCCCCCTCCCAGACTCATATATTTGGATGCTTAGTCAGTCACCAAGGAAGTGTGGCCTTGTTGGAGGAAATGTGTCACTGGAGGTGGGCTTTGAGGTGTTAAAAACCCGAGCCAGGCCCAGTGGCTCTCTCTTCCTACTGCCTACAGACCCGGATGAGAAGTCTCGGCTACTTCTCCAGCAGCGGCACGCCTGCTGGCATGTTGCCATGCTCCCTGTCATGCCGATTATTATTATTATTATTATTAATTACAGCTTTCATGGTGTCTCTTCACAGCAACAGAACCACGACTAAGACAGACAATGCAGAGAGAGAACTGGAAATGTCATGGGTCTTTAAACTAAAGATACCTCCAGGGCTGTGCTTCCTCCAACAAGGCCATGCCCCCTAAACCCCCAGCACCACCAGGGGAGGCCAGATGTTGAAATGCCCATGACCATAGGCAACATTTCTCGTTCAGACCACCACAACGTCTACAGATGTATTGTTGAGAGTTTAATAAGAATTCCCGTGAAAGACGGGAGAGCTGGCTGCCAGCAAGGGCTGCTCTTGCAGAGGACCTGGGCTCAGTTCCCAGCACTCACAGGGATTTGCTTATAACTGTAATTCCTGTAATCCCAATTCCAGTGGCCCCAGAGCTCTCTCTAGCCTCAAATGTCACCTCCATATACTTGGCACACATACGGACAAAGAGATGCACACATATACACATTTTTAAAGACATTGTTTTTCTTTAAAGCTATATGCTAAGCTAGGAAGAATTGTGTACTGCTGCTCCTTCTGAGATATGAGCACAGAGATCTTTCTTAGATATTTTCCATCAGCTATTTAAATTTCAGCACACAAATCTTATATGCTTCATTGGATATACATCTGAATGTCTTCACATAAATTTTAGGTATTCATTATCATTACTGTGTGTGTGATGGGGGGGGTTGCATGCGTCAATGGCATATGTGTGAGGGTCAGAGGGCAATTCCACTACCCTCTTTCCACCTTTATGTAGGTTTGATACATTGGACTCATGTCCCAGGCTTGATGCACAAGTGCTTTTTACCACCAAGGTAACTTGCCAGTCTTAAATGTTAGTTTTCAGTAATTATAAATGGTATTGTATTTTCTTATATACCACCCCATAGTCATTTCAACATATAATTACTTAGCTAATTTTTACACTTTCCTTGAGTCTGTACTTTCGTAACCCGGCTTCTTGGCATGTGTGCTGAGATTATCTTATAGGCTATTATGTCACCTGATAATGACCTATCCCTTTCATTTCCTCTTTTTTTTTTAAATATATAAATCCCTTATCGCATTGACTGAACCATGTTCAAAGGTGGCTGTATTATCAGGTTCTTGATTGTCGCTGCAATAAAAACTGGGGAAAACGCTTTAGAGAAGGTCAGGTTTTTCTGGCTGACGGTTTGAGGGTACAGTCCAACCTACAGGGGAACTAATGGCTGCAGGGGTTTTCGGCAGATGGTCATGTTGTATCTGCAGGCAAGAACTCAGAAGAATGGCTGGAGAGACGGCTCAGCAGTCAAGATCAACGCTTGCTCTTGCAGAGGACCAGGCTTCAATTCCCAGCACCCACGTGATAGCTCACAACCATCTGTAACTCCAGTTCCAGGAAATCCAACACCCTTTTCCACTCTCCATAGGTACCAGGCATGCATGTGGGGCACATACACACATGCAGGCAAGACACGTATACATATAAATAAAGGCAATTTTTTTAAAAAGCCAACAGAGGTAACGCCGGTGCTCAGCTGGTCTTCTCTTTTTCATTCAGCCCAGGACCCAAGGCCATGGAATGGGCAGGTCTTCCTACTTCAGTTAGACTAGTCCAGAGAAAACCACACAGACATTGTCAGGAGCTTCCTTCCCGGGTGACTCCAAATCCCATGGAGTGGACAATTAAGAATGATCACTGTGGGTGGTGATTGATTATTCCTTTTTTTATATATTTATTTATTATGTGTACAGTATTCTGTCTGGCTTGCAGCCCATTACAGATGGTTGTGAGCCACCATGTGGTTGCTGGGAATTGAACTCAGGACCTTTAGAAGAGCAGGCAATGCTCTTAACCTCTGAGCCTTTTCTCCAGCCCCTGTGATTGATTATTTCTGTGAATGTTCCTCAGTAAGTTGAATTACTTTTCAGTGTTCACCAGCTCTCTGACAGGTCCTACCACAAGAGACATAGAGTTTTAATCTTGTTTACAGCTGTAGAAATGGTCATATGGTTTCCCCTCCTTAGCCTTTCCCAATGATAGAAGGCATTGAGTTGATGTTGGACAATGGTCTTGTACCCTGTAAGATTTGTCACTTGTATTGGTTTAATAAAATGCTGATTGGCCAGTAGCCAGGCAGGAAGTATAGGCGTGGTGACCAGAACAGGAGAATTCTGGGAAGAGGAAAGGTTAGTCTGTAGTCATCACCCAGACACAGAGGAAGCAAGATGAGAATGTCTCGCTGATAAAAAGTACCAAGCCACATGGCTAACACAGACAAGAATTATGGGTTGATGTAGGATGTAAGAGCTAATAAGAATCCTGAGCTAATAGGCCAATCACTTTACAACTAATGTAGGCCTCTGTGTGTTTCTTTGGGACTGAACAGCTATGGGACCAGAAGGGACAGAAATGTCTGTCAACATTGAGTTTTAAATATTGAACTAGTGTTGTGCTTGTAGAATAAACCTCATTTATTTGTGGTGTTTAATTTTTTTGCATATACTGCTGGATCCTATTTATAATGTTTTAGTTAGCATTGTGTGTCTATATTTATGAGAGATGATGCTATCTCATCATATTTCATATTAGGTGCGATAGTTTTCTAGATTTAATATTAAAGGGATATAACTTCATATAGCAAGTTGGACCTTTTGCCTTCTTTTATATCTTTCTGGGAGGGTAATTGGTAAAATGTGTGTTACTTTTATTTGAAGTTTTCTTGGAATTCCTAGTGAAACCATATGGGTCTACTATGGGTCAACAGACTTATTTTTTTGAGGTTGTTTTTGTTTATTTGTTTTGCTCTTTTCTAACTAGATAAAGGGATATTTGATGTATGTTTCACACTGGGTGAGTTATGATCATTTGGGAGAGGGAAAGAAAGAGAGAGAGAGACAGAGAGAGAGAGAGAGAGAGAAACAGAGAGAGAGAGAGAGAGAGAGAGAGAGAGAGAGAGAGAGAGAGAGGAGAGTGATGCATGTAAGTCCTGTGTGTGAGTTCAGGTATACCCCGTGCCACCAGAAGACAATCTTGGGTTTTCCTCTCCTCCTTCACCTTGTTTCAAGGCAGTGTCTCCCAGCATTCACCTCTGTGTAAGCCAGGCTTGGGCCTGAAAGCATCAGACTGCCCTGTCTCCATCACCCATCTCCTCATGGTAGAGCAGGGATTATAGATGTGCATCCCTGTTTGTGGCTTTATGTGGGACTGGGGGTTCTGAATTCTGGTCCTCAGGTGTGTGCTGCAAGTGCTCTGACTACTGGGCCATCATCCAAGGCCCAAACTTTTTGATGTATGTTGTCAATCACTGTATGTGGACCTGCTCATGTTAGTCTCTTATTAGCGTTCTTAATGATATAGGGCTTGTGGTTACAGCCCTATTGAAGCCTCTGTTGAATGCTTGACATTAGTTATAGGTTTGCTCTTTTTCTTTGTCAGTTTTTCTAGAGGTTTTGCTGATTTTCACAAAAGGACTAATGATCAACTTTTAGTTTCTTTTCCTCTCACTCTTTGAATTTCATTGATTTTAAAAAAGCATCTTGCATATAGCTTTCTTCTTATTTTATCCCCTTTAGTTATTGACTTCTGACTTTTCCTTTCTTCAAATATATGCATTTAGTGAATGTTGCAGAATATTTGATCATACTGTGAACCCCGAGATTTCATTATTTACTGGGAAAAAAACCTGTTTATACTTATAGTGTGGCTCAGCCCCAGCACACACCTTTAATCGTAGAGATTTCTGTTTATTATAAACAGGATCAAATGAAGTTAACCATAAGTCAAGAGACAGAGCAGGCAGCCAGTTGACAGGAAGTGAACAAGAAGAAAACCATAGAGAGCAAGAGGGAGTCAGGAGGGCAGGACATAGAAGGGGAAGGACATTGAGTTGGAAGGCTCTTGTTTGAGACAGTTTAGGAGAAAGGTCTTTTTCTGGGTCACTGGTGGAGGAGGAAGGTCAGATGGGTGATTTCTCTCCCCTTCTGAGCTAGCAGGCTTTCACCCCAGCATCTGGCTTCCAAGTCTTTATTGGCAAAATCAAACAATTGAGATTTTGCTTAAAAACAATATTTGGTGTTCCAACACATGGTACAACCACACAGACTGAGAAATCATGCCAGCTGTGGACAAACTGAGAAGCCATCCGATTTGGTAAGACACCTGGAAAGTGTTCAAGGAAGGAATTAAGTAATATTAAAGGGAAAAATCTTTCCTATATTAATGATGGGAAATATTATAATACAGGGCCTTAGGAGAAAGGTCAGCTGGGTGATATCTCTGCCCCTGAGCTAGCAAGCTTTCTTTCACCCCAGCATCTGACTCCCAAGTCTTTATTGGTGAAATCAATTGATCGAGATTTAGTAAAAACTGACAAGCGAATCATAATATACCTTTTTCTTTGAAACTCTAGGACTATTGAATGGCCTATGACCTCCAGCAGAGTCTTCTCTTGAAGTCATGGCAACCTCTATAATCCAATACCAAAGACTGCTTCAGACCTTGGTTCCAAATAACTCCCAGCTGGGCGGTGGTGGTGCACGCCTTTCATCCTAGCACTCGGGAGGCAGAGGCAGGAGGATCTTTGTGAGTTCGAGACCAGCCTGGTCTACAAGAACTAGTTCCAGCGCAGGCTCCAAAGCCACAGAGAAACCCTGTCCCGAAAAAAACAAAAAAAAACAAACAAAAAACCCCAAATAACTCGCAATGGGTTTCCCAGCTTTGAGCTGGGCAGCTATATCACTGGGTGAAACACTTCCAGTGCCAGCATGAGAAGAGGAGGATGAAGCACTAGAATCCACTGAAAACCTGGGCAGATATGGCTGTCCTCCTGTAATCTCAGCTCAAGGAAGGAATGGAGGCAGAGACAGGAAATCCCTTGAGCAAAGACAAACTGGCGAGCTCGGGCTCAGTACGCAAGCTCACTTCAATAAAGAAGGTAGAGAATGATAGAAGACATGTAACGTCAACAACAGGCGTCAACACGCATGTACACACACCTGCATGGCCACCAGGACACATACACATGCAGACACAAAACCATTTTGGTGGGTGACCTGGATGCTATCTTTCATTTTATCATCTGCGGTGGGATCAAGGGTATGACGATGGCCTAGTCAGCAGCTGTTATAAGCCATCAACTCATGTTTAGCACCGGGTTTAGCATAGAGAAAGCAGTCAAGTTTACCTAGTGCCATTGTTAGTGTTACTCAGTAAGACTTCCTTGTTCTAAAACTCAGGTAGGAGAAAACAACCTACCCGGCAAGCTGCTGCCAACAGGCAAATTTAGACACAGAAACCCAAGAAATTAAAAGTACACAAATCTTACAAATGCCTCCTGACTTCCACAGCAGGGCCGTTGTAATAAACATTGAGAATGTCAATTCTACGTCTAACCTTGTGGAAAGAAGAATATATACTCTAAGTAGTATTTGTTCTCTCTCTCCCTCTCTCTCTCTCTTTCTCTTTCTCTCTCTCTGCTTTTCTTATCAAATAAACTTTTCTGCAAAAGACTCCGATTTAGATATGAACAGAGGAAATCTACATCCTATTTCTGTCTTTTGAATATGTTAAGGCAGAACAGTTTTTCCTTTCCAGAAATATCTGTCTCTGCCTCTTGTGCATATTTAGTTAAATCCAAACAGTTGTCTATCTACTTAAGAATAAAGCATTGTTCTGTGATTTGAAGCGGTTTGACCCCATGACTATTGTTAAACGCCGGTGTTGCTCCTGAGTTTCTTTCAGGGGCAGAATGAGGAAGGAAATGCACCAAGCCTGTCTTAGGCTATACGGCTAATAGGAAGAGCACGTTGATTGGTTGTCCAATCCCAAATGGTCAGTCCTGAAAACATGCATAAAAGTCACAGTGTATGGACTGAGCGGGTTATATTCAGGTGTACATGTTCCTAATAACAATTAATGAGAAGAGTTTGAAGGAGAACAGGGATGGGTATAAGGAAGGGCTGGGGGGAGGAGGGAACATTGTAATTAAATTACAATCTCAAGAATAAACAGCTCTGTAAAATCATCTGGAGTTCATTGATGACACGGAGCCATTTGTCCAATCGCTTCAGACAGTGGCAAGTTAATTTTACGCAGAACATCCTGCTATCAATTCACACATATTAGTTAATTTTGCAGAGTGGCAGCCGGATAACCCAACACTTCAGGAGAGTCACCGATTTTAGCTCACGGTTTCAAAAGGGTCAGCACGTGAACCCTTGGCCCCTCGCCCTTTTGAACCAAACATCGTAGGACGGGAGTGTGTGGCCGAGGTTCCTCAGCTCATGAGAGGCATCAAGCACAGAGGAAAGGACTGGGGACCCGGGTCTCACTTCCAAAGTCGTGTCCTCCAGGTAGGCTCACAATACTGAAGTTTACCTGACAGGTGAGGACCCTAAGAACCATCCTCGCCATGTTTTGCCTGCGTGTGCGTCGTGAAGGGTTAGGACAGGAAGAGTGATGAACGATTATAGGGAACGGTTTAAATGCTAAATTTAGTTTACAACTCTTCTGCCTTCAGCATAACCCGGAGAGTCACACACGTCTCTGCGCTCACAGACAGGCGCTGTGAGAACCCGGAACGTTCAGCACACAGGGGTGTTTCTCAAAGGAAGAAATGCTAGGCCCTTTATCCACCCGGAAGGCTTAAGCAGATGTGCCGACCGCCGCTCCATCTGTGTGGGACGCGACACAGAAGGCCACGCTGAAATCGGCTCCCTCTGCAGACAAGGCACCGGGACATCCGCCCGCAGAGGGCACGCTGGGAACAACGGCTGCGCGGGAGCAGATGCCAGGGGTCATCAGGTGGGAGACCTGACGGGAGCCTCCTGCTGCTGGCACGGCAGGGATGTGGGCAGGGGGCTGCCGGGCTGAGTGGACCGCTAGGCCGACTGAGGCCGGACCCCAGGGTGCGCCCTGCAGGGATGGGGGCTGACGGGAGCCAGCGACGTGACTGGAGCATGGCGGGACTAGGAGGAGCACAAGGCCGGACCAGAGAGCGCAAGGCAGCATGGGATATTCCAGGAACCCAGAGCGCAGGGCCTGATGGGAGTTTGAGCGCGGGACTTGACAGAAGCTGGGTGTGAGGAGAGCAGGTTCTGACGGGAACACGAGGCTTGAGCATCCTAATAGCTCCCGGGACTG
>JAQHUG010000004.1:5086478-5100641 GCA_028555095.1 Dicrostonyx torquatus
GAGCACAGAAGCTGACAGACTGAGGTAAGAGGGACCGGCTGTGGGCGGCTTTGATGCCAGCCTGGCCTTCCTCACCTCCCGAGGAAGGGCTTCTCAGAGGCATCACATCATTAGGAAGCAAGGAAAGAGAGACGAGGGAGGAGGTCAGAACCGCCCGTCGAGCGAGACTGTCATGATCGCCGAGAAAACTGGGGTGCTGCTTTCCAAGAACTACACTGAAGACCCCAGAGTTAAACCATGCTGGTTTTGCACTGGGATAGCTTAAGGGCCAGGAAAAGATGATTATTCTGTTAAAATAATGTCATTTGCTTCGATCTTTAGAGCATTAGAAAGGTCTAGAAGTACCTTAACTTTGTTTTTAAAGGCTTCTGAGGTATTGCTGTCACTGAGAAAGAGGAGCCTACGGAGGGGAGGAAACTTATTATTTTTTTTTTTTTTGGGAAGCATACGTGAACCCAGCACTGAAATATTACTGAAGGAAATTTCAAATACTGTGGTTTAAGTACGTTAGATTTGTTCAAGGCAAAGTTCCGGGCCAGCATTCCTCAGATGACAACCAAAGGCGTTTGGTTGATGTGTCCAGACCTAAGTCCACCCACACTTCAGATTCCAGGGCTGGTGGTTTGTTTTTAAAGAGAAACGGTATGTTCGTGTAACGTTTGCCATTCTAGAACCCAAGTCACGTCCCACTGGTGCACTTGACTTTCCCTAGCCGGCTCTACATGAGATTGCAGTTTTCTGTGATGCACGGCATACACGTCAAAGGTTGCACGTGAACTAGAAGTTTTAAAACGTGCCCCCAAGTAGAACTCTTAAAGCCAAGTCATTTCTTGGAAATGAAATCTACTTAATGGTTATACAGTAACATGTTTTGGCTAACCCTTTATTTTTTTAAAAAAAATTATGTGAGAGAAAAGATTTCCCTTTTCTGAAGACAGAACTTTAAGGATAGCCAGGATCTGGGAATGAAATTATTAAACACAATGTAGCAGGCATATAGCAAGTATAGAAAAGACTTAGGAAAAATAAATAAATAAAAAGAAAAAGGAAAGACTTAGGCATTTAATAAGTTAGAGTTATTAGTACAGAAGTTAGCCATTCAATTTGTAGGACTGAAGATTTAGAATTTGGGGAGAGGCAATGACAGCGTTAGAATCTATTCCATTAGTAGATGTGTAGGCCTATGAAGACAATAAACAAGAGTATTGAACTTATTCTAACTGGATAATCATAGGTGATTAATATTTTAATAAAACCTGTCTAAAGACAAGGGATTTAGAAAACCATGAAGCTGAAATGGTGATTTTATTTTTTTTTTTTGGCTAACGTTTACTAATTTATTTTTATTTTCTTTTTTTCTTTATTGATATTTACTGAGCTCTACATTTTTCTCTGCTCCCCTCCCTGCCTCTCCCCTTCCCTCTCCAACCCCCCCCCCATGTCCCTATGCTCCCAATTTTACTCAGGAGATCTTGTCTTTTTATACTTGCCCATGTAGACTAGGTCTATGTAAATCTCTCTTAGTGTCCGTATTGTTGTCTAAGTTCTCTGTGATTATGGTTTGTAGGTTGGCTTTCTTTGTTTTATGTTTAAAAGCCACCTATGAGTGAGTACATGTGATAGTTGTCTTTCTGTGTCTGGGTTACCTCACTCAAAATAATGTTTTCTAGTTCCATCCATTATTTTTATTTTCTTATTCTAACATGACATCAAATAAAATCTGCTGAGTTAGTATTGAAAGCATATGGTTAAACTGTTGGTGCGTGTTTGTTTTACAGCTGTGTGTTTGTGAAGGACCTGCTTGCTGGAACACAGTCACCACAAAAATATGAACGAGTCCAGGCAGCCATCCCTGTTCTTTATCATGCTCCCAGATTTACACAAAGTCTGTGCTGTCCGGATAGCATTGAGTAGCAGGATGGCAGAAACAGAGGTTAGGAGTACACAGATCAAGATGTGCAGGTAAAGACAGGTGCCTTCTCCCCGAGCTTTGTGACTTTACAAATCCCATTATAGCTGTTTTAGGGGGATTTCCTTCAAAACATCTACTAAATCTGTATCTCTAGATTGAAAGCAAAGAGTCCAGGTGTATTAGATTACCTTTAAAAACGGAGGTAAAATGCTTGAGGTAAATATCTCACTGTTAGGTTTTTATGTCTGTGACCTCTTGTGAGCTTTAAAAACTTTGAATTTTCAGAGCTGCAGAGATGTGGTTCAGTGGGTGAAAGCACCAGGTGCTCTTCCAGAGGACCAGGGTTCAATTCCCAGCACCCACAGGGACGCTGACACTGTCTGTGACTCCGGTTCCAGGGACTGACACCCTCACACAGACATGTGTGCAGGCAAAACACCAACACACATAAAATAAAAAAGTTAAACTTTAATTCTTTACAAGACTTAGTTTTGAACTAAATCAGACTCCCCCCAAATATTTTAAGTAATCCATACTTGCTACATACTCCTTATATAGGTACTTAAAGATACAAAAAGATTAACATAATTTCTAAATTTCTATGTCAAAACATGACAATGGAGAATATTTCTGCTTTGGGATGATGCTTTTGTACACTGTAAAGATTTATCACTTGTATTGATTTAAAAAAACACTGATTGGCCAGTAGCCAGGCATGCAATATAGGCGGGGCAGCCAAACTAAGAGAATTCTGGGAAGAAGAAAGTTGGAGAGCGAGTCAGCAGCCAGATGCAGCAGAAACAATGAGAATGCCTCAGTCAGAAAAGGTTCCAAGCCACATGGCTAAACATAGATATGAATTATGGGTTAATTTAAGTTGTAAGAGCTAATTAAACATAAGCCTGAGCTAATAGGCCAAAGGGTTTTTAATTAATATAAGTCTCTGTGCGTTTCTTTGGGACTTAACCACTGTGGGACCAGGGACAAGAACTTCTGTCTATATAGTTCTCTAAGAATTATCTTGCAATTCCTGACTCAAGATAATCTTTAAGGAACAGCTCAACTGAAATCTGATTGTTAAGGACTCACTTGTATTAGTGACTTTAATTGTTTGAGGTACTCAAAGGACTCAAGACAAACTTATGTATTTAAATAACTATCTCAGAGAAGAATAAAGCTTGTAGGATTTCTAGGAGAAAGCTGAATGTAATACAGAATTTACATAATCCCTACGGTCTGGATGCTGAGGAGCAAGAATCTCAAGTTAGAGGCATCCTGAACTATATAGTAAGACGGTTGCAAAACAAAACAAAATCCTAAAGACAGAAATGAGGAAGACCGTCTTGGAGTGCTACCCATCTTAAATCCCCAAGTGCTTCAGAAAATCCATAGCCTTCCTGTTTGGGTGTAATCTAGTCATACTTAATACAAATTATCTCTGACCTCTTTGAAAAATAACAAGATAGGTAGAAAAGTGAAAGGCTAGACTACTTTCCTAAATATTTCAGTCACATACGAGTATAGACGGTGGACCAGCTGAATTTGAAAATAATGTCTTCCTTCTCCACAGGCAGTTGCTACTGCGGCATGAGGATGTTCTCACAGCACCTGTGCCTGGAACACTCAGCCAAATCTGGGTAGTGATGCCGGTTAGTATCGCTGATTCCTAGACGCAATATTGATAAACAAACAATAATAAGTATGGTGGCAGACATGAAAGATTGTTTATGGGGACTAACCACCCCATAGTTCAGTCTGAGTGAATGTCCGATTAACTTGATATGCCTGACATTTAAATCTATCTTGGGATTCTAAATTAATATTTAGCTTTATCTTATACAAATGCTGAAATAAAGACTACTAATGAACAGAACACGTTACGGTACAATAGATAAGATAGCATGGGCTTCAATGTTTTTGATCAATATTTTACTTATATTTCTTATCTCCGTAAATCAACATTTTTATTCTCCTTTGAGAATATCATTTATTTATGCCCCTTACGTCCATCACAGTCTCCCTCCACCTTCCCCCCTCCAAACCCTTCCACGTACAACCTCTTCCTTCTCCCAACTTCTTGTACTCTTTCTTAAAAAATAATCCACGGACTCTAATTAGAGCAGGCATGCATGGTGGTAGGGCCATCCACTGCAGTGGTCACCCTGACAGGGATCACACCCGTTCCCTAGCAGCCGTCAGCTCTCAATAACTTTTCAGCTCATTGTAGGACCTTGGGTGCCCTTCCCTCACCCATGCTGGAATGTTGATTGTCTTGGTTTCGGGCATTTGCTGGGAATTTGAGTGCCAGCTCTGGAAGAGAGTATTTCACACCAGTCCTCCCCCGGCCTCTGGCTCTCACAGTTGTTCTGTCTGTCCCTTCCTCCACGATGTCCCATGAGCCTGGGGGGCAGGGAATATATAGTTGTCCCATTTAGGGCTGAGCAGCTCGTAGCCATTCATCCTCTGCACACAGACTAGCTGTGAGTCTCTGTATTAATCACCGTCGGCATGAAGACGCTTCTTGGGAGGGAACTGAGAGCTGCGTGACCTATTGGCATTGATGTATGTATTTAGATGCCAATTCGATACCATGCCCATTTAGCAAAAGAATGTCTACTATTCTTTTAATACTTGCATTTCTTTCATTAGTAGGTTGAAGCCTTTTTAATTTAAATTTCTATTTAGGTTCATTTTCCACATCCATATCCAGCTATGTTTGTATATTTAAAAGTTGTTAAGAACTTATACGAAATGTATTTGCCTTTTCTTTTATATGGCTTGGAGAACATGTCAATACCAGCAACTTCACCTTGGCAGTGAACCTGTCACAGGTCCTGTGTCAGGGGAAAAGTGGTTTTCATCGTATCTTTCTTCAGATGGATATAGAATAGAAATATAGAACAACAGCCAAAAATCTGTGCCCTTTGTTGTATTTTACTTAAAATATCTATGTATAACAGTGGTTTGTTATAGATCTATGTTTAGTCCTTTTTTTACAGAGGACTTTCTGTTACAGATACCATTTTTCAAATCTGGGAGACTTCATGCCTATATTGAAAAATATGGAGCTAAGGTATGTGTTTAAAATAATAATATAGGTGTTCTATATTATTATAGAATAATATATAGTCTGCTTCTTTCATCAGTGTCCTGGTGTGTTTTCCATTGCTGTGACAGACACCATAACTAAAGAGCAACTTAGGGAGAAAACTGTTCACGGGGCTTATCCTTCCACATCTCAGTGAATCTCCACGGGCAGCCAGGGCTGGCATTCACGACAGGAACTGGGTAGCAGGGACTGAAGAACCCACCACGACCATAGAGGAGCTCACCAGTCTGTAACGTGGCTCACTTAATTTGTGTTTTTACATAACCAGGACCACCTGCCAAGGGGTGGCAGCACCCACACCGGGCTGCCCTCCCCCCAGCATCAATCATCAATTTAAAAATGACCCGAAGACTTGCCTACAGGCCAATCTGATGAAGGCATCCTCTCAGTTGGGTTTCCCTCTTTCAGGATGACCCTAGTTTGTGTAGAGTTGCCAAAAAATAGATAGGTAGCCAAAACTTATCCAGCAAACAGAATTTGGAGTCTCTTTCTCGCAAGTTGTTGTTAAACATGGGGAAAGACCTCAAGGTTTTTCCAGACATTTATTTAAGGACACATAGAGAGATTTACTCCATTTTGATGTAGAAAAACAATGAAATCCCAAGAGATGGAATCCTTGCCACAATTATATAGCTAACATGTAAGAGAACCAAAATGGTAGACTGTATTCCGCTAATGGTGAGCTTCTTCGGAGGCAGAAAGTGGGCATGGGTGTTGGGGCAGTGAGTCCTGGCTTCGGAGGGTTAAGCACATTGTGGTGGGAAGGCTTAGCTGAGAAAAGAAAATCACCAATGTCACCTAGGTGGGGTGGGGGTGGGGAGAGAGAGAGACAGAGACAGAGACAGGGAGGGCAGAGAGAGGGAGAGAGGAGAGAGAGAGGGAGGGAGAGAGAGAGAGAGAGAGAGAGAGAGAGAGAGAGAGAGAGAGAGAGAGAGAGAGAGAGGTCAGTCTGCACTCTCAGGCTTTCTTCTCTTTCTCTTTTATTTCAACCTAGCCTCAGCTCCAGCCTGTGGGGTGTGGGGACGGCACTGCCACGTTCAGAGAGGATTCTACCCCCTAGTCCTCCCTGTAACCCCCTGACACATCCAGATGCATGGTTTACTCATCCCTTTGGCTCTTCTCAAACAATCCATTTGACGATTAAGATTAACCATCATATTTATGGATCAGTTAAGATCTCTACCATCAGGAATTGTAAGAAATAAATATCACCTCCCTTTTAAAAAAAACTTTTCTGGAAGAAGTCATGTGTGATTTTGTTATTTCTTCCCTAAATGTTTCGTGAAACTCATCCATAGGGCTGTCTGGAACTTGGATTTTGAATAGTTTAACTATAATTTTACTTCAGTGGGGAGTAGAGATATTAAGTTATTTTGAGGATTGTGTCCTTGTATTAACTCTCAAATTTGTTTTAATAAATTTGCTTTGTTCTCTTATTTTCCTTTGCTGTAAAATATGAAGTGATATGAAGTGATTTCTCCTTTCTGATATTTTTTCTTTTTTGAGACAGGCTTTGGTGCCTGTCTTGGAACTAGCTCTTGTAGACCAGGCTGGCCTCGAACTCACAGAGATCCACCTGCCTCTGCCTCCCGAGTGCTGGGATGAAAGGCATGTGGCATCACTACCTGGCTTCCTTTCTGATTTCTAGATTGGTTATATGTGTGATATTTTTTGAATTTTTTTTCTTTTCTTTTTCTTAATTCTTTTCTAAGTCCAACTAGAGAGTTGACAATCATTGATAGGATTCAGGAGGATGTTAGGTTTCGTTGATTTTCTCTCGTTTTGCCACTTTGTATTTCATTGATTCCCCCACCCCAAACTTTGGCCTATAGTATTTCCTTCTACTTAACTTGGTTTTTGTCTTGCCCTCCTTTTTCTACTTCCTAACGACTGATATCACTGAGTTAAGAACATTATTCCTGTTGAATACAGATATGTTTAGTGTTTTACATGTCCTCTAGGTAGTTCTGCCCTTTAACTCTTCAGTTATAACTGCTTCCTAACGTCTGCTACAAATAGGCTGCATGGTTTCCTAGTGCTGGTTCCCAGGGGTCTTTCTGCTACGCTTTCTCATTCAATTGTTATTTAGAAAGATGTTTCATAAAGCTTTAATTTTTAAAAAATATTGAATTTTTAGGGTCCAGAATATAAATTACTATAGATTTAATAAATATTCCTTGTCCTCTTGACAACAATATGTTTTCTGATCTTATTATAGTATTCAGCATCTTATACATGTGAACTGGGTCTCATTGATTGATAATAATAAATCTACTACATTCTTGTTTTCTGTTTGCTTGTGTCAATGATTAGGGTATCAAAATCTCTACCTGTAATTGTGGATATCCCAGCAATCAATACCGCAAAACAATTCTTGGCCCTCTCACTTTCCACGTGCTTTCTTACAGAGTCCAGGGCAGATCTTTCTGGATTGTATTCAATGCTCATGTAGCAAACACACTTGGTTTTCATTCTGACTTCAGCGGTTTCCTCACGTGTGTGTGCTGGCCCGTACTCAGCAGAAAACCCAGAGACTCTGATGACCTGCCTGCAGTCTGTTCTCCATGGTGTCATCCTCTCAAGGGCTTTCTAGAGTCTTTGTCTTCCTGTGGCCCCTCAGCTCTGTCTCTTCAGCTCACAGAGACTAACAGGCTCTCTCTAGATTGTCTCTTTCGTGACCACAGTCTGGAAACCCCTCTTTATAGAATAAACCAGGGACACGTTATCCTCTATAGAGGAAAAGCCCACAAGATGGGCTCTATGATTTCCCAGGGCTCATCTTGTTGGCTTTTCATCTATAGAGAATACCTCTTCCTTGTTCCATAATGTCCAGTATTTTATGAACCATTGTTTCAAATAACTTGCCCAGTTTTTTTAGAGACTTTAAGTGGGAGAAATAAATCCAATTCCAATTACTTGGGAGTCAGCAATGAAAGCATTAATATTAAAGACTGACTCTGCATATACAGATAGATGCTTGGTGGCATGAGTAATTTTGTACTCAAGTCATTTCTAATGTTAAACTACAGTGGAAAAAATGATCAAACCACAGTATCATTCCTGCTTGAGTTCCTCTGTGTAGAGCGGGCTGCATGGTTGAAGACTGGGCACAGTCTAGGCTTAAGATAAGCAGGAAATTTTGGGGCATAGCAATGCCGCACTGGTGGCTTCGAAATGAGCATCTCTTAAATTCTTCAGCCTTATAACTAAGTAGTACTAATTACAGGAACAACTGTCCTTTTTAAATCTAGAATTGCTTAGTTTATTGGAGGTTGAGCTGAGACTGCAGACAGCATCTGAGTTTATAGCTATGTAGCATGGCTCTTAATTTGCCCATTTCCTCTTTTTGCCTCAGATGGAGACTCCACAAAGAGTAATTCCTGTAATTCTTCAAAGCTGCCTTTCGTACTCACTCAGCACGAGACTTGCTCCAGCCTGGAATAGGACAGGTCATCTCTTGGTACAAGGTGACTTCGCTTGCCAGTCACTGGACTGCTTCTGTATGTACTTCTGCTTTAGATTTCAAGGTGGCCTCCTTTCAGAGAAGAGTTCTTAGACAAGCCCGCAATGACACCACTGTCACCTCCCGACATGGGGATAATATGCGGGGCCCTGCTGGTGCTGCCTTGAACTGCTTTTACTATTATAATACTTGATACTCAGTTATGAGGGATTTGATAAAATAAACAGATTGTCATTTTTGTTGGGCTCAAAGGGCCATCTTGAATTTACTGCTAATGTTTGATGGTTTTCCTACTTTGTAGCAAGAGATAAATTTTTGAAGGAAGAATTGGGTATCTTGGTCCTTTTCAGGGATCAGATATTTTTTAAGTGATTATATTTCTTTCTAAGAGCTGTCGTTTGAAATTTCTTTTATAATTTTCTTAGCACTTCCAATGGTCACATTTGTCAATAATGATTATTTCTGAATTATAATAATATGGTATTTTCTTTGAATTTTTTTAAGGAAGAGATTTCCTTTCTCATATGGGAAAGCAAAGTGCTGTTGGTGAGTAAAAATGCTGGAAACAATAGACAAAGCATTAAGATGACAAACAGTTGTTTAAAAACAAATGTTGAGTTGTTACAGCCTTGATGATTACCATATGCAAGGAAACAATAAGACGTAACTATAATCAGAATTCACGTAGGGAGTTACTTCTCATTAAAAATATGTATTTACTTACTTGAGAAAAAATTCACTTATTTGGGAGGAAAGTTATATTTTAATTTCTCTACTTAAGAAAATGATTGTGAAGATGTTTAATTCTGTAAGTATTTTAATATATTTTCCAAAATCATATTATCAAAAATTGTATTATGTCAAAACTTATTTTTACTAGAATCTTACTTTTCTCCTGAAAATAATCTATAGGAGCATCAATAATCTCAAAGACAGACTTTATTATAACAATCTAATTGATTGCTCTGCATATTGCCTTGAAGGTAGGTAGGTTCGTAAATAGTCCTCCTGAGGTAGCGGATGGATCATCGGCTTCCAGTAGGCATTAGTAACCGGGTGTGGCAGGCTCGTAGAGCAAATTTCTTGGGCTTCTGTCAAAAGATTGTTTTTATTTTTGTGTAAATGTAACATACTTAGGTGAAACTCGGATATTTTAAATGCATACTCGCTAAAGTTTTACAAAGTCAGAGCAGCCTTGTAACTGGTCCTCCCTGCTCAAGAAACAGTGTCGTCAGCATCCCTGAAGCTCCCTCTTCGGATACTGTCTCCTTCTGCCACGTCAGCTCAGCTTTATTTAGGAGAGTAAGGAAGGTCTCTAGGAAGAGGCCTCGGGGACGACTCTGGGGTCAGGAGCCTGGTACGAGAGGTCACTGGAATTAGTAATAGATGTCAGGTTTGCAGAAAGTTCTTTTTTAAAAAAACTTATTTATTTATTATGTATACAGTGTTCTGTCTGTATGCTTGCTGGCCAGAAGAGGGCACCAGATCTCATTACAGATGGCTGTGAGCCACCATGTGGTTGCTGGAAATTGAACTCAGGACCTCTTGAACTCAGGACCTCTGGAAGAGCAGCCGGTGCTCTTAACCTCTGAGCCATCTCTCCAGCCCCTGCGGAAAGTTCTTATTAAGTGTTCTATAAGCTGTAGGAAGTCTTATCTCTCTCATCCTGTCATCCTGTCGTAGGACCTCCTTCCCACATAGAGCCTATTGTTTCTTATTGTTGTCTAAGAGTGTAATCTGTGGACGGCCAAATCTATGGTCCACTAGTTAAACTTTATTATATGTGCAAAAAATTCTTCATGTATAACTTGGATAAAGTAATATGTGCTAGTAAAATGCCTCATTTGTTATGAGAGAATACCAATTCTAGAAAACTCATGGTCATTTCTTTTGCAGTGTTAGACATCAACGTAACAGAGACACAAGTTTGTTTAAGTATAGAAGTCTCTACTATCAGATTGCCACCGCCTGAGGTACAAAATATTTAATTTCTATAAGTTCCCATATTTAATATACACTTAGTGTATGTATGTTTTTATTACTGTTTGATTTTAATTTTTAACATAGAAGCGGTTAAGAAGGATTTGTTACCAAAAGAATTGCAATGTTTTCTCACATCTGTAGGATATACATATATACACACAGATATACATGCATGAAAACAGAAGGGTGAGGACTTGGTGGGAAAAGAAGTGGAGGGAACTAGCAGGAGCGCAGGGTAGACAAGAGAGACCAAGGGGGCTACTGCGAACAGGGCACAGATACACAGATAAAGTCTTGGTGAAGCCCGTTGTTTGTGCTAGCATTGTAAAGGGCTCGGTGGTTGTTTGTTGCTGTCATTTGTCTGTTTAGTTTTGGCGTTCTGAAACAAGCTCAGGCCACCTAGCAGTTGGTATCTGCCCTGCTGGCCTTGAACTTGTAGTTATCGGTCTACTCTGTCTCCTGAGTACTAGGACTGTAGGCTTCTAATTTGAATTAGACAACTTACTATCTAAAATCTATTCTTCTAAGGTAGAAAGTCCAGTAGTTTTCTAAGCTTTGATCTTATTTAGATAACTTTTTAAGATAGTTTATCGTTATTGTAAGAAATGGTATTTCAGCTCTTGTTCTTTATTTTTAAAAAGTCCATACGTATTTTTAAAATAATTTAGACTGTTTTAAACTATACTATTTTCCTAAACTCATTGTCTTGGGGTTTCTATTGCTGTGAAGAGACACCATGACTATAGAATCTCTTATAAGGAGAACATTTCATTGGGGTGGCTCGCTCACAGTTTCAGGGGTTCAGTCCACTGTCATCATGATAGCGAGCACGGGGGCATGCAAGCGGACATGTGCTGGAGTAGGAGCTGAGAGCCCTAAATCTCGAAGGAAACAGGAAATGATCTGAGAAAGTAGTTGGTATCCTGAGCATCAGAAACCTCAAAGCCCACCCTGACAGTGACACACGTCCTCCAAGGCCACGCCCACTTCAACAAAACCACACCTCCTAATAGTGCTGCTGCCTATGAGATTACAGAGCCAGTGACATCCAGGCTAAATTTATGTGTGTAAACTGACTCAAGTTGATACATTCAAATTATAATTGAACACATAACTACCTGAGGGATGTGTTTCAAAAAGTTTTATGTAATATTAAACTGTTGCCCTAAATTGTAATTATATGGAAAATAAGCAGCTGAAAGCCAATTTGTGTTTATTCTACAGACAGCTGTTTATTGGGTATCATTATGTACATGTGCAAAGTGTTTCCTCCCAAAGATTTTTTAAAAATTTATAGACTTATTTATGTATATAATAGTGTTCTGTCTGCATGTGCACCTGCACACCAGAAGAGGGCACCAGATCTCATGACAGATGGCCGTGAGCCACCATGTGGTTGCTGGGAATCGAACTCAGGACCTCTGGAAGAGCAACTGCTCTTAACCGCTGAGCCATCTCTCTCCGGCCCCCCTCCCAAAGATTTCGTCGAGGTCAAAAGAAAAGCCAGCATAAAGATGAAAACACTTACAAAATACTCATTGATTGCACACCCAAAACATTCAGAGTTGGATTGCAGTCACATTAAAATTCTCAAATCTTCATTCAATAACAGTGACACTTTGAACATTCTACTTAATTTCCCTTGAGCTCAGATTTTTGTGTAAATTTTATTGTTAGAACTAAGAATTGAGGCACAGGTTAAATAATTGTCGTGGGTATCAAAGGTAGTCAAACAGACACAATTCAGAGTTTTTCTTTCCACGCCGTTCAGCTTCACCATTCTTTCCTTTCTTAGCCTCCATTCACATGGTCACATCTGTGTGTCCTTTGGTAGAATTAGATAGCGCCTTAGTCTCTGTTCTGTTGCTTTGAAGACACCATGACCAAGACAACTCTTATAAAATAAAGTATTTAATTGGGGACTTGATTACATTGTAGAGGCTTAGTCTATTATCATCTTGGCAGTGAACATGGTAGCAAGGAGCATGGCAGCGGGCAAACATGATATTGGAGAAATAGCAGAGAGCTACTTCCTTGTAGTAAGAGGGAGGCACGGGCTGTGTCCCTCCCGGCTCCCGGTGTGGGCGGGCTGTGTTCCTGGCACCTGGCTTCCGGCCGCACGGCTAGCTTATACCCGGAATAATTACACACAAACTGTATTCATTTAAATACTGCCTGGCCCATATCTCTAGCCTTTTCTTGGCTAACGCTTACATCTGATTCAGCCCATTTCTAAAAGTCTGTGTGTCACCACGTGGTCATGGCTTACTGGGAAGATTCTAATCTACATCCATCTCAGGCCGGAGAATCATGGCATCTTGCACAATTCCCTTCTCCCCAGCCTTCCGTTCTGTCTACTGCACCCACCTAAGGGCTGCCCTATCAAATGGTCAAGGCAGTTTCTTTTTTCAACCAATGAAAACAACAGAAATACAGAAGGACCCAAACTGTAGTAATGAGGAGGAGCGGGCTGTGGGGGCTGCGTTCCCGGTGCCCGGCTCCTGGCCAGCCTATTCCCCGAATAATTACACACAAACTGTATTCATTTAAATATTGACTGGCCCATTATCACTAGCCTCTTGTTGGCTAACTCTTACATTGATTCAGCCCATTTCTAATAGTCTGTGTGTCACCACGAGGTAGTGATCTTACTGGAAATCATTCAGCATGTCTGACCCTGGCGGCTTCATGGCGGCTCTCTGTGAGCCTTCCCTATCCCAGAATTCCGTTCTGTATTCCCTGCCTATCTAAGATTTTGCCCTATCAAAGGGTCAATGCAGTTTCTTTATTCAACCAATGAAAACAAAAAAATTACAGAAAGTCCTTCCTACACCACATCCTGATCCATGGAAGGAAGAGAGAGAGAGAGACTGGACCTGACAGGGGCTTTTGAAATCTCAAAGTCCACCCACAGTGACACACTTCCTCTAATGAGGCCAAACTTCATAACCCTTCTCATTAGAGAGTTCCAATCCCTGGAGACTTAAGTATTCAAATATATGAGCCTCTGGGAGTCATTCATATTCAAACCATCACAAATCCCTAATATTTTGATATATATCGAATAAAAATAATGGTTAGATAAGATCCTTGGTTATGTGGTAGAGTTTGACAAGAGCTGTATTCCTGTAGGGCTCGGATGAAAGGCAGATGTCTGAGGAAATTAGTCTTTGTTATCACTGGGATACATATATTATTTTACACCATTTAGTTCTTAACGCCTCCTCTATTTCCCTGATTTCTCTGAAACTACTTTCTCAAAAGTCCAATACCATTGATGCATGGATTTTTTTTTTAATATCTTGCCAGTTGGATTTCACTTTTTTCTAGATTTCAAACATCTTCATCCTACACACTAACCTTTTACACCTTCCGGTGCAGTTGCGACTGCCTCCTCTTAGACCATTCCTCATAAATGTGCCGATGACTTCCTGTGTCACTTCCTTTCCTATCGCTGTGGCACAACACCTTGAACAATGCATCTTACAGAGGAGTTTATTTGGGCTCAGGGTTCCACGATGGCAGAGCAAAGTGCAGCACCCTACAGTTCCAGGAATTGACCAACTCGGGTGATGAGAGAAAGAAGAAAGGACAGACACACAGACCATGTACAGAAAAGGCTAAGATGGGATCATAAGGGCCATACTCACTCTGGTGCAGGGTGCCAACTGTAGCTCGAACCCAGAAACTCAGAAA
>JAQHUG010000004.1:5106512-5139372 GCA_028555095.1 Dicrostonyx torquatus
TCCCAAAGAAATACACTGAGACCATTTTTGCTTATGAATGCCTGGTGTTAGCTTGGCAGGCTCCCTTCTCTTTATTCTCTCTGCCCACCAGTCCCCTGCCCCATTTCTCTCTCTTGCCTAGGTATCGGTCATTTAGCTATTTATTAGACCAATCAGGTGTCTTAGGCAGGAACAGTAACACAGCATCACAGAGTTAAACAAATGCAACATGAAAGAATGCAACACATCTTTGCATCATTAAACAAATATTCCAGAGCATAAATGAATGTAACACATCTTTAATAATCTATAACACACACATATATATATTTAGCAAACAAATATAGGAGAGTTCATCAATTAAAATGGAGTGGTTGGGGGAATAGGGAAGTTGAGGGCTGGGAAAAGGCAGGGTAGAAAGGACAGAAATACGGTATAGTCATGCATAAAATCCTTAAATTAAAAGAAGTGTAAGTATCTCATGTAAAGGGAAGGTCAGCATGCTGCTCATGAGAATGTAAATTAGTACAAATACTATAGAAAACAATATGGAAATTTCTTAAAATGGTAAATATGGAATTACCATATGATCATTAATTCTATATGTCCAAAGGAAATAAGTCATCAAATAAATAAAAATCAGTATGTCAGAGATATTTCTGCACGCACGCACATCCATTGCAGCGCCCTTCGCGTTTACCTGATAGAACAGATAAAGACGTAGTGTGTATACACATGGAACAGGGGTCAGCCTTAAAGGAGGGCAATCTTGTCATGTGTGACAATACAGATAACGATCCTGAAACATGTTATAGTAATGAAAATAAGACAGACAAATTCCATGTGATCTTATATGTTGCATCTAACAAGTTGAACTCATGAAAACAGTAAAATTGCAGTTACCACGTGTAGGGTGGAGCCTTAGACTACAGCAGAGAGGTTGATAATCACAGTTGCCAGGGGTAGGATGGGGGCTTTGGACTACAGCAGAGAGGTTGATAATCACAGTTGCCAGGGGTAGGATGGGGCTTTGGACTACAGCAGAGACGTTGATAATCACAGTTGCCAGGGGTAGGATGGGGGCTTTGGACTACAGCAGAGAGGTTGATAATCACAGTTGCCAGGGGTAGGATGGGGTCTTTGGACTACAGCAGAGAGATGCTGGTCACTGATAAAGAATCTCAGACAGAAGGAATACATTAAACAATCTGTGTACAACACACTCTAGTGAATATCAAGTTGTTGTTCTCGAAAATTACTACAAGTAGATTTAAGTATTTGCCCCACAAAACGTGTACATGTGTGAAGTAATGTACATATGAAGCTGATTAAGGCATTCCATAACCTATTTATAATTTAAAGCATACCAAATATATCTAAAATTTACATGTCAAGACAAAAGACTTAAGGTAATGGGGTTTGCAGCTTGGTGCATGCGAATAGTAATATTACTCGCTAAGTCTTTTGGAATACTTTCTAAAGCACAGTTAACGTCTCAAACGTTTACCTATCTTTAAACAGTGGCATAACATTGTATCAAATCTCCGTGTTCACAGTATGAAAATGGGGCAGATAATAAACGTTCTTCATACCCCACCACCTGACTGTCCCTTTCGTTCCTTCGACGACTTCCGGAGGCACTGGGATGACCTGGTAAGAAGCACACGTGCATCTCATTAAGGGTTATTTGATCTCTTTGCTCGCCGTGTAACACAAGGACAGGCTCCTCCAGCGAGATTTATATCGTGTGCTTAATTTATAGTACGGCTATAAACTTCCGGAAGATCACGGAGACCTGAAAACATATTGCAGCATCTACTTCAGAATGACCAAAGAAAGGACCTTCACGTATCCTTTGCACGCTGATGACAGCAGATACTTTCTGTCTGCCTTGTGAGCCAGGCTTGCTCATGCCCCGTGCTGTCCTTATTTAATGGACCCACGTTTCCTGCACAGTTGTTGTTAATTTAGTTTAGAAGCTGATATTATAAGAATTTTTGTGGATGCTTATTTGGGGTATTTTTGTTTTGTTTATGAGACAGGTCTCCTATAACCCAGACTGACTGGGAACTCACTGTGTACCCCAAGCTACTCCGAAATTTCTGATACTCCCGTCTGTCTGTTCAAGTGCTGTTATAACAGGCATATGCCACCGCATCCAGATTTTGCTGAGGATAGGATTGGGTCCAGCACTCACTGCAAGACTCTATTACGTCACTCTGCCAGCTGAGCTCCATCCTCAACCTCTCATCTCCTAATCTTTAACAGATCTTAATTGCTTCTAATATGAAACTACTTCAGTGACAGGAAGGAGATAGGGTCTTGTTATGTGACCCAGGCTATTCTTGCATGGGCCATCCTCCTGCCTAAGTTTTCTCAGTGCCGGAGTTACCACCATTCCAGGCTATAAAGACTATTATTTAAAGACTATTGAAAAATTTAGAGAAGAAATTTCAGAATAGTAAAAATATGTACAAGTATTTGCTAGTAGAACATCAAGAAACCGATCATAGGATTCTCCTTAGCCAAGAGCTCCCCCTAGTGTTGTTCAGACGGTATTGAACAGGTTAAGTTAAAGGTCACTAAGACCTTCCTCTTTGGAAGATTCGGTTTTTAGATTCGACTTGCACTTAACACACCGCATTGATTTAGGAAAATAGCTTTCTTAATATTACTTTAAAAATATACACAGAGACAGAACACAAGACCCTGGGTGGGGTTCTTGAATCTTAATTAGCACGGCTTTCGCCATTCTGACAGGTGGGATTTAGAAATAGAAGAGCCAGGGTTCTGTGCCCTTTCCTAGGCAAAGCACAGTCAGCCTACAGTCGACACTGCCAGCAATTCCCTTCCATTAGGTGCCAACACTATACCACGTGTTTAGACTATTTCTTTTTCTTTTTTTTTAAAAAAAGATTTATTTATTTTTATTAAGTATACAGTGGTCTGCCTGCATATGTCCCTGCAGGCCAGAAGAGGGCACCAGACCTCATTACAGATGGTTGTGAGCCACCATGTGGTTGCTGGGAATTGAACTCAGGACCTTTGGAAATGTAGCCAGTGCTCTTAACCTCTGAGCCATCTCTCCAGCCCTAGACTATTTCTTATTAGGAAAAGTGGCTGTTTTTCTTGAAGGACTGGTTTTGAAGCCTGAATATGATTGATAATGGGTTTCTTCTCAGTGCCAAGTTTTCACTGCTTTTGAAAATAAGAGCAGCTTTATTGTCTACTAATTTTGTCCTTATACTCTGTACAGGTGATGGATGGCATCGTGGTCCCCTCTACTTACAAATCTATTGATAAAACAAAGTCACAGTGATTCATCTTGATTGTCTCATATCACACACACACGTAATTTTTTTAATAAAAATAAAATAGAAGGGAAGAAGGGATGCTTTTTAGCTTTGAAAACAGCAGAATATAACATAAGAATAGAATCTGTTTGTCTGCGTCTTGTCAGCATTGCCGCCTTTTTAAAGAAGAAAATTGCTGCCTGCCTTGCAGACAGAAACCTTCGCGTTGCTCTTTAACCCCCGCCCTTGCTCAGGTACCCTCTCAGCTGCATCAGGAGTCAGCCCATCCAGTTCTTCCCGAGGGTGGATTTGGAAGGTGTGCTGAAGAGCTTTCTTTCAGACCTAAGATCTAAACTGCCTCGTATCTGTGGGTTCCCCATCAAGATGACAAGTAAGCCTTGCTACTACACGCAGGAGCTAAGCCGACCGCAAACACAGGTGAGCCGCTCTCCTGTCTCAGCCAGGGCCTCTGAGTTCTTTAGTGGATCACAAACTCTTCTTGGTACAGCATCTCACGAGTGCTGTTGTTGTTACTGCTACTTAACTGTCCTACCGCTGTTATGATGGCATTTCATGACACACATCATCACCTCTGATGTGCTTCATCCTTATCTCCATATGCACCGGCTGGGTTACTGGAAATTAGAGAATGTTGTGCCGTGCTCAGACTGAACAGGGAAAGCCTGTTGGGGAGAAGTAGGTGCCTGCTGCCCACTGGGCGGAGTCGGGAGAGGGCCTTCTCTGAACCCTGCAGCAGGAGAGAAGCCATCCCGGGTGCGAACCTCCGCATGGCATTAACTTCAGGAGGAAACCAGCATGCCTGGCTCCCTGTACATAGACACATGACACAAGAAATGTTTGCATGGGGGTTTTGTTATGCCCCAGTCTTAGCAGAAGAGGGGAAGAAGATGCAACCTAAAATCAGATTCTGAGTCTTTATATTTTCTGGGGCTGGAAACTTTTAAGGGGAAGACAGTCGCCTCTGGCTTTATCCCCCTGCATTTTAGAATCTATTTTTATTGTACCATATTATACACGTGTAGAACGTGTGTGCATATATCTTGTTGAATAATCATTCGTGTAACCCAATACAGCACCCTACCCTCACCTTCCTCACTGCGTGTTCAGAGAGGCAAGCACTGCCGTGACTTCTGGGGGCTTGCTCTTTGTCTTTACTAAGCATGCATCAATAAAAACTAGGTTTTAGTCATGTCCAGTTTTGAACTTTATGCAAGAGAAACCATTGTGTCTGTGTTTCCAAGTCTGTCCCTTTGCTTCAGAATAGTGTGTGACACTCAGCCATGATGTTCCACTCAGCTGTAGTCCAGCCACTTTCATTTCCATGTAGTAATATGATTATGTTATCATTTATTTCTCCAGAATATCGTTGATTGACAGCTGAATTGTGTGAGGGCTATTTGTGGTGGTGTGGCAGTGAACCAGATTCTAGTACACACCTCTAGGTGCTCGGACATGAATCTCATGCATGCAGAGTCAGAAGGTGTATTCCTAAGTGTAGGACATATCCCAGGCTCCTCCTAAAGTCTCTGTAGCAGCCTGCGAGCCTCCGGCTGTTCTCCTTTCCCTTGTCCTTCTGTGGCATTGCTGGTCTCTAGCGATTCTCGCAGATAGCTTGTTATCATCTGCTTTCATATATATACATATATACATATGTACATATATGTATGTATATATATATAATATGTGATACATATATACATATAAAACAACTTGTGTATAGTGGTTATTTGTATCTCTATTTTGAAGGGCTTGTCTCTAGTTTTCATTTGCAGATATTATTATGACATGCTAGGTATGAGGTCTTCGTCAGCTGTGTAGAGCTCCTTATCTCCCTTTCTTCTGTGCCGTGCTTTCCTGAGAAGGGAGCGTGAGTGGACAAATACCTATTTGATACCTATATTTTAGTCTTAAAGATAGGTATGAAGTTTTTTTTTATTTTTGAGATAGAATCTCACTATGTAGCTCTGGCTTCCCTAGAACTCACTCTGTAGACCAGGCTGGCCTTACACGCACAGAGATCCCACCCACGCAGCCTAGATTACCTTACCTGTTAGGTATCTGCAAAGCGCTTAGTTTATATAATTCTATATCAGTATCCAAAGTTCTGTACGTTGTGTCAGTGCTAGAAATCGAAAGTCTACTAAGCTGCGGTTCTGACGCCACCTAGAAGAGAGATGTGCGCATGCTCCTGAGCTGGCTCACGGCTCCACAGAGCTTCAGCTGTTGACAGCTTAAGAATATTAAAGTTCTGTGAATTATTTATGATTTCATCTGTTGTTTATACAGACCCCCTTTTTTCTCTATACAATTTGAATATAGACTTAAAAGTTTCCTCCCTTTTGGCTATGTACAGTATTTTAAAAGTTGAAACAATGTATCGACAGGCGAGGGAGTAAGCTTTCCCCTGGGCACTGCTCTGGCTGCATGTGTGCTTCAGACAAGGGCTGGAGAGCAGATATGCGTGTAGCTATCTCAGGTGCAGACACACACACACACACACACACACACACACACACGTATGCAGAACGCAAGTCAATAATCTGCCTAGAGTTGTCTTTGTGTATCTCAAGTAATAGGTACATTTTTAAAAACATACGGTTTGTGAAACCCAAGGATCTAAAAAGCAAGTGTTCTTTGCTTGTCTATAATTAGTTTCAACTTAGTTCTCAGATATGTTTCTTTCAAGGCAGTGGGAAAACAATGGCTCTCCAGAGTGACTCTATCAGTTGTGACAAAGTGTCTCCTGGTATTTGATGGGATAATTTAAGAGTATTCCCAATGACAGCATCTGTCAAGGGCAGTGGTTTGTGGGGAGTGTGTTGGGTGTCTAGTGCTCTCTATGGAGAAGAGCAGACACCCTAACGTCAATCTGCACTAGACCCAGAAATCCAGTGAGTGAACAGTGCAACTTCTGCCTAACGGTGACTGAAGTCAAGGGAAGTGTTTGTAGTTGGCGTTTTCAGCAAAGCTGGCACAGGCATTGCTTCCCCTTCCTTCCAGCTTCCCACAGTGATATGTGATCTAATTGACAGGCCGTAAGTCAACACCCTAAATGTCAGTGAGCAAACGGCACATTGGACTTCACAGGTGCTTGTTCCAGAAGGAACAATGGGAAGAGTAGAGTAGAGGCTCCCGTCGTGACTGGGAGACGCCTTCCCCTTGCCTGGGTCTGATGGTCGTAGTAGTCCTTGCTCATATGATGTCCTGACAAAGAGGCTATGCTATGCCTATCAGGCAACTTTTAGTTTTTTGTCAGTTCCCTTGTGAAGAGGAGAGTCTGAAGAATGTCTGTATCACAACTTTCATTCTCCAGAGCATAAGAATTGTGCCCCTAAAGTGTATGTAGTGAAGCCCCGTTTTTTTTTTTTAATTTTAGGCCACTTCATTTTTATGTGCCTTGTTATACCCTAGATGACTGGATCAATCTTATCATTTTTTTGTGCCTACTTATAATTCTAATCTCCCTGAAGTCTCCACTGGTCTCTTCCCAGGCTCATTCGAAAGCTGAAACTCGGTAGAAGAAAGGAAAATCAAGCGTTCTGGCTTGCATAGTACTCCTATAGCTTTTATGGTTTTTGTTTCAAGCTGCGACATATTTTTAATCTGTAAGAATAAGAAGATAAATCTGTGGACTACATTTCATGCTATTGTCAAAATTTAATATATTGCTTTACTTTCTGTTGGTAAATACCATGACCAAAAGCAGCACAGGATTGGGGAGGTTGCCAAATAACACTCAATCATTGGGGAAACTGAGAGCAGGAATTCAAGTAGAAGCAGAGCTGGCACGGTGGAGAAATGGTGCTTACTGGCTTGCTCTCCGCGGCTTGCTGAGCCTACTTTCTTATAGAACTCAGGAACGCCTTTCCGAGAGTAGCACTGTCCACGGTGGGTAGACCCTCCAGAATCAACCACGAATCGTGAAAATACCTCCAAAGGCGTGCTCATATGCCAGTCGTTCCTCAGTTGACACCCCCTATTCCCAGTGACTCTGGTTTGTAGCAAGGTGACAAAATCTAACTAGTTCAGTTGTTCTTATGCAGCAGAGAAAGCCCGGTATACGTTTATTTCAAAACAATAGAAACACTTTCCATCAACAATTGAACAGATAGGAAAACCATCATATATACATACAATGCAATATCAATCACAAGAAAAAAAATCCTGATACGTGCTGCAACATACCTAAATCTTGAAAAAAATAGTATGTTAGATGAGATAATTCCAACACAAAAAGAAAATATCGTATGATCTCATATGAAGTATCTGGAATGGGCAGATCATAGCAAAAGAAAATAGAGCAGGTGTTGCCAGAATCCTGGAGCAAGGGGAAGTGTGAGTTATTATTTACAAAGGTCTAAGTTTGTTTTGGTGTGGGATGAAGAAACGGTAGGTGGCAGTTCTGTCCCCACCCCTCCATCCTCCCATCCCCCTGCAGTAGTAAGTGCACTAGAGGCCTCTGAATTGTGCACCTAGACTGAAGCAGTGGAAATGTCTCCTTTCCTTTTCTTTCTTTATTTAAATATGGGGCGCTTCACAAATTTGCCTTCATCCTTGCGCGGGGGCCATACTAATCTCTGTCTCGTCCAGTTCTAGTCTGTGCTCACAAGGGAGCATGGTACAACTTGATTTCCTATGCGGACGGAGTTTCTAAAGATGAGGGCGCTCTTGGATCTCCTTGCTGCATCTAACTAGTCGGTTTGAGAAGGGCTTGCCGAGTTACTGCCAGACACCAGAAACCGATGCTGCAAACAACACAGGCAGGCTTAAGACACCCAACGCTGCGCTGAAGTCAAAACCTCACTTAAAGGTCCCGGGCAATGCATCCACCCCTCCATTAGATCTTACAGTTGATTTACATGGGGCTGTAATGTGGCATGAGAAATCTACACATTACACCAGAAGGCTCGTTTGTATTTTCCTTTCAGCGGTTCTATGCATTTTAGTGTTACTTTGTGTTTGTATTCTGATACTTGGTATTTTATTTCTTGTTTCACTATTATTATTATTGTTATTATTATTATTATTATTACATGTTTACATTTCCCTAATCTCCATCCTTCCAGGAAAACAAAGTCAAACCCCTCAATCTGACGACGAAAAGCCACTTCAGAGCGTCTCTGACTCAAGCCCCTTTGCTGAAGCCCACAGGGGCTCTATGTCTAGTCCCACAGCCAACAGCAGCCGACCACAAGGTGGAGCCTTTGCTCAGCCAGCAGCGCTCAGCCTTGTTTTCAGCAGGCCGCTTCCAGCCAGGGTCTCCACAGGACAGAAAGCCCGCCTGGACTCTCAAGGCGCCACCCCTACGTGTGGGGGAGTCACAACTCAGCAGTGAAAATACACAGACTCAACGCGATAATCTTTGCTCACAAAGTAAGAGAGCCCCGGCGTTCATACCTGTTTTCAAAAGGAAATCTGAGCAAGTGAACAAAGACATCTCAACCCTCAGCAGCGTGAAGAGAAAACAGAGCGCTGTTATGCAACCTACCGTACTGGCACAGAAAACTAGCCTAACCCAGGGAGGCAAACCAAGCGTAGGTTCAGCTACTAGAAAAAGGCCAGATAGTAACATTCGAGTCCAGGCTAGGAATTTAAATCAGAAGAGCATCAGGAAAAGCGCTGAGATCTATGAGCCTGAGGGCAACCGTCCCTCTTCTGAGGCGGAGCGGGCTGCGCACCTCACTGAAGGTGGGCCACTGTCTACCAACACCTTGACACAAATGTCAGGTAGCAGTTTATGTGCAGTAAACAGTGCTGTTGACAGCCACACCAGCGGAAAACGCAATTTAGCAAGCAGATTTATAACACAAATTCTGGGGAAAAGCCATGAGTCACTAAAACTCAAAAGCCGGCCGCACATTTTTGAATCAGACTTAGAAACGGGAGGCTCCCAGCCCCAACAGCAACAGGTAGCAGATCCGACTGAAGAAGCAGACGCAGCCGAACATGGCCTGATAGACAGCAAAGCATTCCACAGGCGCAGAAGGAAAGCATGCCTTGAGTCTTCACAGTCTTCGACAAAGCATCGTTCCAATGCTGCACACCAGAGGCAATCTGGTTCTTCTAGGAAAGAGGTAAAGGTTTGTGTTTGTTCTTTCGGTCTGGAAAATAAGCTGGCTAGACTTTTAGAGCCTTAAATAAGAATGTAAATAACTCGCGCAAGTTGATGTAGAAATGTGGTAATTAAGAAAGCCAACGGGGCACCACCTTAAAAAGGATGCTCAGCCTGGAGTGTGGGCGCCACTCTTAATCCCAGCATTTGGGAGGCAGAGTCAGGAGGATCTCTGTGCATTTGAGGCCAATCTGATCTACAGAGCGAGTTCTAGGACAGCCAGGGCTACACAGAGAAACCCTGTCTGGACAAACAAAAAACAAACAGGCAACAGCAAAAAGGACATCTAAGGACATTCACGGCTCACAGAACATTGTAGAAAGGGAGCAGAAAGGATGTGAGAGCTGGAGGATGGGGCGGGGTGGGGGTGCTATGAAACAGTAGCTCTGGACAAGACACAGCCCCTGTCCCCGTGAACACTGTAGCTATGGTTCCCTATAAGAAGAAAGACCTGAGGAAGACTGGCTGGGGAAAGGGGATCCTGAGAGAAGATGAGCTGTTTAGGGTTGCTTTGGCGGTGTAATCACCGACATATTGACTGCGCTCCAACAAATGAGTTCCCACCGTGCTCACACAAGTCACCAAAGTTAAACTCAGTTGGTCAGAACTCTCAAGGCATCAGAGTAGGAGCAAGACTTGTTTTAAAGGGTTTTGGTGGAAGAGGGAGGAGGGTCTGGGAATGACAATGGCCAGAATGCACTATATACATGTATTAAATTGTCAAAGAAATTTAAAAAGAGAGACTGACTCTCTTAAAGAATCAAAGCTGTTAGTAATGTAGTTAATTTGTAACAAGATGACTCTTCAATTTGATACAGGTACATAACACAACAAAACCTAAGAAGTCCTTCGGCATTCCTGAGGCCGTGTCCATTGTGGAACAGAGACCGCCCACCAGGTAACCGCAGGTTGTGCCCTTGTTTACTTTACTCAAAGAAAGATAGCTGCACTTAGATTAGCAAGGGACTAGGAACAGCACCCCTGTGGACAAGCGACTGTTTCCCACCTGTGGACCCAAAGAAGAATGGCTTTGAGAAAGGACCCCTCGGGCTCACTTCTCTTTAGTTCTGGGGTCCCACAGCAGCTCACTGAATATGCAAGACTGTGGCCCCACTAAAATATCCTTCTGCTTGGGCATGACGGAAATAGCAGCCCTTAAGTGAAGTCCCAGAGCTGACCTTACAGTGAAATCTCCTCACGAAGTGCTACGATGCCAGCTACGCTTCAACTGGAGATTTAACTTTCATTCTGGGTCCCTGGCACCAAATTCACAAAGCTGTACATCTGGCAATGACATTTTATTCCTTGTGGCCATCTGCTCTGTCCTAAGAGCAAACATGCCTGAAGTACCCACAAACATTCTTCACATAAAACCGCTGGCATGCGTTCAGCTCCTTTAGGAACCAGCTACAAAGCTGGTTTTCTGTTCCAAACGCTAGTTCTTTCTAGAGCTAGTAGAATTTCCAGCCTGATGTGAAGGTGGAAAAAGTGTAAAAGGTGCCCGAGTCTATTCTTATATAGATTATGATGTGGTATCTTATGTAGTTTTAAACATCTTCTTTTTTGTTTGTTTTTTTTGTTTTGTTTTTCGAGACAGGGTTTCTCTGCAGCTTTGCAGCCTGTCCTGGAACTAGCTCTTGTAGACCAGGCTGGCCTCGAACTCACAGAGATCCGCCTGCCTCTGCCTCCCGAGTGCTGGGACTAAAGGCGTGCGCCACCACCGCCCGGCTAAACATCCTCATTTTAATACTCTCATGTGCCTGAGGAAAATATTGTTATGTACCTTGGACATGACTATTTGTGTTTTTTTAGAGGTAAGAGAAATCTATTCTAGGTTCCATATTCTCATAACTATGGTCACTTCTCATTTTGAATTGCTTAACGCCTGACATGTTAACATGAAATCATTCTATTAGGAAGAATATCATGATGAGAAAACTGTAGTTTCTATAGTGATCAATGGACAATACTGTCCCCCAGCTATAAAATTAATACATACTTATGTAAAATTTTTTGAGTAATATAGAGTAGTTCAGTAAATAAGTTAAAAAAAAATGGTCGCTGGAGAGATGACTTAGCAATTAAGAGCACTGACTCCTCTTTCCAGAAGACCCAGGTTCAGTTCCCAGGACCAACGTGGTGGTTCACAACAATATATAACAGTTGCAGGGGATATAATGTCATGTTCTGGACTCTGTGGATAGCAGGCTTGCACGTGGTACACGGTCATATATGCAGGCAAAACACCCATACCCATAAAATAATAAACTTCTGAAAAGTGAAACTCTACCTACAATTGCTCTTTCAGGGATGATCTCTCAGAGCACAGATGAAGTTTTCCAGACATCGCCTGTGGGTGAGATGCAGGCTGTGTGTGCCGCCCTAAGACTTCCTGCTTCACTCGGCACCTTTCCTTTCAACTTTTGCACAGTATTTTATTGGATGTGGATATGCCATGTTTAACCAGCTCCCTGCTGGTTAACACTGAAGTTGTTTGCAAACTTTCAGTATTCTAAGGCATGTAAATTGTTCTATACAGAATGCTACAAGTTACTTAATTTTCTCATTGGATACATTATTATTTTAAAGAAGGAGTTTCACTCTGTAGCTCCAGCTAGCCTGGAATTGCTATAAAGATCAGGCTGGCCTCAAACTCACAGAATCTCCCTGCATCTGCCTCCCATGTACCACCTTATCCAATGCAGCGTTGGGTCCGGGGGTTGCACAAGGATGGAAGGATAAACCACCAAGTCTATTAAAACCAGAAGTAAACGTGATTCCAGGAAAAGAAAAAGGGAAAATCTCTGCGGGGCACAAAAACGTATCAGCTATAGCAGTGACCACAGCCAGACTGGGATTCTGAGACGGTGGCCATGGGCAGTTTCCAAACTCCACTTTTTTTTTCTTTTAGCAAGAAGCCAGCATTAGGCATGAACAAAGGAATTTTTACAATCCCGAGGTAAAACTCATATGCAAAGTGCTTTTATCTTTTTCAATTTCCATTGGCAGGGCTCTTCAGTTACTTAGCCCATTGTTTCTCTCTGGCACTTGTGATGGTGTTTTCCAAAGCTACGCACTCCCCTGATACTGCCAGTTTTGCTTAGCAGGAAGGGTGTGGGACAACGCACAACCAAGAAGTCAGGTACATCCCATCATTTAAAAGTTAACTCAGCTCACATCAGTTGCTGGTCATGAGTGGCTGGGGTGGGGGTGGGAGGTATCTCAAAGCTCACCCTCAGTTTGCAGAGGGATGGACTTGCCCTGAAGGCTGAGTCTGGTCTTTAGCAAACTCATGTAGGCTGTGGCTCGGGCTCAGGGTTATCTAGGAGATGGATCAAGTGTCCAGAATCCCCTGCTTGTCCTCCATGAACAACCCTCTAACACTGAACGGAACAGGAGCGCGAAGTACAGATAATGCCTCTCACAAATGAGAACTCCTCTCTTTCAAAACTTTAAGACTTTAAGTGGATTTGATAACATACCAAAGATATTTTTAAAGTCAAAATTCCTCACTGAATGTCCTATTACAATAACCCTTTATCATATAAAAGAACCAGCAGGGAATCAAGTGTAAGTTGATCTATGATTGCTTATCTAAGGCTTGCTGTTGCTACCAATTCATCAAAACACCGGAGGTAAACAAGAGTAAGTCCTGACCTCCTTGACATGTGGCTGTGGCTCCCGCTCCTGGAGTTATGCCTAGCAATTAGTTTGCTCTGTGCCTTACTGTAAGCACTTCTATTTCACAGCTATCTCTAGTTCCTAGTTTATCATCTTCATAGGAAGGAAGTCCATTTAATTCAAAGTCCATGTTAGATGCTCCTTTCTCATGAAGCCCGGGTTGTGCAAAGTCAGCAGGCCACAGTAAAGACCGGGACACCATTTTGCTTGTGTAGAAATGAATTTCGTTTTGAGAGTGATGTACTGAAATGCACATGTGTGGTCGGCGCAGTCATCCCCACGTGGTCATTCTTGGACCAGCCTTCCCGGGTGCTTCTCCATCATCGCACCTTAGGCTGGGAAGACATCGTGTTACTCCACTCAGTAAACTAGTTAGATAATGAGTCTAGGCTGAAGCAACCTATAGCGCTTCCCAGTTCTTCACGGACTCTTTATAACCCCTCTCCCTCCGCTCTGCTAATCTCTACTACTCAGAACGGAAGGCATCATATTCCTTTCCGTTTTCTTCTTAGACGGGGGCATCACATAGCCCAGGTTGGCCTTGAACTCACTGTGTAGGTGGAACGGCTTTGAACTGCTGCTCTTCCCACCTCTGCTTCCAGGCTGCTAGATTACAGCTTGCTCAGCTTACGCCATGCTGGAGACACTGAATCCAGGGTTTGTGTGTGTGAGGCAAGCTCTCTACCAACTGAGGTGCAGCCCAAGCACTAGTGTTTCATTTTAGAAGAGAGTCCACATACGTACAAGGTTTGCTGTGCTAACATGACTCTCTATGAGTCTGTGTCCTTGTATAGTACATTTCTGTCTTACAATTATTATAATGAAACACACACACACACCAAAAATCTGTGCTCATATTACCAGAGAAATCAATGAAGATCTTGGTTCATATTAAAGATTTCAATTCTGGGGGCTGGAGATGACTCAGCAGTTAAGAGCACTTGCTCCTCTTGTCAGGGATTTTTTTTTATTTTTATTTATGTTTATTTCCCAGCATGATAGAGCTGCTCACAACCACCTGTACTCAGGTTCCAAGGGGATCTGACATCTTCTTCACCCTCCCAGGCACCAGTCACACACATGATACACATACATACATGCATACATACATACATACATATACATACATACAAAACACTCAAAACATAAATGTTTTTAAAAGACTTCAATTTCTGAGAGCCAAAATAATTGCAGTCAATTGGGAAAAAAAACCAAATTTTCCTTTTTATAGGGTCTTGATGCTTTGT
This sequence comes from Dicrostonyx torquatus, assembly GCA_028555095.1. Lineage (NCBI taxonomy): Eukaryota > Metazoa > Chordata > Mammalia > Rodentia > Cricetidae > Dicrostonyx > Dicrostonyx torquatus. The sequence goes on from JAQHUG010000004.1 coordinate 5,120,846, forward strand.
TTGCAGTATGGACCCCTTCCAAAAATCCTTACTTTTCAATTCTGCATTACAGGACCATTCCAGGTCTAAACAATAAGTCGTTTTATGTCTGCCTATATCCAGAGATTTAGAAATCAACCACCACCACACCAAAACAAACTTATGGAAATAGGCGAAACTCAATGCCAAGAATCACATTTATAGTTATGTAAAAGTGTTTCTCATGTATTTTAGCTGCTTGCTGTAATTGTATTTGGTTTTGTGTTTTTATTATATATTATAATTATTTTTACTTTATTTGTGTCTATGACTCACTGTCGCAAATGAGATAAAAAACTTTGAGCATCTCATTGAATAGCTTTTATTTGTCTGGTTTACCAGCCAGTTTTCACTCTCTGCATATGATCTGCTTTTATTCTGGACATGCTAATTTATTTGCTGATAATTATAAATAATCAATAAAAAGATTTAAAGATGCATGGGCCTTATGTGTTTACGTTTAGAATGTTTACGTTGTATATTATTTCAGATGACCAACAGTTAACACATTTCAAATGTATGTCCTTTTCAGATGTCAGGGTGACTGTACAGAGATGTGCCGGCTTAGGGACCCTGCAAATTCCTTTCCCACTGTAGTTCATTTCCTTAGTACAGCATAAAGTTTTACCCCCAAAAGATCTTCATTTCATCTTGAAAAGTTACTCATTAGCTGGGCGGTGGTGGTATATGCCTTTAATCTCAGTTTGTGGGAGGCAGAAGCAGGTGGATCTCTGAGTTTGAGGCCAGAATGGTCTGCAGAGTTCTAGGACAGCCAGGACTACACAGTGAAACCCTGTCTCGGAAAAGAAAGGGGATATTCATTAAAGTATTTGCTGTGTGTCAAGCACTTTTGAGGTTTATAAGAGGGTGGTGACGTTGGTTTACAGCAGGGAGAGAAAGATGAGGTTCTTTGGCACAAAAAACAGCCTGTGGTTCAAGGTGTACCAAGGAGCCTAGAGTGGCTGGGGTTAAAGAAGCCAGAGGGGAGATGGAGTTGACCACATTGGGTTCCATGCACCCGGGAGAGTGTTTGCTTTATTCCACAGGGTCTGGCAGGATACTGCAGCTGCAGTGGTATGGATAGATGAGGGCTCAGGGAAGAGGAGAGGTGAGAGACCAGCTCAGAATCCTAGCAGTTGATAAATGTCAGGGCCACCATGGGTGCAAGTAAGGAAGCTACCAAATGGTCCTGGTGTGAATGGTAGAGCCTACCACCTGGAGGGGAGGAGTTTCAGGGGTACCGACACTCGATCTCCTTCATCAGGGAGTCCAAAGTCTCTCAGAGCGACACTATCCGTGGTACCCTCTGGTCTCCAGCTCCATGCAGTTGGTGGGTGTTGGGGGGAGAAACATTGGGTGGAGAAGAGCCCTCTGTGTGTGCTGGGACCAATGACATGTCTTCTCAGACAGTCCCATGAAAGCTCAGAAAAACTGGGCAGATGAGAATAAATGATTGTGACCTAGATTCTTATAATATGTATTTATTATAATAAATACAATATATAGTATGTATTTATTATAACTATATATAAATATATTATAATATATTATAAATACATATAAGTATATATACATATACATATGGACTTTTATGTGTTATAAAGTAGAGAAATCCCTGTAACCTGCAAAGCAAAAATTCTGCCTGCCCCTTTCCTTCTAAGAGCCGGCTTTCGTTCTTTATAAACCAAAATAACCTACGCTAACTATGGGGTTGTAGAAATGAAACAAAGGAAAGTGTTTTAGTCATATATTTTCTCTCTGACCAGATTTACCACGTTTCATTATTTTGCTGCCTCCCATTGCTTTGCAGTCCCCAAGGAAATGAGAAGAGCAACAGACAGCAGGATACCCGATACCCCAGGATGCGAGCGCCCAGTCCGGTCACACGATGATTGGATTTAGCTCTTGCTAACCTGACTTCAAGTGCGGCTCAGTTCTGAGGGATGATGAGAAACAGAATGCTTGTTCCACATCATCAGAAAACGTTTTCATCAGAACGCACAGCTGTGGCTCTCCCTGCCTGACAGAACATCAGCGTGGTACGGGACGGATTCCTTTCAGAGAGCACTGGATGGTCCGTCTGTGGGATCAGCTCAGTGAGGGGTAGGAAGCCAAGGAGAACATTAACCAGCATGCCTCGCTGCTCTTCTCTCTGCACATGCACCCAGGCACGCTCACCATCTCTACCTGTCCTGCCTGGGAAGGCAGCATGGCCACCTGATGCTGGGACCCATGACATTCTTGACGGGCAGCCTCATCAAGAGGCTCAAAGTGTAGAGAAACTGCTTGGTGTAGGAGGGTTCTTCTGTATTTTGGGTTACTCTCATTGGTTGAATAAAGGACTGCCTGGCCTATAGGACAGGATACAGCCCTTAGATGGGCAGAGTAGACAGAACGGAAGGCGGTGAGAGAGAAGGAAGTGTGAGAGATGCCATGATGCTCCAGCCCAAGATGGATGCAGGTTAGAATCTTCCGATAAGTCACCACCTCGTGGTGACACACAGACTATTAGGAATGGGTTAGTTTAAGAGGTGAGGGTTAGCCAAGACGAGGCTAATGATAATGGGCCAGGCAGTAATTTAATTAATATAATTTTCATGTAGTTATTTCGGGTACAAGCAACTGGCGGCTGAGCAGGCTGGCGGCTGGGGGCCCAGAGCCTGGCAGGACACAGCCCGTGACCCCTATCACAAATGCTTAAGTCCGGAGGGGGGACTTTGAAATATTCAAAGATGGTTCTCTGGCAAGGCCACGCAATTCCCAAGGGATGAGAATCAGGGGATAAGAAAGGGGGATTTACAAATCAAACTGTTTTACTGGTTTTGATTAATCAGTAATTTTTCTGGAAGTATGGAGATGGTCCGGGGGACTTTTCAATTCAACATCCCTCTAAGCTGCCTGGTGTTTACTATGTGTCAGTGTTAGAGGAGAAAACGGCCTTCCTCCACAAAAATCCAGCTCCCGGAATTTACAAGGAGGGAACTGAGGTGTGGGAAACTGTGAAGATAGGTTGGTGATATTTCTCAGAGCTTCGTTTTGCTCCCTCAGAGCCTCCCAGTAGCCCCTCCCAGTAGCCTCTCTCTGGAGACCATGGGAAGAGCAAGGTATGGATGCCTACGGTTTCCACTGTGGTCCAGCAGGTGGATGGCCGCATTGTTCATAGGGACAGCAACAGACACCTCCACTCGGTGAATGAAGCGGGGAATGTCAGATCCTGACGCATTTGTTACTGCGCAGCCAAAATCCAAGTTACCTACAACTCACGGAAGAAGTATCGGGCTCGCGGGACACCAAGCTCAGAATATTCATCCCACTCCGGGGCGCCCTCAGGAGGCTCCGTTGCAAGGAGCTGGTAACCCCTGCCCTGCGTGGCCAACAGGAGATGCAGCCCTGTGCTGTGGAAGAAAAGTATTCCCGGAGCTGGTAAGGCGGTGCAGCATTTAAAAACGCTCACTGAGCAAGCCCGATGACCCGCGTTCGATCACTGAAACCCACTGTGGAAGAAGACAACCATTTTCTGCAAGCCGTCCTCTGCATCCTCACGGGTGCAGCGGGATGTCTGCAAGCTCATAGACGGAAAAACACAGAGACAAAGACACACACATGTCACACACACACACACACACGTGGATATCTGCTCAGTATTCTCCAAAACTTTAGTGCCCGCGCAGCATCCATCCCTTTCCCAGGTCCACCTTGTTCTAACACAGCGTATCAGGGGAAACACTGACGCTCTTGTACCCCACCCTGCCTGAGCCCAGTTGCTTCCTTCCTCAGCCCCGCCCCCACCTGACTGGACCTTCCTTTTGTCTTCTTTATTTTCATTTCCCATTTGTCAGTAGTCTTTCCATTTCCTTTTTGAGTCACCTTCTCCAGAGGAGAGAGGCTATGTAGCCTTTGTCTCCCCAACCCCAGAGATCTCTTTTCAGGGTCGCCCAGGAGGTTCTAGGCACCCTCCCCACAGGAATAAGTAATAAAATCACAACAGTGCGGTCCAAATCAATCCGTCTTTAGGGAAGAACTTAGAGCCTCACCGTCTGAGAAGTGCAGCTCCGACTGCAGCAACTGTAACTGCTGCTACCGAGTGAAAGCGTGGACGCCTAAAAGCTGGGGTGCTGAGAAAACTCCTCCCCCACCAGTGGGGTACAGCTAGAGAAAGATGGACATGTCTCAAGTTCAAACCTAAACTCCTACCCTTTCAAAGCAAAATATTACCTCAAATTAAAGTCTTTCCTCACTGAAGATATCGATCTATAAATCTTGGCATCTGACATCACCCTGGGTCACAGTTCTTTGCTGTTGTTTGATAAAGAAGGGGGGTGACATGTTGATCAAACATGAGCTACATGATGTGTAATCCACTTTGTTCTCTTTAAGTAGTTAAAAATAAGTACTTAATAAGTAGTTAAGGGGGCTGGAGAGATGGCTCAGTGGTTAAGAACATTGCCTGCTCTTCCAGAGGTCCTGAGTTCAATTCCCAGCAACCACATGGTGGCTCACAACCATCTGATATGAGGTCTGGTGCCCTCTTCTGGCTTGCAGACACACAGACAGAATATTGTATAATATATATAAAATTTGGCTTTTCAAGACAGGGCTTTGGAGCCTGCGCTGGAACTAGCTCTTGTAGACCAGGCTGGTCTCGAACTCACAAAGATCCGCCTGCCTCTGCCTCCCGAGTGCTGGGATTAAAGGCGTGCGCCACCACCGCCGGGCATAAATATTTTTTTTAAAAAAATAAGTAGTTAAAAATAACCCCGGAGTCCTAGGGGTCCTCATTGCCCTGGACGCTATTTGAGCCCCAGGGCCCTCTACCGTATTCTGCCCTATTGTCTGGAAAGGGGGCCTTCAAGTCAGAGCTCAGCACACCGGAATGGCAAGTCCAGGTCTCACCACGTCTGTTTCGCAACACTGTTTACTCGTGTTGTGTAACAGGCGGCTTCAGCCACGCTGCGAGCAGGGCAAAGCAGCGGCTTTGTGGAGAAATCCTAAAGTCTGTCTGGACACGACAAGGCGCAGCCACTGTGATTATCCGCCAGCCAGACTTTCAGCACGGATAGGAAAGGAGCCTTGGGGGGCCCGCCCCTTTGGAAGGAATGATTGGCAGTTAATGGCTGCTGAGGGAGGGACAGTCACTCTCCTTCAGAGAAGTGGCTACCGGTAGGTTGCTCATGAGTAAATGGCCACACACCAGTGAGCATATGGACAGCAATAATTGTACTCAGTGAGTTATTAATAACAGCAAAATAGACATGAAGTTATGAGGAAGACAGGCTGAGACGGCAGTAGGGGGAGCTGAAGGGAGGTAAAGGGATAATATAATCAATAATATAATATACAATAATACAATCAATACACATTGAATAAATATATGAAACTTTGAAAGAATAAAAGTATATATTTTAACTTTTTAAAAAGAAATCCTGAAGTCCGTAGCTTAAATTCCTGTTAATACTTAAAATCCCAAATTTTAAGCAATTTGGTAATATTTTTAAAGGAAGAAACACAGTAATTTCTGTCACCCAGAACGTCAGCGTGTGAAAGAGGAGGTGGAATGAATTAGAGAAGCTGCTGGGCAAGGGCTGCAGTGCTTTGGGAGCAACAGTCTTAACCTAAGCCAGCTTGGAAGCCCTTCTCATTCTCTTTCCAAGTGTATTTCTTCTTTGGGTTCTAAAACCATGTCTCTACCACTTTGTTGGAGGAGCCCGCTTGTCGGTTCCCGGTTGCTCAGCCCCGAAATAACCACTCAGAAACCGTATTAATTGAATCTAGTTTCTTATTGGCTCACTCTTACACCTTAATTTAACCCATTTCTAGTAATCTGTGTATTGCCACAAGGCTGTGGCTTACTGGGTAAAGTTCCGGTGTCTGTGTCTGGCGTAGCTTCTGTCCGACTCTGCTCCTTTCTCCCAGCATTCAGTTTAGTTTTCCCTGCCTAGCTCTGTTCCCCTATAGCTCTGCTATAGGCCCAAATCAGTTCCTTTATTAACCAATGACATTCACAGCATGCAGAGGGGAATCCCACATCACCACTTAGCTAGGAATTCCTATCCACTTGTCTGAAATATCACATTTGTACCTCTCGCCAACATCTTGGGAAGTTCTGTGGTAGTGATCACCCCTGTGTTCTGTTTCTTCACCCGGCTGCATCTTTACATCCCACAGTCACTTAACCCCAGCCTGAGGAGAAGAAATGTCATTCGACTCCTAATATCTCTAATGAATGTAGGAACCTCCACACGCATGATGCAGCCAAGACAGGGCAATGACAATTCACCTGCTCCCCACATTTTCATTTCCTGTGAACTGGTGGTGTAGCCAGCCACCAGGTTTGCGCTGGTACAGCCAAAATCCCGTGAGTCTTTTATACAAATTTTCTAAACTCAGGTCATGTGGTTCAGAGCTCTTACTTTTCAACTGCAGTGTGCTTTGGAAGTTTTTTTCTATTACAGACCCCCTCATCTTCTCAAGGTGGATTTAGGAGACTGAAGCTGGTGGATAGTTTTATCCAAAATGATTACATGGAAAGAAATCCACAGGGGGCTGGAGAGATGGCTCGGTGAGTAAGAGCACTGGCTGCTCCTCCAGAGGTCCTGAGTTCAATTTTCAGCAACCATATGATGGTTCACAACCATCTGTAATGAGATCTGGTGCCCTCTTCTGACATGTAGGTATACATGCAGGCAGAACACTGTATAGGTAATAAATAAATCTAGGTGGGGGACACCATGGGTTGCATCTTCTGTCTACTGCCCCCTAATGGTTTCAGGGCTTCAGGGTTGCACTTACAGCTTCTACAGCTCAGAGTTAGCACAAGATATAGGCTGTTCTACAGGACCCAGGGAAGAAGACCCATGTGTGGCATGATGAAGAGCAAGGGGTCACTTGCCACCAGCACCTAGATGACAGAGCTGCCTTCTGGAGTGCGCCTCTCTCTGGATCATGAGGGAAGACTTCTCAGTGAGCTGGAGATGTGAGAGAACTGAGAAATGGACAGAGGAGATTAAAAAAAAAAGACATTTGCAAACCAAAGATGTATAGTGTCCCAGGTATTTTGACAGAAAGGGGAAAGCAGCTTGGCCAGAATGGAGGAATGTGACAAGCGGCTGGAGCTAAGATAACAGGCTGTGCTGAGCCCGGCTGGGCCTTGCCTTTCACAGCAAAAGATGGAGGAGCTTGTACAGTGTGGGCCTCTGTTCCCAAGCTAATGACGTCGTTTCGCACATCTGCCGCCCTTTCCTCCAGATGAAAGAGAAACAGGCATCCTCATGCTTAAAATAAGAGAGGGGGAGGAAAGAAAAGAACAGCAGATGTTTCCCAGCGATGGGACCCAACAGCAGGTCACCAGATCTCTCCAGCCTCCCGTCCTGACTCATTCAACAAGTGGCCACAAGGACCGCTGTGCCCAGAGTACTTTGAAGGTTTGCTTATTATAGAATCGTAATGATTCAGGTAAGAATGAGCCCAAAATATATGCGATCCACAGAGCCCTAAACAGAGACCTTCTTGAAACCTGAGCAAAAAAAAAAAAAAAAACAAATTTAAAAAAAAAAACAACTGAGATTTGAGTGAGCTACAAACAAGTCTGCTGTTTCCTTCCTGAGAGTAGAAGCACTATTGGTTGCCTAAAGCCATGGGCAGGTGAAGCCTTTTCCAGCTGTGTCCAGCTGTGTCCAGGTGTGTCCAGCTGTGTCAGGATATCTACTGTTGTCATCTTTCAGGTCATCAAACTCTAGAAACAGTGGCACTGTTGGTGTTCAGGAAGGCATTGTACTAAAGTCTTCCCCCAGGACCTCTGTGTTCCCCTTCGTCTGCCATGAGGACTGTCTAGCTGTGGAGCACCACCCTGACGGAGACTCAGTTTCCCTTGACCAAAGGAGTAAATGCGAGTTTTTGCCTTTGGAGCCGCTTAGACGGGGGACTGACTATTTGCCACGGGAAAGCAGTTTCCGGGAGAGCTTTAAGGCGAACAGAGTGGGACTCTCCGCTTACTCCACCAGAAACAAAGAAATGCTGTTTTCAGGTTCTGATCCAGACAAGGCTTGGGCACCTAAGAGTGCAGTAATTGGAAAACACCCCAAGTCGTTCTTTCTTAGTGTGGGTACTCAGGGGGCCAGGACTTCCATTTATTTGGGAAAAGAAAGATTAAAATGGTAGCATGTCTTTCACTTCAGGAACCCAGGCCAGTGGCAGATTGGCAAAATGGTAGCTTGTTGCTGTGTAGACAGACAGACACACACACACACAGCACCACAACACCACACACACACAGGCCGGGATAGAGAATCGGAGACTTGGGCACCTGGCTGACCCTGGCTGAGATTCTGATATGTGGCATTGACATGCACATGACTGAGCACTTTTGTCCTACCCACAGTCCCCTGGGCCTTGCACCTCGGACCCAGGGTGGTCTGGCATACTCGCTGGCTCTCCAGGACCTCTGTTTGGGGCTAGGACTTTACGACCACGCCCCTTGCCCTGTCTTGATTGTCCTTGTACAGTGTACCCACCGTCTTTGCTCATGGGCAGCAGACATGAACCTCATGTGTTACACAGACATCCGGTGGGGAAGGATTTGCTGTACCCTGTTCCTGCAGACACTGGGGACTTCCTAGGGGACCCATCAGTCTTCAGTCATCTGACTTCAGGGAAACAGCACCAATGGGGAGCAAGGAGTGTGACCCCAGACTCTGAAAAGGTCATGCTGTCTTTCCTCGGTCATCCCTGGTAGAAGGGGGCCCACTGGCTGCACCAAGAGCCTCTCAGAGAGTCCCCAGGCATGGAGCTGACCCTAAAGCTGTGGTTTCCAGGGTTGGGGTGCAGTTATTACCACCTCAATGCTTGTCCTCAAGGCAATCAGTATTAGCAACTTCTTATGACTCCTTATGCTTACCCACATGTACATTTATGAGTGAATGTAACTCTATTGATCAAATCTTACACAAGAGAGACCTACCCATATAGTACACTGCCCTTCACTCTTCAGATTTTATGGGGCCTCCTCCGATGGCTCCACCGCTGTGCTGCCAACTGGACACCAGCTAGAGTCATCCGAGTCGGGAGAGCCTTATGACACCCAACAGGAGCAATATACCTTGCAGGTTATGGGTTCTGCTTGCAGTTAAGACAGTTAAGAATAAGATCCTGGGGGGGGGGGGGCTAGCGAGATGGTTCAGAGGTTAAAAGCACTGACTGCTCTTCCAGAGGTCCTGAGTTCAATTCCCAGTAACCACATGGTGGCTCACAACCATCTGTAATGAGATCTGGCGCCCTCTTCTGGCCTGCAAGCATACGTGGAAGGAATGTTGTATACATAATAAATAAATAAATAAATAAAGAGTAAGTTCCTGTTTGTCCTTTGTCAAGTCCTTGCAAGTTAAGGTTTGTATTTCTAATTAAGAATAAATTCCTGTTTCTTAGATCTGAGGTTAACTGCTTGAGACCCCATTCAGAAGATCTACATCCTTACCCTCGTTCCTTCCCTTCCATATTGTCTTTCTTACAATGTAGAACAGCTGACTCTCTCACCCCTTTATCTCTCCTGTGAAAGGGACATCAGGAGGCCAGCAGGGATGGCTCTCTCAAAGACCCATTACACTGAAACGACCTGGCCAGCAACACAGCCGGCTTTAATTAGGCAATTGTGAATTTGACCTTTTCTCCTTGAGACTGTCGGTTGAGAAAATGCCTCCATAAGATGGGATTAAAGGCAAACCTAGAAGGCATTTTCTTAATTAGTCATTGATGAGGGAGGGGCTTAGCCCATTGTGGGAGGTGCCATCCCTGGGATGGTGGGCTTGGGTTCTATAAGACTGAGCAAGCCATGGGGAGCAAGCCAGTAAGCAGCTCTCCCCCATGGCCTCTGCATCAGCTCCTGCCTCCAGGTTCCTTCTCTGAGCTCCTGTCCTGACTTCCTTCAATTTATAAACAGTGATCTGGAAGTGAAGCCAAATAAACCCTTCCTTCCCCAGGTTTCTTTGGGTCATGGTGTTTTATGACAGCGATAGCAACCCCAAGACAACTGCATCGGATGCTCTCTGGCTGCCACTATCTCCACCCTGGTGGACACGCAGTGGGTGTGAACTTCGCTTGTGGACTGCGAGCGTGCACAGAGCTTTCTGCCAGCAGAGCTCAAATCTGGTCTGTGTGATGTCTGGGATTCCTGGAGGAATCAAGCCTCTGACAGTGACAAAGGACTGTCATCAGTATCAATACTGTCGGTAAAACTCAAAGGAATTTCCAACCACGTTGGCTGCATCAGAATCCCTAGAAGGGCACATTGACCATTCCCACACTGGGACCCCATCCCAGCTAATTCCTTCCACCCTCCAGGAGCGGACTCAGGCCTCTATGTGGACTTGAAAACTCAATGGGAGATCCCAAAAATGGCCAAAGTTTTTAACCTCAAAGGACTGCAAACAGGAACAGAAAATTCAGACTAGGGGGAGCACTGGCCTCCACTCACTGTAGAGAACAAGGCAAATCTCGCTAGCCATTAGGTCATCTCCCAGGAGGCTCTGCACCTTCTCCAGCTTCTCTGCATGGTCACATTCCTCAGACTGCACCTCTCCAGAGAAAGCAACCCTTGTAACATGAGGGTCCTGCTTGTTGGGGTTTCTGTCCCGGTACCCTGCAGCCGGCAAGCCCCAAAGAAAATCACACAGACAGTCTACATTAGGTTATAAAGTGATTGGCCCATTATCTCAGTCTTCTTACTAGCTCTTGTAACTTATATTAACTCATTATTCTTATCTATGTTAGCCACATGGCCGGTACCTTTTCTCAGCGGGACAGCTTACATCCTGCTTCCTTGGTGGTCTGCGCAGGAATGCCAAGGAAGCTTCCTGCTTCCCAAATTCTCCTGTTCTCCCCTCTACTTCCTGTCTGGTTTTCCCGCCTATACTCCCTGCCTGGCCAATCAGCATTTATTTAAAACATGATTGACAGAATACAGACAATTCTTCCGCACCAACCCTGAACCGATCTTCAGCCCGTGTTACAACTCTTGTCAAGGACGGATCTGTCTGTCGTCCCAGAAGTGCAAGTTAATCCTCGAGAGGGAGATCTACCGGTTCCCTATCCCAGAGAACTGTCCTAACATGGGATCATCAACTTCCTCCAACTTGTTCTCAGAGCCCAGGGCCTCCAGCAACTGAAAGCAAGCTTTGCTCGGAAGGAACTCCGCGGAGAATCTCCTAAAGACACTACCTGTTGTATGATGTCTTTGCTCTTTTGGCTTTTTGTGGGGCCACCACCCAGCTCTCCGATAAATCACACACAGAGGCTTATTCTTCATTATGAACTGCCGCCAGCCTTAGCTTGACTTGTTTTCTAACTTATCCCGACTACCTTTTGCCTCTGGGCTTTCATCTTTCTCTATTTCTGGATGCCTTTATTTCTTTCTCCATGGATTGCCGTGTAGCTGGGTGGCTGGCCCCTGGAGTCCTCTTCTCCTTGGTCTCTTGCTCCTCCTCCTTTCTTGTTTCTCCTTCTATTTATCCTTTCTGCCTGCCAACCCCACCTGTCCTTGCTCCTGCCTCACTCTTGGCTCTTCAGCTCTTTAGTATTAGACCATCAGGTGTTTAGACAGGCAAAGAATCACAGCCTCACAGAGTCAAACAAATGCAGCATAAACAAAAGCGACACACCTTGAGATAATATTCCCCAGCAACTACCGGTATCTAGGATGCCCGGCTACAAAGCTCAGCAGATCGCATGAGCTGAGCCCTGCTCAACACCTTCCGAATGCTCACAACGCCAACCGTAGGTCCAATTCAGAGGACCTGATTTTCAAGATGGAGAACAGCTGAGACCTAAGACAGCCGTGTAGAGAAACACAACCACAGAAAGAGGACAACTCCCAAAATACTGTAGTTATTCCTCAGAGAGGAGAGAGATGCTTTGTCCATAAACATGAGTAAGACTGTTTTCAGAAAGAAAACAGCAATAAAAGAACTCCTGATGGCTAAAGCGTATCAGCAAAATGTAAAACTCAGCTGAAGAATTAGAAGGCAGAAGTGAGGACAGAGCGGTTACAATCAAAGGGTTACTGATCAATAACCTTCAGGTGGATGATGTGGACACTTTGCCCTAAGCAGAATTACGTACCCCCAGATGCACAGCATCCTGACATCTGGTCGTTAAAAGAATTATTCAGTTGCTTAGAAACAGTTTAAAAGAAGACAATATTTCTTCCTTCTTTCCCCATCAATTGTTAATAGTTTCCAATCCTACTGAGAGTCAAAAAGAAAAGCAACCCCAACATCCTGGGTCCTTACTGCCTAGCAGCTATGACTCCCCTTACAGAGACAGGGTGTGCTGGAAGGTCAGCCACAGACTACAGACACAGAATGGTTCATAGTTCATGATGAGGATAGAGGGGCTTGTGCCCCATTTCTTCCTGTTTCCTTAAATGGTCATGCGCTTCACAGAATTCTACATTCGTACCTGTCAAATGCATGCATCTCATTTCCTTAACTTATTTGTCTATATAACCCTTTAAATTTGTGATGAGATATTTTGTGTCACAAAACTCATGGGTCATGAAAAAGAGAGGAAAATCAAATTTCCTTCCCATCCTTGTCTTTTACATATACAGTTTCCTCCCAGCATCTGAGTTACCAACATGTTATTGGAATTTTGTCTATGTTGTAGTCCAGTGTCCAATGGGGTCAAGTGTTAGTTCAAGAGGCGAGGTTCATATTCAGCTGGTTGGAATGGATCATGGAGTTAGTTCCCTGACAGACTGGGGAAAAAGAGAATCCTGGGAAGGAGAGGGAGAGTCAGAAGGTTGCGCAGTCCTTTTGAGATGGGAAGCGGATGGTGGTGGTGTATGCCAATGGTTGTTTTCAATTATCTCTGGTTTTTATCTTTAATATTTGTCCCTGAGTTTTATTTTATAACAAATGATAAACAAAATTGCTATACCTGAAGCCTCATATTGTGCCCCATGTTGTGCCCCATTTGTAGGCAGTTTTTTTGTTTGGACTGCCAGTCATCTCAGCCCTGCCAGCCACTATGAATTACAAATGCTTGGCTGATACCTTAGGCTTGTTACTATCTCTTCCATCTTAGCTTAACCCGTATTTCTTATCCATGTTCTACCATGTGGTGGCCCTCTTCTCAGTACAGCGTGTTCATCACGGGCTTCACCTGCATCTGGCTAGAGATCTCCCTGACTCCACCCGTCTTCCTCCCAGCATCCTCTCAGTTTGGCTTTCCTGAATAAACTCTTTCTGCCTAAATATTGGCCAGTTAGCTCTTTATTAATCTAATCAGAAGGTGTTTTGGCAAAGGGACATCTTTACAATGTACAAAAAAATTATTCCATGACACAAACATCTCTTATATTCTTCTAAAGACATCCTACACATGTATAAGAATATCCCTGCTCCCCCACAGTCCATTCTCTATAGAAGCATCTTTGAAAAATTTTCTGACCATCATCTATCAGTCGTCAGTATTTAGAGATCTGTCTGTAAGTAAGTATTACATGGTATTCCCTCCATAAACGTCTGGGAATTCGGTCAGTCCTCTTCTGATGAATATTTTAATCCCATTGTGACCACTTCTGCCTTTACGCTTTGGGCTCTTCCCCTCTGTGCTGGGGATCAAGCTGAAGCCCTCTCGTGCTCAGCAAATCCTTACCTCAGCTATGACTCCAGCCTTATTTTCACTCTTTGAACATTATATACCACAGAGCCAAAATTACTCTCAGAAATATACTATTTCCCATATCTGCCAGGTTATTTGCTAAATAAATTATTGTAAATGTAATTTTTGGATCAAGGAGAGATTCATTTTTAATATTGGCAGACATTCTGCAATAAAAGCCACGTCTCACTGGTGTTCATCACAGTGGTTTCCCACTGAGAAAGTAAAAATAACTGAGAAAAAGTGATGAGAAATAACCCTCAAGTGACATGGACAGACAAGAAGATATAGATGAGGACAAGTCCAGAAACTAGACCAAAGAAAAATATAAAAAAAAATCAATGAAAAATGTAAGAGGAGAGAAAAGTTGGGGAACCCTAAAATCTGAAAGACAAATAAAAATGATTTCTGAAAGAGAATTTTCTAAAGAGTGGCAAAGGGTATTTTGGGGAAGTGAGGAGCATGGATTCTTTGACAGAACAATCCAACTCTACAGGTGAAGTTTGCAGCATGTGAAGGTTCGGGAGAGTGGACAACTTTAGATTTTGTCATACACATTTCCAGAAAGACTAACTGCAGTGAAGTGAATTTCTGACTTATAAGTCTGAGACTAGCCCTGGACCCATGGCTCAGAGCAAGGCAGCAGCGAGTCCAACAAGCAAGGAAGGTCTAAGATTATTGTGTTACCTTTACCGTGAACAGACAACATGCTCCTCTCAGGGCAGGCTACCTTGGCGTTTCCAACACTGTTGTATAATGAGTGGAGAGGTGTAGGTTGTGTTCTCGCACCCAGTTCCCAGCCCCCAGCCGCTGGCCCGCTCAGCCGCTGGTTGCTTGCCTGAAATAACCACATGAGACTGTATTCATTTAAATACTGCCTTGCCCATTATCACTGGCCTTTGCTTGGCTAGCCCTCACCTCATAAACTAACCCATTATAAAAGTCTGTATGTCACCACGTAGTGGTGATCTTACCGGAAAGGTCTAACCTGCATCCATCTGTAGTGGTGGCTCGTGGCATCTGGCCACTTCCTTCTCTCTTCCCAGAACTTCCTTTCTGTCTACTCCTCCCACCTAAGACCTATCTTACAAGCCAGGCGGAGTCTTTATTTAACCAATGAAAGCACAGAAATACAGAAGAACCTCCTACTCCAAAACACTATTCTTACACAACCATCCATGGTCTGGGGGAGGGGGAGAGGCTAGAATTGGGAGGCAGTGCACTGGGTGAGAGGCTCCTTGCAAGCAGTATAACCCTTGGTTAGAAATGTGCACCCTTGAGATCCAGGGGGCACTACTCAAACAGAGACTGGCACCCCCAGAAGACCCCAGGAGAGAGGTGAGGAGCAGTGCTGGTGCACAGGGGAGCAGAGTGGAGCACAATGGAGCACAGGGGAGCAAAGAGGAGCACAGGAGAGCACACGGGAGCACAGGAGAGCACAGGGGAGCACAGGAGAGCACAGTGGAACACAGGGGAGCATAGGGGAGCACAGTGAAGCACAGGGGAGCACAGTGAAGCACAGGGAAGCACAGTGATGACAGGGGAGCACAGGGGAGCACAATGAAGCACTGGGGAGCACAGTGGAGCACAGGGAAGCACAGTGGTGACAGGGGAGTACAGGGGAGCACAGTGAGCACAGTGGAGCATAGGGGAGCATAGGGAAGCACAGGGGAGCATAGTGGTGACTGGGGAACACAGTGGAGCACAGGGGAGCACAGGGGAGCACAGAGGTGCACAAGGAAGCACAGTGGAGCACATGGGAGCATAGGGGAGCAAGGGGAGCATAGGCGAGCACAGGGGAGCACAGTGGAGCACAGGAGAGCACAGGGGAGCAGTGCCCACGTCTATGTCCACGTGGGTCTTGACCTCTCTGAAGGCCTCTGCGACCTGTGTCCTCATTTGTAAAGACTCCAAAGCCTTCAGAATGTTCATTTGCATCTAACACAGGTGCCCAGACCATCAGCTAGACATTAGACTCTTTTACTTATCATAGCCCAGTGAACAGTGAAAGCCGAAAACCAGAAAGATAAAGTGCACTGCTCACGTGCACAGCAGAAAAACAAGACCTAGACAACAATGGGGACCCTAAGAGAGACATATGTAGATCTAATCTACATGGGAAGCAGAAAAAGACAAGATCTCCTGAGTAAATTGGGAGCATGGGGACCTTGGGAGAGGGCTGAAGGGGGGAGGGGAGAGATAGGGAGGGGAGCAGAGAAAAATGTAGAGCTTAAAAAATAATTTAAAAAGAAAAGAAAAAGAGGGGAGAGGGCTGAAGTGGGAAGGGGAGGGCTAGGAAGGGTAGCAGAGAAAAAAATGTAGAGCTTAAAAAATAATTAAAAAGAAAAAGAGAAACAAAGTCTGAAGGCTGACATGAGCACTTGGAGGTAAGGTGAGACCCGGCCCTGCTCCAGGAAGAAGCATTGAGACCAAGCGGGGCCATATCAGACTTAGAGCGGGAAAGTAAAGACCCCAGCCCTGAGAAAACAAAGAGAAACTCTTCCAGAGCAATCTCCTCAGTAGTCTCCACGCCTGAGACTCAGAAAGCATGCGCGTTCTCAAGAAACACTGTGACTCACATCTCTTAAAAGCTCCCTGGAGAGCGCGGTCAGTACTTCGGATTCCACTTCATATATCATGGTCTCATGTTTCCCAACTTGACATACCGCAGTGAACTTATCAGCATCGCGGTGCAGCCCTCGGTACTCACCAACGTCAGATTCAATCTGCTCGTTCCCTGGCACCTGCGGAAATTGGGAGCCAGGAGGAAAAGGGGCCTAGCAAGTGTGTGTGCCTTGGGCAGCCTGTACCTACCCTAAGCGCTTTGAAATGCTTTTAAGGTATTTTATGGCTCAGCACCTCACCTGCGAAAAGGCAGCTGTGGTCTGGGAAGCTTAAGGTAGGCCACTTCCAAATTTGTGTCACGCCGACGTGCGTAACTGTTCACGGTCACAAGGTCACGCTGTGTCTGTGACAAGTGCCAAGATGTCCTTGCTGCAGCCTGTCACCCTCCCACGAGAAAGGGGCTGCTTCCCCCTGGAGCTGGACCGCTAAAGTGTCTTTATCACCTGGGACGTTTACACCGGGGAGCCCCCGTGTCCTCGCACGTCTGTGTCTCATCATGTCACACGCCTGTGGGAGCTGTTAAAGGCCATGTTCTCTGAAGCAAGGCAATGGCCACGTGAGGGACCATGAATCTTTGGCTGTGCAGTCAGCCTAGCTGATGGTGTAAGAACTGCTGGAGGAGCCCCGCGCCGAGAAAGACCAGGTGACTAAAAGTGCTTCTCAGCTCCCCTGGTTTGGAAAAGAGAAGGGTCAGCCTCCCAGGGAGAGCATTGCTGCCTGTGGTGATGGATGAGTTCGTGGATGGACACACAGGAGTTAGGGTGGGGTGGGAAATGAGGCCTCTGCAAAAGGCTGCTGGTCTAGCTCAAGGCCCCAACCCATTCAAACGCTAAGCTACCATAGACACACAAAACAGGTGTGTAGCAAATTACAAGCAGCCAGATTTGCCTTCAAGATCAAGGGTCTTTAAAATAAACAGGATGTAAACTGGAGAGACGAGGCCTCTGTGCATGGCTCTTGTAGAAAAAATATGGCAAACTTGACAGAGAAAGGCAAGCTCTAGATAACCTGTGAGACTGTCCCCTCCTGATTATTAAAAAAGGGAAGAGAAGCCAGGTGCTGGGGTTTATGAATTGTCCCCTACACTCAACCAACGTGCCTGCCATTCTTAGGCTGACACTCAACTTCGTAAGGTCATAAACTGTCCTGAGGTCGTGACTCTCTCTGGTGCTTTTATTATGAAATGATAATTTTTTATTGTGCAGTAAGAGTTATTGTTTCTCACGGCCCAAAGTTGCTGTATGCCCACCAGGATATGGTTCTCAAGTATGTACTGCTTCAGGACTGCTCTTGACCCCAGACGTCCCAGGCCTTCTAACTTCCCAGGCATGGCTGATAGAAGGCTGGTCTATGATGAACCCCTGGGCTGGAGTCTTTCCTAGGTGGCAGACTCCCAGGAAGAGAGCTGTAGTCAGACACTGGATGGGAATGACGGCCTGTGTGTGACCCTCCCAGCCACCTCCTTCTGTTACTGAGAGCTCTGTCATCCTTGACAGCTGTGACAGAGTACCACAGGCTGGGACCCAAAGAATAACCACTTACTGGGCAGAGTTTTACAAGCAGGAAGAGGATTGGGTTCCACCCAGGGCTCTAGAAGGCTGCAGCGGCTATCTCCTTGCTATATCTACACATGGTAAAGAAAACATGAGAGCATCCTGCGGCCTTTCTCATAAGGGCACTAATCCCTTCCAGGGAGCCGCCATCCTTTGGCCTAGTCACCCACAAAGCACAGAATACCACCATTTGGGGAAATGATTTCAATATATGAATTTTACACAAGAATTCAGTCCATAACAACGAAGCAGCTGAACAAAATCACGCGAGGAAAGAAGGAAAGTTTTAAGAGAGAAAAGTATAGCATTAACGGGAAGACAAAGCTTTCTAGGCTTGGAAACCATCACCTTTCAAACAGAAAGCCCACGGGCTCCTGCTGTAAATACACAGTGTACTTTTCTATTCCTGTCTCCAGTCTAAAACATAGTCACAAAATAGCCAATGTGTCCTTCTACACCCAGAGCATGTGTGAGCATTGCTGCGGGTCAAGAGAAGAGCAGAAAACCAAGAACCTGGTCTATGGGCTGGAGGGAGGCTCGGTGGCTAAGCTTGCTTGCTGCTCCTGCAAAGGACTGGTGTTCCCAGCGCCATGACAGGCAGCTCACAACTGCCTGTAACTCCAGCTCTTGAGGATCAGACACCCTCTTCTGGCCTTCTCAGGCACCTGCACACATATA
>JAQHUG010000004.1:5182870-5193102 GCA_028555095.1 Dicrostonyx torquatus
CCCCACAGTGGGGAGCACAGCCTGGGAGCTGCACTGAAAACTTGATCCCCAGCCCCACAGTGGGGAGCACTGCCTGGAGCTGCACTGAGAATGTGTTTAACTTTCCTTGGCCAGGCTTTCTGTCCACCTCATTTACCAAACACCTTTATACAAACCTAGTTCCGGGGCAGCCAGGACTGTTACACAGACAAACCTTGTCTCAAAAACCAAAGGTGACATTTAAAACAATATTTTTATTTCTCTTTTGACTAGAAATCATCCTTTACCCGTGCAAAATTTTCAATTTCTAGAAAGACATGCCAGACATAGCATCAATCCTATGTCACAGGCAGCGTCACAGGCAGGAGGAACAAGTTAACCCCAACTCTGGGCTCCTCTGAGAGTCCCTGGAGCCTCTGGATGTTCTCAGAAACTGAATCTGACCTGGTCACATATGCAAACGGATTTACATGTTAAATGTGCCTCAAAGGCCCTATGCCACCAGATGGTGGTGCTTTTTAGAACGTGTCAGGGTCGTGAGAGGTGTGAATGAGTGAGGTCACAGGTGTGTGTCCTGCAAGGGATCCTGGGATGGAGGTCTCTCTCTCCCTCTTTACTTCTCTGCCTCCATGAATTGAACAGCTGTTCTTTGCTGCACACCCCAGCCAGGATGCTGTACCCACCACTGACCCAAAGGCGCCAGCGGAACATAGACAGAAACCTCTGGAATCATGACCCAAAGTTAAATTTCTTCATGATAAGCTGATTGGATCAAGTGTTGCGTCACTTGATCACTGAACACTGACTAACACAAGAAAGTACATCTCTCCTTCCAATAAAACACTGTTTAGTAAACATGAGATAATATTATAAGTGCTGATGTATAACCTGACTTTTTTTTCTGTGTGGTGCTCTATACTACATCACAAAGAAAGCGCATTTCACCTCTGGATTTATATTCAAAGACAAGAGTGACATACAGGGATGTGTGTGTCCACATTCGATCCAGAGCCACGGTGTAGCCACGGGTGGGGACACTCACCTAACTCCCTGAAGCTTCAACTGCTAATTAATAGCACATTAGTGACTGTTCCCAACCACAAAAGCATGTCCTTGTTGAGTTTTAATTAGCATAATTTTAATTATGTCTTTCAATGATGAGATGAAATAATTTCCTAACCACTACAGTTGATTGGATTTTGTCATCTGTATCTATCCTCTCGGGCCAGTTTTCCCTGGTTCAAAGTTCCACTTGCTTCTCAATGAATCTGTAAGAGTCCTCTGTGTCCTGAGGAACCTTGGTGCTTCTCTCTTTGTTCAAATTTATTTATTTAACATGTGCAGTGTGTGTGTCTGGGTGGGGTGTATGTGTGTGTGTCTGGGTGGGGTGTATGTGTGTCTGGGTGGGGTGTGTGTGTCTGGGTGGGGTGTGTGTGTGTGTCTGGGTGGGGTGTGTGTGTGTGTGTGTATGGGTGGGGTGTGTGTTGGGTGGTGTGTGTGTGTGTGTGTGTGTGTGTGTGCACTGTGTGTGTCTGGATGGTGTGTGTGTGTAGGTCAGAGGAGTCAATTTTCTCTACTGTGTGAATTCCAGGAGTCAAAACCAGAGTTAGACTTGGCAATGGACTTTACCCACAGTGCCATTTCTGCCAGTCTCTAGTTTCTCTTAACGCAAGACATGTGGATGAGAACAAAGATGGCGCGGATTCAGGTGAAAACCACATTGTCTACATGGCTCAAAGGCGGGGATATCCCAGATCCACCATGGGGTAACTCCACATGGAAGGGGCTGGGATGGCACCCCAAAGCCCGCATCATGAATGAACCTTCTGAAAGTGGAAGCACTCAGTAACTCTGGGACTTGAATCAGCAGTCTGTGTAGACTCCGGTGGTAGAACTGGGGCTTTTGCCTGGCCTCAGCAGATCCGCAGGATTGGTAGCGCCACTGCCCAGGACCCTCTTTCGTGGCATGAAAGCCCACACTGTGCTTTCCTGAGCACCCGGCCTAAACTGTTTCACTTCAGCTCAGGGTTCCATCAAGCCCCCCACCCCACCCCCGAGCACCTGGGGAGGATGGACTAGGGTGAGGAGAACGGAGTGATAGAATTAGTAGGGAGGCCGGGCGGTGGTGGCGCACGCCTTTAATCCCAGCACTCGGGAGGCAGAGGCAGGCGGCTCTTTGTGAGTTCGAGACCAGCCTGGTCTACAAGAGCTAGTTCCAGCACAGGCTCCAAAGCTACAGAGAAACCCTGTCTCGAAAAACCAAAAAAAAAAAAAAAAAAAAAGAATTAGTAGGGAGAATTTACTAGGCAAGGGCACGGAAAAGACACTGGATGTGGCAGGTGGCCGTGAGGTACCCCACCCTTGGAAGCAGCCTGGACATCTCTCTGGTTACACTCAGCACCTGGGCACCCGGAGGCCCAAGTTCATACCCTTCTGAGAGCATCAGATGACAGTAGAAGGGGACAATCCTGCCCAAGAGAAGGACTGGTTCCCAACTGACGGGATTGGAGTCACGTGACCTACCTGCAGGTTGCTGTTCACACGCTGGGCCCCACACCTCTTCACTCGCAGATCACACTTGGAGAAACAGTCAAAGAAGTTGCAGTCTTCGTCTCCTGTGCAGTTTTGCTCGAGGATTTCCCTCATCTTAGGCTCAAAGAAAGCCATGTCTACGTCAATAGCTACCACCTGGAATCAAAGAGGCTCGTGGGTGGCGATAATGATAGCAATGACAGCAAACAGATAACAGCAGGGGCACTGTGGGAGAACCCGTTTCTGGGTCCTTTTCTGGTGCAGGAGACTTGTCTGTATTCTCTCAATCATGTTTTAAATAAATGCTGATTAGCCAGGTAGGAAGTGTGAGCGGGTCAACCAGATAGGAAGTAGAGGCAGGGCGAGGAGAAAGTCTGGGAAGCAGGAAGCTTCCCTGGCATTCCTGCGCAGTCCATCTACGAAGCAGGATATGAGCTGCTCGCTGAGAAAAGGTACCGGCCATGTGGCTGGCATGGATGGGAACAATGGGTTAATATAAGTTACGGGAGCTGGTAGAAAGACTGAGCTAATGGGCCAATCAGTTAATAACCTGATGTAGACTCTCTGTGTGATTTCTTTGGGGCTTGCCGGCTGTGGGGTACCGGACGGACTCCTCATGTTACGCTTTTCCTGTCTTGATGTCAAATGGAGCAGCACGACTGACCACGATGTCCACCTGTCAGGAGACCACGTCCAGGCCACGCCCTGGGGAAACAGCTCATTTCCCCAGAGCATCTACAAACACTTCCTTGGGCACAAGTTAGTATCATGGATCATGTCCCAAAGTTTTACTGTAAAAGATCCTTTGATGTCACTAACTCGAGCCTAGGATTTGGGACTGTAACCATCCATATCACCTTCGTCTTTGGACCTTCTCTGAACTTTAAATGCAGAATGTGCACAATAACTTAAAATGAATTTTCTTTCTGTTGCTTTTTTAAAGTTTGTTTTTATTTGTACTTATGTGTGTGCGCGCACTTGTGTGCATGTGTGTGCCACGTGTGTGTGCGTACCTGTGGGACTGAAAGAGGACAAGGCTCTCCTGGTGCTGGGTTATAGGTGGTGGTTGTAAGTCACCGGGCCTGGGTTCTGGGAACCAACATCAGGTCTCTAGAAGGACAGCTAGCACTACCAACCGCTGAGCTGTCTCTCCAGCCCCCTCTTCTGCTTCCTTTTCGACTGTCTATGATACTTGTCACATAAATATTAAAAGCAATCAGAGAAGCTCATCCAGAGCTTCTCTGGTATAAAACAGCGATGTGTTGCCACGGTAAGACACAGGTCAAATATAGACAGGTTCATTTAAAGAGGTCAGTGGAAGGGGAAACTTTGAAAGTCAAAAATGAGGGAGCCGAGGAGACAGCTCAGTCACTAAAGCGTGCGGGACCTGAGTTCAATCCTCAGAACCCATGATTAAAAATAAGTAATTTAAAAGGCGTTGTAATTTCAGAGCTGTGGAAGCAAAAACAAATACATCCTGGGGCTCAGTGGCCAATCTACTCGGTGAGGCTCAGTCTAGTAGGAAGTCTTGTCTAACATGATCTTGATAAAGTTTGAAAGGTGCACAGCTCCTGAGGAATGACACTGGCTATGCACAAACACGTGTGTATGTGCACACACTCAGGCATTCACACACACACACACACGTGTGCAAACAACCAGACACATAAGACAAAAGTAAGGAGAGTAACATCAGAGATCTTGAAACAACAGTCCTTGGTCACAATGATTGACAACAAGCATTGCACCCGTCCAAGGGTAAACACACAGTAGTGAGACAGATGTCCTTGAGTCCCTGCTGACGTGTTCTGTTTAAGGCTGTGCTGGCTTCTGTGGAAGACTGTAGATTTGACAGCATCTGTGTGACAGTCATCATCAGGCATCAGGCACAGCCTCTTCCCCTCTCCGTCCACTTAGTCATCTTTGTTGTGCTCCATTTGACCCTGCTAAGTTTCACATTTCTTCACACCTCTTGGAGTGGGGATTTTAAATGTCTTGAGAGACAGATAATTGAGCCCCAAGACTATGAACAATCAGAGGCTGCTCTGTTGATGGCACACCTAGTACCCAAGTCAACTGAGCGGTCAGATGAGCCATGGGAAAACCGCAACTGAGGTTAGAACCCACGTTAGAATCTGTATACGCCCAGAGAGAACAACATGGACCACTAATTCCACTGTCGGAGTAAGGACTGGGGGACTTCAGATTACTCTTCTGGCTTCCAACAAAACAGGCTTCAGAAAAGAAGAAGAAAAACTTATAAATTATGCAGAATTCCCTTCCCCACCTAGACCCCACACATACACAAAAAGTGAAAACTCAAATCTGCTAGAATCTAGGGTTTGCCCAAGTTCACCAGCTGATAGTTCGAGATAAGTCGAGATAAGAAGTCAGTACGAAATGTGACATCTTTGATGGAACTGGCATCCCACAAGCCCTCACAGGCCATTGTGAAAATGTGAGCCCTCCCCCTCCGTCCGCCCCACCGTAGCATCTCAGAGAGGGTGTGTTTGCTGGTTGTCATTTAGCTTCAGAAGGCTTGTTCATTGATTCTACTTTTCTTTTCCGCTCAGGATCGATGCTGGGAGTGGACTGGCTTCCCGGGGATTATCAGGAAAACATCAAGAAGGACATAAATTATTTTAAAATGTGCAGAATAATGAGAACAGAGCGCAGAGAACTTCTCCCTCTTCGGTGATCTTCGCCTAGTAATGAACTCAGGCATGGCAAACAATTCCTTGCTGTTGTTTGTTTTGAGGGAGTTGATGTTTTTCTTGGTTTTTAATAATATCTTTTCATCTAGTCTTTCATACATATCTACTATGTGTCTTGATCTATCTACCCCCACTTCTCCCTTCCTACACGACACACACACATACAACATACCCCACCCTTTTGTTTCTATTTGGGGGTAAGACACTGGGGAACCCAGGGGCAGCACAGAAGCCAGTAAGCATTCTACCACTGAGCCACACCCCTAACTCTAATTAAAAGAGGGTGTTTTCCTTTTTCTTTTTCTTTGGCAATGCTTTGTGCATGCCAGGTTCAACTCTACCACTGAGCTACATCCCAAGCCTATACAATTTATCAGTCTTTCCTGTCTGATTATTTGGTCAAAATTAATAACTAATCTCATCAATTAGCTTGATTAGAAACACTAAAAATGAACAAGAACTGGGGGCCGGAGAGATGGCTTGTCAGTTAAGAGCACTTGTTCTTTCACAGGACCCAGGTTTGGTTCCCAACATCCACATCGTGGCTTGCAAACATTCATAAATCCAGTTTCAGGGAACCCGGTGCCTTTGTCTGACCTCTATGGGCACTAGGCACACATGGTTCACACACACTACATGCAGGCAAAATACTCATATACATAAAATAAACTGCAAAATATTTTAAGTGGTACACAGAAATATACCAGGCAAAACACCCATACACATAAAATAATAAAATAACTTTTTAAATTAATGAGAGTGATGCTAATGAGCCTCTTGTCTTTATAATTTATTCTCTCTTAATTTCTGGCACTCTCCCCAGCCTCTGTGAGCCTCAGCCCCATTTGTAACACTGTTCCTCTCATCTCCCGGTGACAGTCAGATTAATATTTTAATTTATAGTCCATAGCCTAGAATGAATTGCAGCTCCTGTGAACCTAAAGTAAGAACAGCCACAAAACAAACAGGAAACGCTTCAAAATATTTCTCAATATCAGGAGAATCAGAGACTTTATCCTGCACAAAATGACCCAAGGGGTACCCTCTACTCAAACCTCCTCTGGGCAGCAGACTGGAAACATGGTGACAACCCTCTCCTGAGCGGGAACCATCTCACCCGTGTGGTTTGAGGTCACCTTCACTTCCCGGCTGTTCATTAGCAAGTGCTTCACAACGCCTGAGCCTGCACTGGGAGACTTGGGATCTTCCTTTCTCCTGCCCCGTCTGTTAGATCCCCTCCTCTCCTCAGGGCAGGCGTCAGCCAGGGCTCAAGAACAGAACCCCCCTTCTGGAAGTCAGAGTGCAAAGTTTCTCAAACTTGAACATAAACCAGAGCCACCTAGAAGGTGCCTGAGACAGCATCTTACCAAGTAGCCCGGGCTGGCCTTGAACTCACCATCTTCCCGTTGGTCTTCCTGAGTATTGGATTGGATCACAGGTGTGGCCTCAGCCGTCTCCAGCGTCTCAGACTTGGTAGGTCTGAGGCACAGTGTGAGAATTTATATTGCCGGGCTGGTGAAATGGCTGAGCAGGTAAAGACGCTTGTCACCAAACCTAGGACCTGAATTCAACCTGTATGGTACTGAGAACAGAGCTGACTCCCATCAGTTGACATTGGATGCACATGCTGTGACATTCATGGCTCCCACACACAAAATAAGTGTGTAAATGTAACAGAAAAAGGAATTTGCATCACTAGCAAGTTCTCTCATGATGAGGATAACCAGTAATAAGTCAGTCCTCAGGGAGGAGGGGGACTCTGGTGACAGTGCTCCTCATGAGTGACAGTGCTCCTCATGAGCTCCTCCCTCCCACTGTGGATCACAAATGGGCCCCACATTGTTCTCTCATAAAAGTAGTCACAACTGCCGAGGTCTCAAGAGGACAATGGCTATGCCATGCCCAGAGGACAACTTTCCATATCCCACTGTCCCTACAATTCAGGTGGTTATGTGCCTCATCTCACGTGGCTCATAATGGTTTTATTCCATAGCTCGAGTGACTGTAACAAGAGTTTCTGGGTATGGGGGGCAATTACCCATCTTTCTACTCCACGATCCTGCTAAGGTGGGGAGCCCTGGCTACAAAGGCGTCTGCCCTGGAACAGCCGCTGGCGGGACATTGTCTGCCGGCTTCATCTGAAAAGCCCTAGTGGACTCATAGCAAGGATGTAACACACGACTGAGCACCCCCGGGAGAGTCCTGCCCAGTGTACACGCTCTGCTGGAGCCCACCAGAACTACCCCGCGCTCCATCTTTTCCCATTTAAAGCTACGCCTGGATTTTCATCCCCTCTGGGGCAGCCCAGGACAGGGCATCGGGAGAACACAATGAGTGCAAGGACCAAAGTTTGGCTGCATATAACATCACGGCAAATTTTGTTCCCTAGATTTCAAACTGCTTTTAAAGGTCTATGCCAATCCCATGCTACCTGCCATGAAATCCCAGGGCCCAGCAAGAACTGATTTTGTCTCTCCACCCCCCCCCCGCATTTTAACTAGGATGAAGAGCCTTGCTCCACTGTGAATCGGTCCCCACAATGAGCAATCCGGTTTGAGCGGGAGTAGCCAGAGTGCGGCCCTCCCCACCGTGCAGTACACCCTTTGCCCATGACGTCACAGGCAGCCCTGTCACCACTTCCCACTGCGGCCAACACCTGACCAGCGGGGCAATGAGACCACAGTTAAGAGGCTCAGAGCTATTTGTAGCCAAGAGAAGGAGTCTGATACAGTCTCTCTCTTATCCAGCACGCAGACCTCTGGTGCAGCTGCAGAGCCCCAGATAAAAGTGCACCTTCCATCTCCAGGAGCTGTGGGGTCAGACATTCCCCGCTCTCCTGGGGTCTTCCCTGCTAGCAGGCACCAGAACTCCACGTGCCTTTCTTGACGTTTTATTGCAGGCTTAAAACTGCCTAGAATCTCAATGTTTGGAAGCACTGACTATCTCAGCACCCTGGTGCTGTGGGCACAGAAGGCCTGGCCTGGAAGAACAGCCTCTAGGGCTGAAGTCCAGGAAGCCCACCCTCCGCTGACCACACAGATCCTGTGCTAGCACTGACTGATCATCAGGGCTGCCCTCAAGAAAACGAGGCACTTCCTGGTCATGCCTGGCCTCTGCCTGTTGTGGTCTCCCTCCCGGAACTTCTACTCCAGAGCCAGAAGATGCATCTATTTAAATCTGCTCATTAAAGCGGCAAGGAAGTGGTCTGGAATGGGGAGTGACCAGGAGCCACGAGGCTGCCCAATGCTACAAGGCCTTCCTTCTGAAAGCCGACATTTCCTTTCCTCCCAGGCAGACCAGTCACCCCTCTCTACAGCAAACAGGGCAGCCTGCTTCCCCTTACCGTGAAGTCCCTCTTGATGGCAAAGTTTTCGGGCTTGACATCACAGAGGTGGAGGCGGTGGGAGAAGTCACTGTCGAAATGGCTCACCATATCCAGGAAGCTGAGAGCAATGTGGCTAATAGCCTGTGCCTGGCCAGCATCACCCAGCGGGAAGAGAGCCCTGTGGTGAGGGCTACCCGCAGCCAAGTACTCTACTGCGTAAAAGTGGCCACAGGAACCCAGTACCGGTAGGATGTGGCGGCTCAGATCCGGCAGCAGACTGAAGTACACGTATTCCTCTTGCTGGAGCAGCGACCACGCACTGGCCAGCTGTTGCCGCCAGCGAGGACCCTGCCTGGAGGGCCACAGAGGAACTATGCTGGTGTTGGGCAGCTCCAAACCTAGCGTGTTCTTCACTTCTCCAGCCACCATCAGGAGCAGCTCAGAGTCGGGGATGCCCAGAGCACCTGGCCCCGCTTCCTCCCCCAGCAGGTTGAGCGGTGGGAAGCTGGAGAAAGCCTCCCTCTTGGATTTGAGGACCACAGTTCGGCCTCTCCACTGGGCCTGCAGCACCTTCTTGCCACGCTCGTAATACAGGCAGCGTTGGTACAGGAGTTCCCCGGCCACGCACAGATCCTCGCACAGCGCACCCGTGAGCCAGCCACCGCGGTAGTCCTGGCACTGGAGCGAAGGGAACAGTGGGTCACAACAGGGCAGGGATAAGAGGCCAGGGACAACACATATTGGCATCTTGTACTCAAAGGCTTTGCCATTAGGTGAGGGGAGAAAGTGCCCAGATGGGAATGCTGGAGGTCCCTGGGTGGTGGGTTCCAGCAACCTCCTGGACCTGTGAGTTCCCAGCCAAGCCTCTACTAGAAATTCTGATTAAGTATTGTACCCACACAGAACACGTAGAGACTATTTCATCTGCCATCACTCCTCTACAATACCATAGTTTGAGTACTTTGCAGTGGGCACCATAAGAAACACGGGGGGTTCAAAGCCTGGGGAGAGATATACATAGCTACTATACAGACACTGGGCTATCACAGACGGAACCAAAACCCTTGGGTTGAGTGCTGGTACCCAGTGAGGTTCCAGAATGACTTCCCCACAACACTAATTTGGAGACAGTTAGAGAGGCTCTGGATGATCAGGCCACTCGACAGAGTTGAGGACCTGGCCTTCAAAATCACACATCTACAAACCAAGGGCTCAACCTCTGTAATGAAGTGGGGTGGGCCTGAGGATACCTAAACCCTGGAGAAGAGACCCAGGCCATGGCCTCAACTTCAGCTCCACACTGGAGGCTCATCCACAGTCTTTTAACGCGCCCATACCAGAACAGTTAGGTCGGATGAGACCTGGGACTTCTACCTGCCCCTTGGACTGACCACAGTACTGTCCCTTCCGACCTGTGCTTGTTACTTGTGGGCTCTGATATTCGCCAGACTGAGTGGCGACAGCCATTGCTTGGATTCAACTTGGTAGCTGAAAGCTAGCAATTTAGAAAGACAAAAGGTGAAAGGCTCAGCTCCGGCCTTCATTGACTTGTAGATTGCCCAGGAAGAGAGCTCCGGACTCCAGAGCTGGTAAGGTATGCAGGTGTGTGGCTGGGGGGAGGTGCCCTGGAAAAGGAATATGAATAGGGAATTCCTGGAGAGTTGAGAGAGCATTCAGAGCTT
>JAQHUG010000004.1:5241702-5254248 GCA_028555095.1 Dicrostonyx torquatus
AAAATTAAGTATTTAATTAAAAATGTGCAGGGGCTGGCACGATGCCACAAACTGGTCATTCCAGCACTTGTCTATGCTTTGTAACCAAACGGATGGAAGAGGAGGGTGTGCAGCCGACAGAATGTCCGTTCCCTGGCTTCTGCAAGAACAGGAGAGCAATGGGAAACACAGGTTCCTCCGGAGAGCGACGCGGGCTCCTCGGGAAACTGAGGGTGAACCCCTCAATTCTGGGTTTCAACGTAGCACTGGGGTGACCCCCATGGCGCACGTTCCGGAGCGGGGACACCCGCAGGGCACCCCAGCCGAGGAGGGGCGTGGCTACGGCCGGCACGGCTGAGTCAGCGCTCCGCAATTGCTCGGAGGCAGGAGGGCGGGGCGTCTTAGGGGCGGGGCTGTCCCGAGGAGAGCGGTCATTGGCTGTTGAGGAGGGGCGCGTCGGCGGGGCGGGGCAGGCCCAGCCTCAGACCTCCGGGCATTGGCTGGTGGGGCGGCCAGGGACACGTGGTGCGGAACCGGCGCGGTAAGCGGACGCTCGCCCTGTGGGCCTTCCTTCCCCGGAGGGCGCTGCGGGCCGGGGACGGGCTCGGCACAGGACAGGGCGGTGTGGGAGTCTCCCTGGTCTGCGAGAAAGTGCGGGACCCGGGGCATCCAAGTGAGAGCGGCGGGAGGTCCCGGATCCCTAATGCACAGTCAGCCCAGGCCTGAGTCACCCCAGGCCCCGGCGCGGGGCCGCGTTCCGGAGGAACTTAGCCCGGGACCCAGGCCTCCCAGCCGCAAGAGTCGGTTCTGATCGGCCGATCCCCATAAGTACCAGCTCCCCCGGGCCACCCCCAGTTCTCCCTGCAGGGCTGATGGACTGTACGCCCAGGCCAGCCTTCGTGGCGACTTGGGGCTGAAGGGTCGCAGGGAGCAAAGGTTAGGCCGTCCTCACGCCTACACATTGAGGACTCTGCCTGGCTCCAGACAGCGCCTGGGGTGCAAAGGCCCTGGGCAGTGTCCAGTTGGACCTTGTCCCTAGGATGGATCCACAGGAGAGAGGTCTCCCCTTGCCAGCTTGCTGGTGCGAGCAGGCCGTTCATTCATTCACCGTTTTCCGTTTACTCATTTGTAGAGTAGATGTTTGATCCGCTGTACTAACCCTTGAGAATCTGCGGCCACCAGTGTTCTTCCTCGGAGTCTGTAGTAAGGCGAAGCCCCTGTCGTGGCACCCTGATTGTACTGCTTCTGGAAAGCTTAAGACTTAACAGATCGTGAAACTGTTGTCATGTTTGGCAGGAAGTTTGCCTGTTCAACCCACCAACGCTGCTTTTTACCTTTCTAAATTATTTCCAACTGATGACCTTGATGTTGGAGGAGATGGAGCAGGAGTCCCCAGAGCTTAGTGGGAAGGAGAGGGAACCTGGCTCGACTTGTGTGTCTGAAGGGACAGTGTAAAGAAACGGTTTGCTTTCTTCTACCCTGGGAACTCTGCTCACTGTTACTCTTACTGCCCTTAGTGAACGATCTACCGCAGATCAGATCGTTACACTTTGCAAAACAACGTTAGCAACAAAATTGTTAACTGTGAGGATGTGATGCTGGGCCGTGGCGTTTGGGAATTTACATAAGGACCAGAAGCCCCAGTGAAAAGTACCCAGTGTAGCAGATGGTTCTGCAGGGCAAGGCGTCATCTGGTAAAGAGGTGCCTTACCAGTGCATAGCTGGTGACCAATGGGTGGAGCTTAACACTTATAAACACCTAGGTAATATCTGTAGAGTCTCCCAGAGGCCCTTGCAGGTGAGGCGTGTGGGGTGGCCGTGGGTCTAGAAATATTTCCTCGACTGTGCTGTTTTACAAAGGAGGGGGGGAAGACCAGGACACGGAGGACTTTAGCAGTTCAATGTCCCGCCCTTGCAGCAATCCTGTTTACCATTGGAAGCGCCCTGAGATTCCAATGTGTTGCATAGCTGCCACAGGAAACCAACCCTCTCCTGGGATCCTGTACCAAGAAACCGTGCTCTTTACCATGTGCGGTTTGGCCATTGCTGTGGCACCCGCTTGAGGCCGCATAGTACACAGCCGTGACGCCAGGGTCCCTTGGTGTCCCTGCAGGATGAATTTTCTCAGCACAACTGAGCTGTTTCACCTCGGCTTAATCAAGTCCCGCTCCTTGAAGAGAGAAAACCCCCATTGCAAATCTCAGTGCCTGAGTCAGTTCTGTTTCACATTGATTCCCTATTTGAAAAGCAGCCCCACAGATTACCTTCTGGGGTCTCAGGCATGAAAAGTAAGTGCAGAAGGCTGGTAGAGTGTTT
Organism: Dicrostonyx torquatus; assembly: GCA_028555095.1. Taxonomy (NCBI): domain Eukaryota; kingdom Metazoa; phylum Chordata; class Mammalia; order Rodentia; family Cricetidae; genus Dicrostonyx; species Dicrostonyx torquatus. The sequence continues at coordinate 5,243,998 of JAQHUG010000004.1, forward strand.
GCCAAGCATCCGTGATGCTCTGGGTTCCATGCCCAGTACCTCTTATGGGTGTGGTGGTGCGTGCCTGTTATTCTAGCCCGCGGGTGTGGAAGCAGGAGGATCAGAAGTTCAAGGACAACCTAGGTTACCTAAGATCCTGTTTTTGTTTTGTTTTAAAAGGGGGGGGGAAGCTGTCCAGAAAATGCAGACATTGAGTATATTTGTGGGGAGCCTGAAGTGTGTCCATATGGTGTGCAACTGGGACATACAGCTCCTCGGATATTGGCCATTTCTTTGTGATGGAAACACTGAATATCCCTTCTAGCTCTCTTTAAAAATAAAAAAGTGCACAGCTGCTCTCCTCACGTGAGGTGGGAACTTTCTCATCTTTGGCCCTTAAGGAGGTTGAGGGCAGCCCGTGGCTAAGGTTGTCAGTTGTCCTCAGCTGAATTCATCTTGCCTTCTGTATCCGAAGACTGGGTGTAAGTTTACAGAACGTGAGGGTTTATTCGCTTGCTTTTTTGAGACAGGGTCACGCTCTATAGCCCTGGCTGGCCTGGAATTCACAATGTATAGACCAGGCTGGCCTCATACTTTCAGCGATCCACCTGCCTCTACCTCCCCTGTCCTGGAATTAAAGGCATCTGCCACCGCGCCCAGCCTGTGACATTTTTATTGAGATCTTTGAAATGATTATTTCCTCAAGCAATAGAAGGTTAATAGTTCACATTGTTCTTTAAGAGTCTGAAACTTGGACTGTAGCTCACTTGGTGGGTGGACTGCTTACCAGACAAGCAGGGAGCTGGCTTTGATCCCAGCAACACATAAATCAGGCTTGGTGGGGTTTGGGCATGTCATTCCAACATGCAAAAGGATCAGATGTTTGAGGCTAGTTCAGGCCACAAGAGGTCCCGTCTCAAAAAATAAAAGTATAACGTTTTAAAAAGTAAATGCCAGCTAGGCATGGCGGCACGCATCTTTAGTCCTAGCACTTGCGAGGCAGGTGGATTTCTGTATGAGGCTGGCCTGGTTTACACAGAAAGTTCCAGGACAGCTGTAGTGTGACCTTGTCTCAAAAAAATAAAATACACAAGTAAATCCCTGTGATTGGAAAGTACCCACTAGAGTTTTCTTCAGATTGTCTGCCACTGGGGCTCTCCTCTTTGGACACAAACTTTCTGTATCTCTTCCTTTGGAACAAGGAAAGGAAATGAAGATCAGTCTAAGCCCCTGGCTGGTTCCCAGTCACTTCCTGGAGAGTCCTGTGATAAGTGTCGCAACCACTGCTGACAGGAGGGTGGAGGAGCACTTCTCCTCGGTCCTCAGGCCACTGCCCTTCACTCCGAGCTGCAAGCAGGTCTGACTCCTTGCTCTCTCTGCCCAGAGTCTCCAAGGTCTGAAGTCTGCCTGAAAGATGTCAGCCCTCAAAGCCATCTTCCAGTACATTGACGACAACCAGGACCGCTACGTCAAGGTGAGGGGCTGCCCCTTCTTCGTGAACAGGGAGAGCTGCTGCTCTCTTGTCAAGCCAGAGAGGTTTTCAAGAAGCTCATGAATTATGCCATTTTGATCAAGCATTAGAAAGAAGTTCAAGTTTCTTTTCATGATGGTGAAGGTCGCACTTTTGTCATTTGGCAGTTAATTATCCCCGTCTCTACGAATAATACTCCTTTATTTTTCCCTAATCTCGTTTATGGCTTCTTGTGATAGTTATAGATCTAAAAAAGGAGAAGACTTGAATCCAGCTTGTTCTGAATGATTATCTGATGCTATATTGAAAGGGTTGCTTGGTTTTTATCTGTAAGAATTATGACTTGTTTGCTTTGGGAAGGATCACTTTAGACGAAACATTTTGACTTCTGCTAAGAATTACATCTTGGCTGCTGTCAAGGAGACAAGGGAACTAACTTGGATCATGAGTTGACTTTGTAGTATGTTTTCTCTCTGTTACAATTTTGTCGACTATAGGCGTAAACTTATTTATGGAATTGTATGGTTTATAATCATGACTGGTGGTTAAAAATGCATGTTCTGACATCTTTTCTTTCTGCTTAGTTTTGGGGGGTAGGAACTCTACAGTTTTGTTGGTTTTTAAATGTAGATCAGGCAAACTCGGTCTGCTCTGCGCCTACAGTGGCGTAGCTACAGTAGAGTCCCATTGACGAGCCCCCACCGCCCCCCCAGAGAACAGCATGTCACAGCCCTTTCCACTTGCCCTCTGCAAACAGAAACTTGCTGAATGGGTGGCCATCCAGAGCGTGTCGGCCTGGCCGGAGAAGAGAGGGGAGATCAGAAGGATGATGGAGGTGGCCGCTGCGGACATCCAGATGCTGGGGGGCTCCGTGGAGCTGGTGGATATTGGAAAGCAGAAGGTATGAACACACCGAATTCTCCCTGGGGGCCGGGATGGAGCAGCCAGGTCTTGGGTGACCTTTGGCTGCAGATGGTCAGCTCTAATTCAGAGTAAGCTTGTAGTGCCTCTTGCGTGCGTCCTCACCGAGGGCAAGTTAAAAGTTTCGTGATTATTCAGCATGTTTTATTCCAGGAAGGACTGTGGACCAGTGACTCAAGGGTAGGTGAGCATGACTGTCACTCTTAAGAAAAGCTGAGATTCCTTTCCCAGAAATCAAAGCCTTCACAGTTAGAAGTTACACATTATCTGAGTCACTTTATAAACAACAAAGCTTCCTGTACCGGGCCCTCTGCGTATATATGGTAGCTGAGTATGTGAACGAGTGAGTCTCCAATTCGTGTGCCTTCTCTTGGGCTCTTTTCTTCACTTGCCTTGTCCAAACTTGGATGTGATGGGTCTTATTTTATCTTATTATGTTTTATTTTGTCATATTTTGTTGTTTTCTCTTAGAAGCCTGTTCTTTTCTAATAAGAAACAGAAAGGGAATGGGTCCGAATGACAGGGGACTGGGAGGAGCAGAGAGGGAGGGAAAACTGTAATTAGGATATATTGTATAAGAAAAAAACCCTATTTTCAATGAAAAGGAAAATACATTTGAAAGCAAAAACATAAAATAAATAGATAACAAAGCCCCAGCACCCCCACTCCCCACCCCAGCACCCCCACTCCCCACCCCAGCACCCCCACTCCCCACCCCAGCACTCCTGATCAGGGATCTGGGGGTGGAGAGGCCCCTTAAGAACAGCTTGTTCTGCTTCTAATTTTTGTTACTGGTTTTGGTTTTGGTTTTGGGTCTGGGTTGAGACAGGATCTAGCTATGTAGCCCTGGCAGGCTGGAACCCACCAAGTAGACCACACTGGCCAGAACTCACAAAGATCCTCCTGCCTCTGTTCCCCACGTGCAGGGATTTAAGGTGTGCGCCACCACATCCAGCTCCTTTAATTTTTCTGCTACTTTAGTTTTTAGGCTCATTCTGTCGTTGTTGGTCTTTTGTCTGATAAATTAGGTTTGTGGTTGCAATGAGCAGTCCTGGAACTAGCCATTAAATTTACTGTGCATTTTTAATCCAAGGGGGTGGTGTGGTCATTGGGAGCCAAGTGCCTTCATGGCAAAACCAGAATTCAAATTCAGGCTCCCTGACTCTCGGTCCAATACTTCTCGAGATTTTCTCTAGATGAGAGTTATTAATAGTTAATATACAATTATAGCAGTGTCTGAACAAATGCCCCACACACGGGAATAAACAAAGTTTCTTCATATTGTTTCCTTTAACTTTTTTCTTTAGTCTTTTTAAATTTTTGTTTATTTATTTCTTAGACAAGGTCTCACTCTGTTCCAGTCTGGCCCCCAGGGTTGCCGTGTAGCCACGCACTCACTCATGGTTTCTTTTGCCTTACCTGCTTGCTGCCCCGCCCATTCTTCTCATCGTGTTAAACAAAAGACAAAATATAACGAGGTGGGGTGAATCACTTTTAGGAGTTTCTTTACAGGGGTTTTGAATAATAAATAAATCAGCCGGGGGCGGGGTGGGGGGCTGAAGGGAGACACACGCCTTTAGGGACAGCCAGGACTGCACAGAAGAAACCTTGTCTCAAAAAACAGACAGAATTACAATACATAAATCTAGTCTATTACCACTGACATAGTTACCTTTAAAGGCCCTCCATAAAAGAATATAGTGGCTGTTACACTGTTCCACATTAGGTAACACCCATTTTCATCAAGGACGTGAGAGAGCTCCATGATCAGGCCGGCCATGGACCCTATGTACCCGAAGTCTAAGGCATGAGTCTCTTCCCCTGGTGCCTCATGAAATCTGATGTGCAGGCCCAGCCCTCATAGCACACGCTTGGGGCTGTCAGGATCAAGAGGCACTTGGATATTTTATCAGTGAAGTTTACTGAGAAAATAACCCAGTATTCTTATAAGAATCCCCATCGCCTGCTGGGTGTGGTGGTGCTCACCTCTGATCCCAGAACTGGCACGGAAGGGGACCAGCTAGGCTAATCAATGAGGTGTGTCTCAGAAAAAAGAATTCCAACCACCCGCTAAGTTCTAGTGTGCTCACAGGCTAAAATCTGAGAGAGAATTTCCTCAACCCTCCCCCACACGGTCCTTACCTTCTCAGTTTTAGTGGCTGCTTCTTTTATCTCTTAATCATAAGTTGTTAGTCTAGCTTCATTATCAGACAAGATAATCGGTGCAGTGGGCAGCGGTGCGGGTGGTATGGCTTCAGGGCAGGCTGACTCTGACTGCTCTACCCACTTAGTTTGGGCTTTATGGTTTTCTCGGAGACATTTTCATAATGACTCTCGGTAGTGGTTTCTAGTTCATCAGCGCATATGTGTGATGTTCTTGCTAAATCAGCCCCTTTCTCCTGCCAGCAGACAGATGCACACGCGTGTGCCCATGTCCTCCCGTCTTCCTCCTGCCAGCAGACAGATGCACACGCGTGTGCCCATGTCCTCCCGTCTTCCTCCTACCAGCAGACAGATGCACACGCGTGTGCCCATGTCCTCCCGTCTTCCTCCTACCAGCAGACAGATGCACACGCGTGTGCCCATGTCCTCCCGTCTTCCTCCTACCAGCAGACAGATGCACACGCGTGTGCCCATGTCCTCCCGTCTTCCTCCTGCCAGCAGACAGATGCACACGCGTGTGCCCATGTCCTCCCGTCTTCCTCCTACCATCAGACAGATGCACACGCGTGTGCCCATGTCCTCCCGTCTTCCTCCTACCAGCAGACAGATGCACACGCGTGTGCCCATGTCCTCCCGTCTTCCTCCTACCAGCAGATGCACACGCATGTGCCCATATTCTCCTGTCTTCCTCCTACCATCAGACAGATGCACACACATGTGTGCTCATGTCCTCCCCTGTCAACTGCTTGTGTGCTTTGCAATGCTCACCAGGTTTTCCTGGCAAAATACAGGAGCTAGTTAATAGGGGAGGCGCATGGCTGCAGGGCGTGAGGACTTTGTGCTTGGGTCACAGAGCCACAGGTGGTCACCACTGACCTGGTGTAGAGGTCGGAAAAGACGTAAGACTGGTTTGTCTAGAGCTCTGCAGTGGTGTCCTAGATAGCTAGCTGGCAAGGCCTTGGGGGAAAGTCCGGGGGGAGCAGCATTTCACTTGGCAAACATTATGTGACTTCTCTTTTTATTTTGAAGACTTTTTTCTTTAAGTGTGTGTGTATGGTGTGTGCTCACAAGTGTCTGCAAGCAGCGTGTCTGCTGGTACCCAGAAAGGCTGGAGATCACCAGATTCCCCTGCTGTTGAGTCACAGGTGGTTGTGATTCCGATGTGGGTTCTGGGACCTGAACTCGGGTTCTCTGGAAGAGCAGAAAGCCATCTCCCCAGCCCTGAATCCCCTTAACGCCCTGGCTGATGGTCCATTCTGTTCATCTTGGCTGTCTACATACAGAATTCCAAAACCATAGCACTCAGTTGCTATTGTAGCTGTTTTAGCCGTTATTTCAGAAGTGAGTGCAGATTATCCCAGACTCTTCCGTTATGTATACTGACGGGTTTCCTGCAGCCTTTCTCAAACTAGTCGGTGTGGTTCAGTTCATGCTCCCTGGGTTTTGGGAAATCATTGGATTTCGGAAGCACGGAGTCCTTGTTAATTAAGAGCTGTCAACTGATAGGATCTTAAAACTCTGCAGCAGAGGTTGAAGGATGAGAACAGCTAGGTTGAATGACAGCTGCCAGGCTATTAACCAGACTGTCTTCCACCGCCCCTCCCCCTCAGCTCCTGGATGGCTCAGAGATACCCCTCCCTCCCATTCTGTTGGGTAAGCTGGGCAGCGATCCCCAGAAGAAAACAGTGTGCATTTATGGGCACCTGGATGTGCAGCCTGCGGCCCTGGAGGATGGGTGGGACAGTGAGCCCTTCACCCTGGTGGAACGGGAAGGTAAGGGCACCCAGTGCTTGCCACCCAAGTGCTCAGCATTAGAGATAGTTCTGGAGATGCTCCATTTGGAAAGTCACCAAGATTCTTCTGGGGTTTTCTCTTTCTGGTACATTTTTTTTAAAAAACAGAATCTAGAGACTGGGTTCTGGAAATTTCTCATTTCAGTTCCTGAAAGTTCTGAAACTTTTCTTTTCTCACAACAAGTCCTTGGTGGGAGCCTGCCAAAGCTTCCTTCAATCCTAGCACCTTTTCCAGAACATTCTTTGTGATTTGGAGCCACAGAGTTCACAAAGGCCAGTCTCTCCTTCTCACTCCCTTGTGACATGCTCGGCTTCCATTCTGTTGTCACTGTTCTGGTCGGGAGAGCCCCTGAGATACAGCACCGGCTGCCTGTGAGCCTTCCCCCCAGGGCCCAGTTCCAGGCCTCCTAAGTGGGTGTGGACTCTGCCGTTAGACATGTCCTGACTCCCGGAATAGGAACGTCATTTGTATTTGACACATCCTGTGAGCCCCATCGGATACTCGGGTCCTCCTCACCACCTAACTGGACGTACCTGTAGCTGTTAGAATTTCACGGGCACTCGGGTTTCTCCTGAGTTTCAGACCCACATGCCTGTGTGGTACTTCATGGCCACGTGACTTCAAGCTGTCTGGACTGGGAGTCCCCTTCTTCCTTCCTTGGGCCCTCTCTCAGATATCCTTTGAACAGCATCCTCTTCCAGAAAAAGGACTGCCCTGTCCCTGCCTTGGGCCATCTCTAGTCCCTTCCCAGCCTCTGTCCCGCCCTTGCTGAGGACACCCCAATGCTGATCCTGACAGCCCAACCACACTTCTTTGAACCTAACACCCCCACCCCCACCCCAGTAGGTTCAGATTAGGGCTCCAAACTGGGACAAGAGGATAGCGTGTAGTTAGTGTTTTGTGACCATGGCCATGGGCTTCCAAAGCAACCAGGCTCCGCATGGCTGTGCTGGCTGTGTAGGGCACATAGTCTTAAAGGCTGACCACCTATAGGGGTTTCCTGGAAACAGGTGACGAATCTCTGTCCTAGCCATTGCTGTGAAAGGGAAAAGTAACACAGACACCCACATGACTGCCCCTTGGATTGCAGGACATCGTCTCTGAATTTAGCATAGGGTTGGATGGAGACCCGGGGTTTTAAAGTGTAAAAGGCCCTCCCTGCTCAGAACAGCTGTGTGAGTTTGTGCCTAGGCATTATTAGGGGTTTCCTTGAGGAAGGCTGTTATCTCTAACTGGATCTGCTGACTGTTGCTCCAGGCAAGCTGTACGGGAGAGGCTCCACGGATGATAAGGGGCCAGTGGCTGGCTGGCTGAACGCCCTGGAAGCTTACCAGAAGACCGGCCAGGTACACCCCCCACGTCACTTTCTGTCCACTCATCAGGTCCTGTGAGTAGTTGTGTAAAGATCACTTGAGAGGAGAAAACGAGCCCCCACCTTGGCCAGCAAGGGTGACTTAGAAGATTGCAGCTGTTTGCAGCTCTGGAGATCATTAAACAGTTCATTGTCCTAAGGGTGCTCAAAGGTCAGGTTATCACCAGGCAGTGGGATTCTTGCCAGCACTTAGAACATCCTTGTTTCTGTCCTTTCCCTCTGTGCTGGGATCAAACCAGTCATCTTCACACTGGGAAATTCCTGTACCACTGAGCTGTTTCTTCATCGCCAGTGGGAACTGAATTTTATTTTATTCTATTCTGATGGTTTTGGGACTTTTTTGTTGTTTGTTTTGTTTTGTTGGTATTTTTTGTTATTGTTGTTTTATTTTTTATTTTTAGGGTTTTTCTGGGTTTTTATTTTTTGTTTTTAAAGACAGGATTTCTCTGTGTAGCCCTGACTGTCCTGGAACTAGCTTTGTAGACTAGACTAGCTTTGAACTCACAGAGATCCATCTGCTTCTGCCTCCTGAGTGCTGGGATTAAAAGTGTGCGCCACCACCGCCCCTTGTTGGTATTTATTTTATTGTTGTTGTTGGTTGATTTTGAGATAGGGTCTCACTGTGTAGCCCTGCTGGTCTGTAACTCTGCCTCTCTAGGGCTGAGATTAGATATGCACCACCACCACCCCGGCTCCCAAATGTGACATTTAGGTGAATTTGTTTGTTTGATACAGAGTCATATTATATAGCTCAGGCTGGCCTTGAACTCATGACAGTCCTCCTTCCTCAGCCTTCAAGTGCTGGTATTATGGGCATGTACCACAACCTTGACTAACATGAATTTTCAACCTTTGACCTTACCCATGAGTATGGTCCCTAGCCAGAATGTAACAGACTTTGTGATGTTGCACAAATTTTTTTCTCTATGTGGTTCATATGCTCCTAAAAAAATAGATTATTTTGAGTGTTTTTTTTTTTTGGCCTCAAAGTTCAAAATTGGTAAACTATAGAAAATGGAGTGGGGAGGGCAGTTCTAGAAACTGTGGTCCTCTGTAAGAGCAATCATTGCTCTTCTGGCCAATATGCATTCCCCTTCTCCCTGTCCCATGGCTTCCCCACACTCATTGGCTCACCCTGTGATAGCAGGGATCCCTGGGCAGGGCATACCTAGGCATGGTACAGGGCTTTCCCTTCCGACTATGGACTCCCACAGGCCAGTGAGAGAAGATCTCCTATTTGAAGCTAAATTTCAGAACAGTCTCCTCTGCATGGCTTCTGCAAGAAAAGTAAGGAAACTGACTGTCTTGTTATGTCCCTGTCCCAGGAGATTCCGGTCAACCTGCGGTTCTGCCTGGAAGGCATGGAGGAGTCCGGCTCTGAAGGCCTGGATGAATTAATTTTTGCCCAGAAGGATAAGTTCTTCAAAGACGTGGACTACGTCTGCATTTCCGACAACTACTGGCTCGGGAAGAATAAGCCGTGCATCACGTACGGCCTCAGAGGCATCTGCTACTTCTTCATTGAGGTCAGAGCCGAGTTCCACAGACATCGCCTTCTTTCTCTCTAACCCACAAGCCTCTTTGTTCTCCCATACCCTGACACGGGCAAATACCAAGAAGTTAATCATACGTGAAAGAGGAGCTCTGAGCTTCCCAGGGCCCTTACTGGGTTCCATAATCCACCCTAATTCCCCAGGCATGACCCTCTGAGGTCAGAAGTCCAATCTCGTGGCAGGTTCAAATTAAGACAGTATTATCTGTGATATCGTATTAGAGTAGATGAGATGACAGCAATGCCTGTCCTTCTAAGATGATTTGGACAAATAAGCCCTCGAGAACCCTTCCTCTAAAAGTTAGACCGTTCAGCCGGGCAGTGGTGGCACAGGCCTTTAACCCCAGCACCTGAGAGGCAAGTGGATATCTGTGAGTTCAAGGCCAGCCTGGTCTACAGAGTGAGTTCCAGGACAGCTAGGGCTGTTACAAGAGAAACCCTGTCTCAAAAAACAAAAACAAAAAAGTTAAAATGTTCACACTTTAGCAGGTAAATTCTAATTCTACATCTGAGTTTTCTTGAGATGATGGAGACCCCACCAGAGGAGCAGGGAGTGTGGGCAGACTGCCACACACTGCTGGAGATCTCCTCCCACTGCGTGATGATGTGGGTCCTGCTGAAGGTCTTCATCCCCTCATAGGACAGAATCCAGGGTCATAGCTGTACTGAGACTCTGTGTGCATGTCACAATTGATTCTGAACTGTGAGGGACTTCCCATTCCCTTTAGAGATGAAAATCTAAGTACACAGTGGTTGCCTGGCTTGCCCGGCTGTAAGACTAACCAGTACTAAATGGGTCTGCTCCAGACCCTCGGGTTTCATGTTGGCGGGGTCCTGCTTCATGCTTGCTGTTGTTCACTGAGGAAACATGAGCAGGGTCTGCAAAAAGACAAGATTCTGTCCTTCCTTTTAGAGGGGTTATCAGTGTTAGAGAAGCTGCTGCATACCATGCTTCTGCCTGTGGCCAGCATTCCTGGTGCACCTGCAGCCTGCATTCCC
>JAQHUG010000004.1:5309512-5319837 GCA_028555095.1 Dicrostonyx torquatus
GTGTATGTCTGCAGGCCAGAAGAGGGCATCAGACCTCATTACAGATGGTTGTGAGCCACCATGTGGTTGCTGGGAATTGAACTCAGGACCTTTGGAAGAGCAGGCAACGCTCTTAACTGCTGAGCCATCTCTCCAGCCCCCTTTGTAGACACTTCTAACGCAGATATGGATCTTCTTTTATCTCAGAATTTGAGCTCATATAACTCATGTTAACTTGGCAGTACTAGTTTGAAATTTTCTTCTATTATCTTTAAAGGAAAGCTGTACGGACGGGGTGCAACGGATAACAAAGGCCCGGTCCTGGCTTGGATTAATGCTGTGAGTGCCTTCAACGCTCTGGAGCAGGTGGGTGACCAGCTGTGCTTGAGAGAGAGCGTGGCGGCTAGGAGGCAATTATAATAAAAAACATTCTTCGGGTTGCTCACCCTGTCCTTGGGACACCGCACGAGGGTTACTCACTTTCCACAATCCTGAGTGCATAGCATTGTCACAACCATTTCAGAGACAGAAATAAAAGCTTGGGAAATTCAAGGAACGTCCTCAGAGCAAGCCAGCCAGAGAGCTGCATCCTGGCTGCACTGATTCCAGCCGGCACTGTCAGCCACATTACAAACAGAACACGGAGCTGGTGTGCTGTCGCGAGAAGTAAAAGCATCTGCTGCCAAGTCTGTTTTTGATCGCTGGGAACTAGACAGTGGAAGGAGAATTCTTTCAAGCTGCTCTCTGATTTCTCCATGTGCTATGGTGTTTGCACACACACACACACACACACACACACACACACACACACACACAAAACAAATAACCAAAAAAAAAAAAACCAGTACAGTGGTGGAGAGATGGTCTAGTGGGTACTGGGACTTGAGCTCAGAAGCTCAGGACATGTTGTGAAACGCTGGGTGAGTTGACACATGGCTACGACTCCAGAACTAAGGTCCCGGAGACAAGCAGATCCTGGGTGCTTGCCAGCCAGCCAGCCTCGGTAAACGGTTCAGTGAATGACTCTTTCAAGAAATCAGGTGGAGAACATTAGAAGAAAAGATGTGGTGTTGACCTCTGTTATCCACATAAGCGTGCATGGGTGAGGGAATTTGCACACACGTGTACACACATGCACCATGGCCTAGACCATGACAAAACCCAGGATGAGACTGAAGAGTGACAGGCTGTGCTTTCAAGACCAGCTGTGCCTTGTCTCAACCCTTTCTCCGCCGCCTCATTGTCACAGGCGTGGCTCAGTGGACAGTGATGCACACGTGACGAACTGGACACAAACCTCTGCTACCTGAGCCTCTACCTGAGCCTACTAGGGTTTTGCCTGTGACAGGCTATTTTCCCATAGGTGTCCTTACAGGGCTGTGAAAGCAAGACGGGGCACGGGGGAGCTTTGAGGAGGCTGTCCTCCCTTCCTGGCTACCTGAGAACATTATGGGTGGGTCCAGATGCATCTGTGTCTCTTACGTTGTACTAACAAGGATGGTTTTGTTTTTCAGTCATTCCATTTTTATGTTTAAACTCCCAGAGAGGACTAAATCTGCCGTGTGGCTGTGGGCAAGTGGCTTGACCCATGTAGACCTCAGAGTCCTCGCTATACAGATGCGCATGTTGATTCGGAGAGCCAGGCTTACACACTGTTTTGCTACATAGTTTCTCACGTTGTTGGGAATCAGTCTGTCCAGCCTAAGGTATGGAGCCTGGCCCTTGAGCCCATTCACCAGGAGTGCTGGCACCTGCCTATGAAGAAGATCCTCCCCCACTGCAGCTTAATCTCTGAGCCCTGTCTCACCTGATGAATGGGAGATCACGAGGAGCAAGTCACTACGCCCAGGCTCCAGGCTTAGACTGCAGACAGTGCCTCCTCCCAAACACTTACCAATCAACCAGACCGCAGGATTTTATCAGAATGCAGAGGGCTTCTCTCTCAAGAGGTGACCAAATACAGACTTTGGCTGCTGGGCCTACACTAAGTATCTATCAGATTGATTTGCATCTTTTATTTTTTTTAAGTTTTAAAATTTTGATTTTTGGCCGGGCGGTGGTGGTGCACGCCTTTAATCCCAGCACTCGGGAGGCAGAGGCAGGCAGATCTCTGTGAGTTCGAGACCAGCCTGGTCTACAAGAGCTACTTCCAGGACAGGCTCCAAAGCTACAGAGAAACCCTGTCTCGAAAAATCAGAAAAAAAATGATTTTTGTGTATGTGTGTTTGTGTGTGTGTGTGTGTGTGTGTGTGTGTCTGTGTGTAGAGAAGCATGTACGGGGGGAGCACATATGCCAGGAATGTGTAAGAAGCTCAGAGAACAACCTGCAGGATGTTTCTCTCCTCCCACTAGGTGGGCCTCAGAGACTGAACTCAGGTCACCAGGCCTGATGGCAAGTGCCCTTCCTTGCTGAGCATGTTTCTAGCCCTGGGCTACATCTTATGAACTGATTGCTGAAAACTCCTTTAGTTTCCCAACTACGTCTCAGCAATCGTGTGCTCATCCAGCGTTGCTAAAGGACATGAGACTGTGATGATTCCGAGCTTCAGCTCGTCTTCCCGGGATACACGGAATGCACAGACATGCAGGTTCCACAGAGCTAACCCTTATTCCCAAATGACCTCGTCCAAATAGGTGACCAAAGGTCACTTGTTTCTAAGGCACAGGACTCTTCTCATTCTGGATTCGTCTCCCTGCTCCATGGTCGCCTGGATCCACTTTCTCTCTAGTCTGATTACCACCTCGCTTCTCAGCATGTAACGGTTAGAGTCCTCTAAAGCCGGTTCTGCGCTCTGGGAGAAAAATCCTAATTTTTCACCGTGGCTGTCCAAGACAAACAAATTAGTCAGACAAAAAGGATCAGAACTTTAAAGGACGTACCCTGTCCTTCTCACATAAAGAAAATCCATTTTGCTCACCATCAATGCCTTTGAGTAAAACTCAAAAGGTTGAACGCAGTTGAAGAAAAAACTTCCTGAATGAAAATGAACCCCGAGGCTCAACAGTCTTTCAAAGGAGAAAGTTCTCCTTTTTCATGATCAGAGTTATGGGAATTTGTAACTAAGTAACCTTTCTTCAGAAGTACCTTTTAGGTGGGCTGGGGAGAGGGCCCCGTTAGTAAAGTACTTGCCATGCAGGCATGAGGACCCAAGTTCAAGTCCAAAGGACCCATGTGAAGGGCCTGTAGTCCCAACACTGGGGGACAGGAAGATACCCCAACTCTCTGACCAGCCAGGGTAGCCAGATTCAGTGGGAAACCTTGTCTCAACAATTAAGGCAAAATAACTGAGGTGTCATTTTAACATGAGGGGCCTGCTTGTTGGGGTTTCTGTCCCGGTACCCCGCAGCCGACAAGCCCCAAAGAAAATCACACAGAGAGTCTACATTAGGTTATAAACTGATTGGCCCATTATCTCAGTCTTCTTACTAGCTCTTGTAACTTATATTAATCCATTGTTCTTATCTATGTTAGAAACATGGCCGGTACCTTTTCTCAGCTGGGCAGCTTACATCCTGCTTCCTTGGTGGTCTGCGCAGGAATGCCAAGGGAGCTTCCTGCTTCCCAAATTCTCCTGTTCTCACCTCTTCCTCTACTTCCTGTCTGGTTTTTCTGCCTATACTCCCTGCCTGGCCAATCAGCATTTATTTAAAACATGATTGACAGAATACAGACAATTCTCCCGCACCACTGAGGAACACATTAGACATAGACCTGGCTTCCACATGAATGTACCCCGTATGCATGTGCACCTATACACATACACACACACACACACACGCACACACACACACACACACACCTTCCTTTTTCCCTTCATTTTAGGAAGAAGGATGTCTCTGTCCTGTCCCATCTCCCTCCCCCTGTTCTTGAAGCTTGGTCAAGCCTCATTGTATGGGCTCCCTGCCACTTCTTTAAGCTTGGTCAAGCTTGTACGGGCTCTGCTGTCTCTGGGATCTCTGCTCCAAATTCTGTGTTAGCATTACATCGAAGGGCCGCATGGGATCTATCAGCTGTCCTTCCCTTTGTTTCTCTGCGCTGTAAATAGAACTGCTGTGGAGGTAAACAATCCATACATTGAGTATAGATGACTATTGAATGTATCTTTCTTAAATACAAGCTTATAGATAAAACCTTGCTTGAGTGTATTGTGCCATCTCTTTACTCTGCTGTTAACCCAGGATCTTCCCGTGAACATCAAGTTCATCCTGGAAGGGATGGAAGAGGCTGGATCTGTTGCCCTGGAGGAAGTGGTCAGGAGAGAGAAAGAGCACTTCTTCTCCAGTGTGGACTACATTGTGATTTCAGACAATCTGTGGATCAGCCAGAAGAAGCCCGCGCTCACTTATGGAACCCGGGGGAACTGCTACTTCATGGTGGAGGTACTGGCAGGCTCCAACGGTGGAGGAGACTGGGGCTGTGGATAGGATAGAGAAATCATTGGGGACCTTAGAGAGGAAGCCAGGAAGCTCTCACTTGGGGCTCACAGCCCTAGTTGGTCACAGATGCTAAGCTAATGTTTTGTAACCTTTCCCACTGTAGGCTGCAGGCTTTGATGGCAGGGGACCCTAATGCTACGGTCATAAGAAAACAGAAGCTAATGGCATTAGAGGCATCATTGTGTGATACACAGCCTTATTTTTTTTTATCTCTGAGCCTTAGTTTTCCATTTCCAAAGTTGGTAAAATCCCCTTTCCCCACCCCTAGATTATCCCTCCTCTTAAATTGTTTTTGGCAATATAGGCCACCTATGACAGCACACACCATTTATAATAAAATGTCCCTCCTGGGTGGATCATTGCTTAGCCACTTTAGTCTTCTCACGTAACAGGCTGTACATTTGCGAGTTGATGTGATGGAAATATACAAACTCAGACACTTGTGAGACTTAGATGTTATTAACCAGATGGAAATATCATGCATCTTTATAATTTTTCTTGAAACTACAATATGGCCGGGCGGTGGTGGCGCACGCCTTTAATCCCAGCACTCGGGAGGCAGAGGCAGGCGGATCTCTGTGAGTTCAAGACCAGCCTGGTCTACAAGAGCTAGTTCCAGGACAGGCTCCAAAGCCACAGAGAAACCCTGTCTCGAAAAAAAAGAAAGAAAGAAAAGAAAAGAAAAGAAATTACAATATGATCCGAAAAGCCATGTGTTGTTCGTTGAGAAGCACTTGATATCTAGTCTGTGTGGGGCCTCAGGTTCCATCCCAGCGCTACAGGAGAGAGGGAAAGAGGAGAAAGTGGAAGAGGAGGAATGGAGAAGAGATTTTAAAAAAGGAAAAAGAAAACAATATATCTCCTTTGTTAATTTTCCTGATGTGAGCCCCACATGCATGGCTAAAGGACCGAGTATATCAGCTTCAGCTTCCAGGGCAGTTACTGTAAAGAGATGCTCGCAGTGAGAGGATGATGTGGAATGCTGGGAAAACAGGAAGCCGGAGTTGGAATGTCAACAGACTCTGTGAAGAAGAGGTGGAGTCATGGCTGAAAGGAGTACAGATTCTCCAAGAACCTTCCCAAGGCAAGGGAAAGGAGACTATCAGGAGACCCCGAGGAGAACAGAGGCACTGAGGAGGTGGACAGGGAGGAGATCTTGTACCAAGGGAAGGAATTAGCCTCTTTTGAGAAGGTAGCAGGTAGATAGAGAGTAAACATGGTGGAACATCTTGTTTTTCTGTTGGCTTCTTCTTCTGCCCTGCTGGATAGGAAGAAAGTTTACATGCAGCAAAATGATGGCCATGGGCATAGCTGTAGTAAGAGGCACAATTAGAGTGAGCAGCGCCGGGCAGTATTAAGGGATGACATCATCTGTCCACATAGATGGATACGTTTGCTGTACTACCTGTGCTCAACGCCAGAGGAACCCATAGGGGTGGTTTGATGCAGGCTAGCAAATGAAAGTGATGTAGAAAATGGTGAAAAAGTATCAAGATGGAGACCACAGAACGGTGGAGGTGATGAGCAGTGGCCCAAATGGAGGAAGACAAAAGCAAAAGACAAGACGTTGAGAAATCTTGGAAGAGCCAAGGAACTGGATGTCTTCATAAGGACCAGGAATGGACGGTGTAGAAGTGTGGCGGTTAGTGAAGGGTTTCAGATGGGAGACTGTCCACCGCAGCATACTTCCGTTAGCACAACTGCCTCATCATGGACACTCTCACTCTGAAGTGACCAAATGGGAGACTCCCCTTCCATGAAAAGCAGGTGAGAGCAGGGAAAGACCACTGGGCAGGAAAGAGAGAAGGACAGGAGCTGGAGACTGAGTGCTAACTGACGGAGTGCAGGATAAACGGAGTAACTGTAGAAGATGCGGGATTCAGGTCTAGGTCTTCAGAAATGGGAAGCATGCTCAAGTGGTAGACACTCCAAGCAACCACGGTTTTCGGTCTGGCCTTAGACAAAAGGTCAGAGCTTCAAGGGTGACAACTGAAAAGCAGACGGTGGTAAATGTTACTGTGTGAGCCACTCTGGTCTTCCAACACAAAATCAGTCACAGAGGAAGGGGTAGAGGAAGAAAGGAATTACGAGGAAAACAGAACTAGGGAATGGCTCACTGGGTAAGGTTGCTTGCTGTGCAAGAATTAGGGTCTGAATTGGACTTCCCAATACACATGTAAAGTTGGGCATGACTATGGTTGCCTGTATCCCTAGGTTTGGGGGATTGTCCAGCTAGCATCGGCAAATTGGTGAGCTTCAGGCTCAGTGAGAGATCCTGCCTCAAGGGAAGAGGTGGAGAGCATGAGGACACCTGACATTGTTCTCTGAACTCTTAACGTGTATACACAATGTACACGCTTGCACACGGGTACACACATACCCATACACTATCCATACACAATACACATTCACACACACATACACGGGGGGAGGGGAGAAGAAAGAGTGGAGAGGGGGGAGAAGGAGAAAGATTAAAAGAGGCATCAAGGGAGTTTCGCTGCAAGTGATAAGAGAAAGAAAAGAACATGTCCCTGAAATCAAGAGAGGAAACATTGTCCAGAAAGGTAACCTATAGCGTGGCATAAACCAAGAGTAAGGCAGCTAGATCAATAGCAATAATTCAGGCAAGGAATGTCTGGTCATCGTGTATAGAATTGGAACCGGGTGGAACAGTTGGGGAATGAAGTCAGTTAAAAATAGAAAAGGGTAGAATCTCCAAGTCATGTGACTGAGAAGCATGGGGTGTGAGGTCAGGTCTGGAGGTGACCCACCTGAGTCCGAGGACACCATCATGCATAGATAAATCTCTACTCTTTTATCTACTTTATAGGTAAAGTGTAGAGATCAAGATTTTCATTCCGGGACCTTTGGTGGCATCCTCAATGAACCAATGGCTGATCTGGTGGCTCTTCTAGGTAATATTTCTACTTCTTTTTGTGAGCATGGATTCTATTTAGTTTTCTTGGCCTCTGCTCCTCTTATTTCCAAAAGCTCTGGAAAGGTTTGCAGTACAGGAAAACCATATCCTCAGCCTTTTCTTCTCTTGCTTGTGTGTTCTAGGCTGTTTATAATGAAGCCTATGTTACGCGTCATTCTTTTCACGGACTGAAACTCTGCTTTTTGCTTACTTTTTATTTATTTCTTTATTTAAAAAAGTTGCTTATTAACTTTGTAGATGTGAATATATGTATACGGCACAAATGTATGTGTGTGTTAATATGGGTGCACGTGTGAGCATGTGCATGTGTGGGCATGCGTGTGGAGGCCAGAGACCAATCTTGGGTGCCATTCCTCCTTCCTCCGCTATTGTCCACTCTTATTTTTGAGACACTGGAACCCAGAGCTTACCAACTAGTCTAGTTGAGTAGACAGGGAGTGGAGAAGAATTGAATCTTTGCTCTCACAGATTCTCCAACCACCAATGGCTTCTCCTTTCCAAATTTTCTATTCTGCAATTTTTAAAGGTCATGAGGACAGTTGGAAAGACCATTGACGAAAGATTATTATTTTTTTTCTTTCTACTGTTTCTTTTGCTTTTTGTTTGTTTGGTTTGGTTTGGTTTTAGGCAGCGTCTCTTATAGCCTAGGTTGGTCTCTAATGCAATATGTAGCTAAGGATGGCTTTGAACTTTTGACTCTCCTGCCAGAGTATTGGTATTACAGACATGCACTGCTACGATTGGTTCATGCAGTACTGAAGATGGAACCCAGAGCCTCAGATACGCTAGGAAAGCTTTATAGAACCTGAACCCCAGCCTCAGAGACAGCATTGGCTGTGAGCTCTCAAAATCTTCTTGTCTTCACCTTCCAAGGACTGAGATTACAGGTGTGAGCCACTGTGCCTAGTTGCCAAAGGTATTACAGACACATAATATCTAATATTATTTAGAATGTCAAAAGTCAAAGGTGCTTCTGGGAGCAATTCCTCCAGTGGGGGCTTCCAAGGCAGCTCTCTCCTCCTCCTCCATGCATCCAAAGTGGCTTTATGTTCTCAGGATCGTCTCATCCATGGGAAGTGAGTGGGAGGGAGGGAGAACCCTCCTGATGGATCAAATGTACCAGTGAGGAAGAACTAAATAGTCTCCCTAATGCAGTTACCTCTGAATAGTGGAAATTAGCATTTCCCAGTCTCTGAGGTCAACTCCATGACTCTTCCTAATCGGATTTCCCTGATACCGTCCCACGCATTCTGTTGCCTTGACACACTCACCTCGAGTCTGGCTTCCTATGATCGTTTCCTGGGAAACTGCTGTCCTTCGGTAGACTTTGTGAAGCATTTATTGACTTTCACTGTGTCTACACAACCAAAGAACCTGTGGATACGTCTCCATGAGGCTGTTGCTTTGCTAGAGACGGTGTCTTAGTAACTGAAGGTGGCAGGCGGCTGCTATTGTCCCAGCATCTAGAGCAGAGGGTGTGTCCGACATGGTGTCAAGGTGTCATTATCAACAGTCTCCACAAGTGCTCTATAATTAGCGACGCTGACATAAATAAAGCCTTGCTGTATATCCCAGGCTCTCCTCAAAGTAACCATTCTCCTGCCTCAGCCTAGTACTAGGATGACAGTCATACACCACCACCCCTGACTTAATAATTGTAAAATAAAGTGCTTTGAAGTATAAAGTTCCTACCCTGGTGTTGTCAAATCCCTAGTCATATCAAGAACACAGAATTCACACTTATGAAATGTCTTTCCTTAAATAAATGTCCTCAGCGGGACTAATTCTTTATGGTATATCAGTGAACATCCTGATTGTAATTTACCTTTGATATGTATTTTCTTTGAGTGTGTGTGTGTGTCTGTGTGTGTGTGTGTGTGTGTGTGTGTGTGTGTGTAGGGGAAAGCTGACAAAATATTTTTTGGGAACTTTCACTTTCTTGTGCAAATTTGTATGTATGCACGGATAAAATATATGCATATATTTCAACTATTTAATAATTTATACCTGTTACTTCTTAACTCGGGATAAGATAAAATGTGAACATGAAGCTTGCTTATGAAACAAAAGAGAACTTAACTTTCTGCAGACTTGTCTCTTAGTTCTGCTCTTGGGGCTAGCCTGCCTTGTGACCTCTTCTGTCTTGGGACCATTATCCCTCGGGTAAAGGGAATTGCTGTCACTGTTCCTGGCCGGGCGACGGAGGCAGTGGTGAGTTTACCTGGCCTGGCTCTAGACCGCAGCGTCGGCACACTTGTAATGTCTGTATCTGTTTTGTAGGTAGCCTGGTGGATTCATCAGGCCACATCCTGGTTCCTGGAATCTACGACCAAATGGCTCTTCTTACAGAGGAGGAGAAAGCAACGTATGAACACATTGATCTGGACCTGGAAGAATACCAGAAGAGCAGCCAAGTGCAGAAATTTCTGTTTGATACCAAGGTATAATCTTGAATGCACACACGATCTGAAAGAGGAAGGCTGCTCCTAAATCATGTTTTCCCCGTCTCTATTGGCACCGCTCGGCCTCGTAGAACACAAGGCAAAGGTTAAGCCCCAGGCAGGTTTTGCTATGCACAGCCACTTTGCTCTGGTCTAGACCAGTCCTAGGGAGCAGTTGGTACAGACTTCAGGCATCTAACCTTGAGAACTTCGAATAACGACACATTTGACAGCACTGTCTTCCACTGCAGTTTATTAATTTAAATCCCATTCCACTTCCTGTCAGGGAGCTGAACTTTCTGAATGTTCAAAGATTGGGAGCCACTGTCTGAGACACTGGCTCCAACACCTGTAATCATTCACTTTCTCAGGCGTTACCAAGGCCTTTCAGGTCTGGTGGGCAAGCCCATCATTTTTGCCTCTCTGCTGTGAAAAACTTAGAACTCAGAGCAGAAAGCACTGAAGAATTTAGTTTCTGTTCTTTTTCTTTTGTCGTCTTCTTTCTCCTCCTCCTCCTCCTCCTCCTCCTC
>JAQHUG010000004.1:5365318-5380359 GCA_028555095.1 Dicrostonyx torquatus
TCTGTAGTCAGTACTCTGTAGCTCAGTATTCTGTAGTCAGTACTCTGTAGCTCAGTACTCTGTAGTCAGTACTCTGTAGTCAGTACTCTGTAGCTTAGTATTCTGTAGTCAGTACTCTGTAGCTCAGTTCTCTGTAGTCAGTACTCTGTAGCTCAGTTCTCTGTAGTTAGTACTCTGTAGCTCAGTACTCTGTAGTCAGTACTCTGTAGTCAGTACTCTGTAGTCTGTAGTCAGTACTCTGTAGCTCAGTTCTCTGTAGTCAGTACTCTGTAGCTCAGTTCTCTGTAGTCAGTACTCTGTAGCTCAGTACTCTGTAGCTCAGTTCTCTGTAGTCAGTACTCTGTAGTCAGTACTCTGTAGCTCAGTACTCTTTAGCTCAGTTCTTTTTCCCACTGGCGCTGGAGCTTCAGGGTGACCGGTCTCTCATTGTCTGCTTCCGGGTCTACTACTCTCCCAGATTCATACGTCACGTGCTTCATCTTCTTGCTTTTGAAAGGGAAGAAGGGAACTGTAAGGAACATAGACTAACTTTTATCATGAAATGCCTTTTTAATGGCTGCATTGTAAATTCTTGGGAACCAAGGGTCTAATGGAAACAGTTAATGAGAAAAGGGCTCCATCACGGTAACCTCCCACCTCCAGTTTTAGTGAATAGACCGCTTAAACTAAATTAAGTGAAGGACGTAAATTCTGTTGTTTCAGTTTTAATATTTCATGACTGATTTTATAGATGAAATTATATTTTACAATAAATAGGAAGAAGAATTTATATAGCCTGTTCTATTTGATGTGAAACAGCAAATCCCATTTCTCTGTAGCTGTAAAGAAAATTCATTATAATGTCTTTAGTTGTAAGAGGCGGTTTCATTGTGATTAGTTACACTGATAATAAAGCAACCTTTCCCGATAGCAGGCGACAAAGCACTAGTGTCTGTGCTCACTCCTTTGCCTCAGCTCCACTATTTCTGGGCCAATAATTTTTTCTTAAAAAATTAGATGGAAATACTACCAAAGTATTGATTTTAAAAAGTCCCTTTAAAAAGATAGATTAAGTTTTTACTTTTTGTGTTGAATCTTTCTGAGTGTGACATTTGTCAGAGATAGCTGATATAAAGTTGTCGTAAAGTTAAGTTAATGCCCCATCACTTTGAGTGTAGAAAGTAGTACTGCGAATGCGGGAGGGTTAAAACCTAAGAAAGTCAAGTAAAGGGGAGTGTGAGGGATGAGCTGACTTTCCAGTGTGCTTACCCTGTGGTCTGTACTTTGTAATGCTGTCAGTCCGTTTCCTGAGTAGTATGTGAGGCTCTGGGTATGGGGTAGCGGTAGGATGCTGATGGACCTGCTCGCTGTGATTTCTGAGTAGTGTGTGAGGCTAGGGATATAGGGTAGTGGTAGGATGCTGATGGACCTGCTCGCTGTGTGTTGATCTTCATCAATATGATGATTTAGTTTTGTTTTAATTTTATCAAATGTTTGAATTTTTAGCATTATTGAATTATATTTGGAAATATAACATGGTTTTCTCTGAAATAGAAATATAGTTCTGGTTTAAAGTATTTGAGTGAATTCTAGTTCCTTCTGTTTCTTAGGCTTGGGAGCACACAGTTTTTGCCTGCTTATCTTTAAGTGTTCTTGAATGTGGGTGTTAGGAACCGAACTTGGGCCTTTGAGCCTCCTGATATCTTGGTGGTAGCACTTCCACACGCTCCATGCTCAGTTAGTGGCTCTGCATGCCCTAAGCTTGAATGGAATGCCTTCCAATACCAATAGGTGAATGGTAATTTGTGTGGTGACAGTAACCAATGGACTGTGACTTCAGACAGCATGACCCATGGTGCCACACTTGTTCCCCACGTGACCTGCGAGTTTAGGAATGCTGAATTTCTGAATCTAACTGGGAAGGAGTCCCTTATTGCCTGCACCTCTGTTGGCTCAGTAGATTCTAGAAGCCGAATGTTTCCATCCCAAATGAGCATATTTTTCAGGATACAGCAGGATATAATAAGATATTTCCTTTATGTTGTGTGAATTTAAATTTAAAATTTGCTTTACCTCATCACTTTATTAGGTAATTCTTTAATAACTCTTGGTTTGGTTCAATTTTTGATAGTGATATCAAATCTCATTTTGGTAGTAGGAGAGAAATGTAAATATCATTTTATTATAGTTCTAAAATAAGTGGAGAGGAATTCTGCTCTGCAAAGCATTTCGTATGACTGATTGCGTTTGGCCCTTCTGTGTGTCTTAGGACTGTTAGTACTTAGGACTGCCAGCACAGAAGCTTCTTGTTAGGGTAGGAAGGAGAATGTACAGGTGCAGTGAAGGAGGTGTACCCTTGAGCCATATCCTCATATCCTCATTAGAGAGGAGGGGTTATCCATTTTTCTATTTATTCATCTCTTTATTTTTCAAAAAGGGTTTGTCTGTGTAACAGCCCTAACTGTCCTGGAACCCCCTTTATAGACCAGACTGGCCTCGAACTCATAAAGGTCTGCTGCCTCTGTCTCCTGAGTGCTGGGATTAAAAGTGTGCACCACCGCTGCCCAGCCTAGAGGAGGACTTTGTTAGTTGTCTGTTGCCCAGTAACTAAGACATCAAAATGTAGTGACTAAAATGTTTATAATCCTGTGGCTTGAGTACTTGGGACTGATCTTGGCTGGGTAGCTCTGGTTTCTGGTCTGTCCTGTGACTGCAGTGACATTTTGTAGGAGTTATCATACAAAGGACTAATGCCTCAGGGTAGGTGGTCTTCCGCCAAGGTGGCCCATTCCTTGGCAACTGAAGGGAGCCCTCAGTTTTCCCCTGTCTTTGGGGAAGAAGCCTCACATCTTGCCGGGGGCCGCCCCACAGGCAGCACAGGTGTCTTGCTAAATCTGTGGTGTTCCGGAAAGTCATGACCCTTGGGAGAGGGCAGGAGGGAAGCATTGATGCTTTGGGACTGAGAGTCACCCTGACTGCTCTTCTTTATTAGATGCAGCTCACACAATACTCAGAGGCAGCACTAAGTCTTTTGAAGTGGTAACAATTGTAGATTCATTAAAAACCATCAGAGGCTTTCTTGGGTAACTTAATGAGAACTTTATGTATTTATAACTGAGAAATGTGTTGTAGTCTCATAGGATAATATGAGATATTATCTAGGAGGTGGAGATGCTTTAACCCAAGTATTCAAGAAATAGCCCTTAATATTATCCTTAATATTAAAAATAATCCCGACCTTATTGTATGCCCATTTGTGGAACACTGCCCCCGTGTTATCCAGTGAATGTGTTTAGTGTGTTGAGTGTATTCTTGTCTGAATTATGTATTTAACTTGCAATTGTAAGACTTTTCTGGAAGAGTACTTTTTTCCTTGTAGGATCAGAGATTATTCTGTGATCTTTTTTCCAAATTGTTTCTGATAGGAGGGGCTTGGCTGGGAGGGCTAAGCTCAGCACCTTTAGTTCCCCAGCTTTCGTAGACAGACTCTAGGAGCCGCTGTAAATTAGGGTAGGCAGCACCATCCAGGCTGAAATGGCAGATTGAGAGGACTGTTCTTCTCCGCTCACTCAGCTGCTGCTGCAGCTCTTAGCTGTGGAAAGAACCCCTTCTGTGCAGGATTGGAACTGCTGCTGCTTGTCTCTTTGAATTTCTCAAAGGGAAAGGTTGAGACTGTTCAGGCTTTTTGTGCTTGTACCTGTTGAGGAAGGTTGAAGGGGAAGGGAGTGGGACTAGGGTAGGGTAGGGTAGGAAGAAGATGGGTTTGTGTGCAGCCACACGTCTCTGTGAGTGACTCACTGGAAGTGGAGGAGCTGAGCTGTCTCCATGATGTCCCATAGAGAAGAAAGACTAGTCCTTGGAGTGAGTGACAGGCGAACAAAGCTCGTGAGGATGCCCGCAGGACCCTAGGTGCTCTGCCTGGAGTGCAGTGAGTTGTTGAGAGCCTGTTTTCTCAAATGCTTCCTCCAGATCCCTGGGAGAGCCATCTGGGAGAAGTGGCCACCAGGTGTCATCAGAAGTCTGCTATTGATGTGTTTTATTCTTGTTCTCAAAACGTTTGCTTTTTTTTCCAGGTAGTCTTTTCTTTAAAGCATGAGAAATAACTTAGAAATTTTTAATTTTTGACAGTTTCTAGATGAAACTAACTTTATTAATAATTATAGGCAAGATGAAAATAATCAAAAAGGTTGGTTATATATAACTTATTTTCGCAGCCAGGAACAGCTGCTTAAAGGTGGTGTGTGTGTGTGTGTGTGTGTGTGCGTGCGCGCGTGCGTGTGTGTTGTTGGGCTCAGAACCTTGCACATGCTAGGCCAGTGCTCTATTACTAAAGCCACATCAGCCCCAGCTGAGATGCTTGCAATTGTGTGTTTGGAAACCTTTGGGACTCAGAGAGGCTATGTGTGGATGGCGATTGATGACTTGGTCTAGGAAGCATAAGACTTGAGGAAGATGTAGTAATACATGCTGTTGTTTTTATGGCATTTATTATTTATTTTACTTGGGTGTGTGCATGCTATGGTACATATGTCGCGATCAGAGAACAATCTCTCTTGGTTCACGCTTTCACCATGTCGGTTCTAGGGATGGAACTCAGGTGATCATGTCTGACTTGGCAGCAGGTGTCCACTAGCCATCTCTCTGGGCCCAGTGCCCCTATCTTAGTCCACATACCTACTAGGTTTTTCAGTCTTGAAATTCTGCTCAGGAAGAATTCTGAGATTCATTTTCTTTTCTTTTATTTTCTTTTTTTCCTATATTACAAATGGCAGTTTGTCAGGAAGGAGATTATGACTTATTTTATTTTGTTGTGGGAGTTCAGGGTGCTCCAGATTCATGGTAAGCTTTTAGTAAGTGCTGTGTGAATGAATAAAATCTGCTTCTGAAAAATGAGCCCTTAACTGTTATATTCAGGTGATCTTTGTGTCTTTCAGGAAAAAAGAAGATGATCTTGTTCCCATCTCCACTGGGAATATGATACTTGTTCTAATAACCTTTCTAATGAATTTTTAAAGCCTATATTAGCATAAACTCTCATTTCCGTTTAGTTCCTTTCACATCACTTTAAAGTACTTCCTGAAACTACTTAGTGCCCTGCTCACACTGCTCTCTTTCTAGACCTGGACACTGAGCTGAGCGAGCTCTGCTGCCTCTAGACATCTTTGGCTCCAGTGCTTGTCTTTACGTGAATGCTGGCTTGGATGGGTTGATCCTGTTGTGTGTAAACCACTGTGTGCTCCACCCTGCTTCCTCTGGAGGTGTTTAACTGTCTCTGCCTACTTTCTAACCAAAGCGCCAGCTCCCAAGCCAGATTCAAAAACTAATAAAATAAACCAAAATAAAATCAGCAGCAGCAAACCTTCAAAGGCTTAGACAAACTCTTTAACTAGTGTGAATGTTCTTACTCATTTATCTTAATTTATATCTGCACAATCATGTGGTTTTATATATATCAGGTACATTCCAGTAGAACATTTTCCAATAGATAATGACTTGTATCGTTATGGGATAGTTTCATATGGTGGACACTTTATGTGTGTGTGCCTGCCACAGAATATGCACTTTGAACATACATGCACGTGTGTTCTTTGATGTACCGCTGAAAGGGCTCCTGTCGCCGTCCACAGCAAATGTAACCTGTTTTCGATGGGAGTACTTGTAGAAGCTCGGTATTGAACAGGAGAGAGCTCATGTTGGTGTAGACTAAGTATTAATATTTTCTGTCTTTCCATGTGTGGTCTATGTTTGTACACTGTAGGTGTGTTCACCCATGTATGGAGGTCAGAGGTTAGCATCGGGTGTCATCTGTTCTCCACCGTATTTTGAGACAATCTCTCATTGAACCTGGAGCATCTCCTACTGGCAGGGCTCTCCGCTCTGCAGGAGTTGGGTTATACACATGCCTGACTTTTTTGTGAGCAGGTGTTTTTCCCAGTAAACTCCCTCCCCAGCCCTGTTAGTTATTATAGTTGCGTCTTTGTTGCATGCTTTCGACATAGACAAGACTGACACCATCTCTTGGGAAGCACACGGGTCTGGTGGAGTTGTGAGGTGTGATGGGTGGCAGTGCAGATCAGTGCAGGAAATCAGCCAAGTGCTTCTGAGGAAGGAAAACACTTATTTGTTCTATGAACAAGTGAAAACATTGATAGCATGATGTAATGAATTTCTGAGTGCCTTTACTTACTTTTTAAACAATTTTTAGCAGTTTGTTTCATGTGCCTCACCTGGGATATGTCTGAAGTACATCCTAGACATTTTTTTAAATTTTCATTCATAAATACACGTGTGTGTAACTTTTCTTATGTGACAGGGAGGCATCCATTTTATTTGTTTGTTTCTTAGTTTATTTGCTTATTTGAGACAGGGTCTCATTCTATAGCTATGACTGTCCTGGAATTCACGAAGCCAGGTTGGTCTTGAACTCACAGAGATCCACGTGCCCCTGCCTTTCAAGCACTGGGATTAAAGGCGTGCGTCACCCCGCCCACCGACAGTCATTTATTGTAGTCCTATGTAAGTGCCTGAGGAGGTTGTGGGTCCTTTGGATATGTGAATGAATAAAATAAACCATGGTGCTGGGCGGTGGTGGCGCACTGCTTTAATCCCAGCACTCGGGAGGCAGAGGCAGGTGGATCTCTGTGAGTTCGAGACCAGCCTGGTCTACAAGAGCTAGTTCCCAAAAAAAAAAAAAAAACAAAAAAACATGGTTTAAATCAGGCATGGAGAAATAGAAAATAATCACGTACACAAATAGCCATAAGAGGGGCAGGAAAGGCGTTGCTCTCATTAAAGTCTAAAGCTTTTTATACAAAATATCATTAATAAAATGAAAAAGGAAAAAGTATTATAAAACATATTGACATATTCAAAGGATTTCATATTCGGAATCTGTGTGTAACTTCTGCAGCTCATTGAGAAAAAGAACCAAGTTCAGAAATGAGCAAAGGGCTAGCAAAGCCTGTGCGCCATCACTGTCATCGGGATGCTTGGTACAGCCATGCACGTCCACTAGCCCCACTCAACTGTAAGATGGACATAGACTCTTGGTGGGGTCTTGCAGGTGCCAGTTCAGAGTAGTACAAGTACTCTGAAAATCAGCCAGGCAGTTTCCCATAAAGTTAGATCTGTCCCAGGTATTTACGTAAGAGAAATGAAAAACACATTTGTAAAAAGATTTGTATAAGAATACCCACAGCAGTTTTTATCATAATAGCAACAAAAAGCAATAGCTCAGATGTCCATCAGAGAGTTCTGTTGTATCTGTGTAGTTTATCAACAGTGCAGTGGGACATTGTACTGACATGCACAACCAAACCAAAACACAGCGAGACTCCTCTTCCCCCGCAGTCCTTGTTGTAGGAATCCACTTACAGGTCTTTCTAGAACAGACCTGTCTATCTCCTGTGGAAGAACTCTAACCGGCGGTAGGGGATGTGGGATGTGGGGATGTGGTACGGTGTGGTGAGGAGTACGGGGTGCTTCTGGGAACGGGCTGTGAAGGGGCATGCAGGAGACATCTTTAGGAACACAGCTCTGGCTTACATACATTTCTTTTGACAGTATAGAGGACTGAGTCTAGAGCCTTTTCCCTGCCAGGTGAATGTTCTACCATTAAGCTGTGTCCCCAACTCCAGATCTCTGTCAGTGTCACAGCCCCTAGAGGTCAGAAGGACAAGCTTTGCAGGGTGCTTCCTACCATGTGGTTTCCTAGAATGGGACTTAGGCACTCAGGCTGGGGGTCAAGTGCTTTTAATTGCTGAGCCATTTCGCTTGCTCTGGAGCGTGTATCTTTAATGGTATCTTCAACTCCCATCAGCCGTGCTGGAAGGTTCTGGTTGCTCTATGTCCTCACTAACTAACATTTGTTGGGATTCCACTTTTTTCTTTTTCCTTTCCCTTTTTTCTTTTTCTTTTTCCCACCCTCCCTCTCTCCCTGTCTCTCTCAAGTCAAAATCTTGCTGCTGGCTCAGACTTGAGCGTTTCTGGAGTGTGGCTCAAGTCACTGTCCTTCCTGGATCTCCCTGTTGCTGCTTGTAGGCTCATTTGACCGAGCCCTGTTGGGATCTTACTTTCCACTTGTATTTATTCTAGTAGCTAGAAAGCAGAATCCTGTTGTGTTCCTGACTGTATTTCTCTAGTGACTAATGCTGTCTGGGTTTTTATTTTTATTTATTTACCTTTTAAATTTCATATGCTGTTGTCTGTTTTTGTATTTCCCATGTGCAAATTTATAATTAGATTTTTTTCTTCATTTTGAAATTATTGTAATAGTTCTTTGACTAGTCTAGGAGCAAATGCCTTATAAGATATGTCATTAAAAAAAAAAAGAAAAGAAAAGACAAAGTCCTGTTCCAAGGGTTCTTTTTTCACTTTTTATTTGGTGACCTTTATAGCATAGTATCCTGGGAAGTTTTTAATTTTGATAAAAGTGTTTTTTTTTCCTCTATCATTTATTTATTTACATGCCTTATATGTTATTTTTTTGTTCTCCACTTTTAAGTAACAGGCTTCATTTTTATTTGTCATTTATGGAAAAAGTAGCTAAATAGTTTAAAATGTTATTATATGTTAATGACTTTTATTAACTTCAAATAAAGTCACACTTGGCTAAAAATTTCATAGTATAAAATAAATGGAAAAGGATATGTGTTAATTAGCTATAATAATGAAAAATGAAATCAATAATATTGACTTTTAAGACATTCTATTCTGGGTAATTCCCCTTCCTCCAAAAACCTTACTCCATTAATTTTTGCCATTGACACTTGCCTTTGCCATCAACTCTCAGCCAAGGCAAGAATGACCGTAAGGAAGTTGATTGACACCTGGAATGGGTGGCGTGTCATTGGCAAGAGATTTGAGCATGAGTGTTAACCTGTGGTGAGAATATGTGGTGTTAACTGAGACCTACTGCGGATAGCCATGGTGAGCCTTTCGCTGTAGGACAGGGCTGAAGCAGTTGCTTTGGTACCAACATTTCGTGCCTTTTAGAGGCTACCCAGGGGAGGCAGTGCTCCAGATTCTTGTCACTGGTTTATAGAATGGGAATCCACCACAATGTAATTTGTAAGAAAGGCTTCTCTATTTAAAAAGAAGTTACCTGAAATCCACTGTCTCATAGACTGAAAGCTGACGGAGCGTGTCCCTTTACCCCTGACAAAGATGCGCAGTATTGCTTTGTGAGTCACCGTGGTCACAGATTGGATCACGTGCTTTTATTTTATTTTTCTGTTTTAAAGATGGGAATCTCATTCTGTAGCCTGGCTTGGCCTGGTAGTCACTGTGTAACCTTGATTGGCCTTGATCATAAGGTAATCCTCCTGTCCCAGCCTCACAATTGTTGGGATTGCAGGTTTGAACTTCTACACCCAGCAAGATTGCCAATTTTGCAAGAAGAACTTTATACATGTCAACTATGGAAGAAACTTCATTGAGGTTAATTTTTATCATATTCTTCTCCCTTAGGTGCAGACCTAGAGGTTTGCATTTTCTTCATGGTCAAAGCTCTAATGCCATGTCTATTTATTTCACAGATTATAAATTCTAGTTAAATCAGTCCGTCAGAAGAAACATCATCAGAACTTTATCAAGAATGGATTCTGAGGATAAACATGGAAATGATGAGGATGAGGAAGCCACAGACACGAAAATCGTTTCCTCCCATGATGACAGCTGTGGGCCTGTATCTGATGGGATAGCTAACGCCTCTGAGAGTTCTACGAGCAAAAGGGGTTTTTCAGAATCGTCCAGCTCAGACGGTGTTGCTGTGGAGGAAGAGAGAGGTGAACTTGCTCCCAAACGAATGAGAATAGAGGCAGTGGAGCCCCTTGCGATGGAAGAGCAGGGCTCCTGTGGGTTGGACACTGCAGAAGCTAATGTTGACTCGGCTGATGTAGGACAGGAGGCCTTCTCGACCGAGCACTCAGATGGAGGCCGAGCCCTTCCCGGTGTCTTCTCCCCACCCGGGGATTTTAGTACATTTGATGCCCTTCCTTTGAAAGCAGACGCGGAGAGAAAGACTGCGCAGGAAACGGTTTCCCTAGTTCCGGAAAGACACGCCCCTTTTCCTCCAGAAGAAACGAGCGTTGGTTGTAGCTTTGGAAATGCAGAGAGAGTTTTCAAGTGCAGGATGTGCGGCCATTCATTTTCCTCTTGCTCTGCTTTGGAGAAGCACGTGGAATGTCGTGTGGAACAGGAGAAGAAATGCGCCTGCTGCCGCTGTAGCCACAGAGCGGGGAGCAGCTCGTCTCCCCACGTGCATGTCAGACATACTCCGGGGCCGCAGAGAAGTTTTTCCTGTGATCTCTGCGGCTTCCAGTGTGCCGAAGAAAACCTGTTGAATGCACATTATCTTGGCAAAACACACCTTCGGCGTCAGAATCTGGCTGCTCGTGGAGGATTTGTACAAATCTTAACAAAACAGCCCTTTCCTAAAAAATCCTGTGTCATGGGAACAAAGAATGTTAGAACAAAACCAAGAGCTTCTAAACCAGTAGCAAGAAATGGGGATTCCAAAGGAGTGCAGAATCCTGGGGACAAACCTCAGGACTGCAGAGGAACCCTTTCTGAACACAGTGGTGGCGGCAGTGAGCTGCTTGTGGAAATGGCGCCATCTAGGAATACCTCATCAGGGAAAGAAGAAATTGTTGATAAAAAGGTTACTTTTGGTGTAGTTCAAAATCCTGAAAATCAGAACAAACAGCTAGAGGGCTTAGTAAGCTCAGAGGGTCTTTTAGCTAAATCGGAATCCATCAGAAACACCGTCCAGGTAGCACACATCAGTCTCAGTACCACCACGAGGACGAGATCTGAGCGCAGTCTCCTGGTGTTGGGTAATAGCTTTCGCAGACGAACTGGCACCTTTACTGTAAAGGGCCAGGCAAAGAAAAGGTTTAACCTTCTAGGGCTTAATAAGAGGGGTACAAATGAAACTCAGAGGATGTATATGAAACACTTTAGAACACAGATGAAACCAAATGATGCACAGCCAATGACAGAACAAAGACAAATGAGCCAGGATGTCCAGAGTCTGTGTGTGACTACCTCAGATGACTCAGAAGGGACGCAGGACAAGACAGCTCCCCATCTTCCGGGCTCCACACAGCTGGGCTCCCTGCCAGTAAAACCAGCTCCAGTCTGCCAGGTCCTGTGTACCTGTACAGAGTGTGGTCATACAGCTGCAGACAAGACAGACTTGGAAATTCATGCGAGAAGGAGCCACGCAAGAGAGCTGCAGTTTTGCTGTCATACGTGTAACTTTTCTAGTCCGTCGAGGGAAGACTTAGAGGAGCACTTGCGCAGTAACCAGCACCAGCAGGTGGCTCGTGCCCTCAGCTGCCAGCGTTGTTCCTTCGTTTCCTTGGACGAAGTGGGTCTTAGAGAGCACATGAAGGACAAACATAGCATGGGCTTTTCCTGCACCTCCTGTAGTCTGTTCCTGCCTGAGAAAGATGCGGAAGAGCACAGAGCAACCGAGATGCATAGTCGGTTAGTGGCTCAACCAAAGACGGCCTCGTCATTGAGCAGGGATTCTGTTTTACCTTTAAGTACGTTAGAATCAGAAAACATGGAAGATTCTAGAGAAGAATCAGGGAAGGCAGCTAAGGAAGAGCCTGCTGAGTCGAGGGTCAGCCTTGGAGCGGAAGCAAGGCATTCAAGTAAGCCTCAGTTTCAGTGCAAGAAGTGCTTTTACAAAACCCGGTCTTCCACCGTCCTCACGAGACACATAAAGCTTCGGCACGGGCAGGACTACCACTTCCTTTGTAAAGCGTGTAATCTTTATTCATTGAGCAAAGAAGGGATGGAGAAGCACATTAAAAGAAGCAAACACCTTGAAAACGCTAAGAAAAATAATATTGGTTTAAGTTTTGAAGAGTGCATTGAAAGGGTGTGCATAGGTGCAAACGATAGAAAGGAGGAGGCTCACGGTTCTGGAAGTGGCAGACCCGAAGGCCCCGTCGGTGTGCGATTACCCGAGCATTCCTGTCGTGAGCAGAGCCTGCTGCCTCCTAAGGAGCTGCCCCAGTCTGGTGTCGTCACCAGAGATGATGAATTAGCCTTAGCCCCTGCTCCGAAGAGAGGGCGGCCCAAAGGCAGCATTTCACGGACCTGTTCACACTGCGGACTTCTGGCCTCTAGTATTACAAATCTGACGGTGCACATCAGGCGTAAACACAGTCACCAGTATAGTTATTTGTGCAAAGTATGTAAGTATTACACGGTAACTAAAGGAGATATGGAACGTCATTGTGCCACGAAGAAACATAAAGGACGGGTGGAAATAGAAGCAAATGGGAAGCAAAGCTCAGATATAATTGTTGGCCCAGAAGGGGGGGATCTTGAAGCGTGTACGAAGAATACCCCTGGCGCAGTGACCGTTTCCGGTGAGCAGGCGGACAGGTCCGCTGGGTCTGCTGCACCTCCTGCAGAGAAGCCGGTTGTCGACTGTGGGGACGCAGCAGAGGTTGAAGCTGAAAATGTGTTTCACTCTGGAGATGGAGAAGGTAGCCGCCCACTCTGTGATAGAAAGGGGCAGCCTTCCCTGGATCCAGAGGACCTTCCGCAGCAGAAGGATGTCGCAGGTTCAGGTGACAACAGATGCCTGCACTGTGAGTTCAGCGCTCACTCGGCTGCCTCGCTGGAGCTGCACGTGAAAAGGAAGCACACCAAAGAGTTTGAGTTTTATTGCATGGCCTGCGATTACTATGCAGTGACTCGCCGGGAAATGACGAGGCATGCCGCGACGGAGAAGCATAAGATGAAAAGGCAGTCTTACCTCAGCTCCTCTAACGTGGAAGCAGGCTCCTCAGAAATGTCCCAAAGCATCCTTGGGCCTGAGGAGGGGCATTCACAGAACCCTGAAGAATTTAAAATAAAACCAGACCAATCATCTGATACTCTCAGACCTGGAAATGCTGCAGACTGCTCTATTTTGGATGAGAATGCTGGCTTAGATGTGTCTAACGTGCTCTGTGCTCCTGACTCAGTGGAAATTGTGACTGAGGAAGATCATGCCTTTTGTGAGACCTTGCAACAGCCCCTTGCTAAGGACAAGCGTATGAAACCTGGGGACATAGTGTCCCTTAATACACCCTCTAATCATGGCTCCCCAGGCCGTCCTCAAGATGACAATCCAGGAGACCGTGCTGCAGATTGTGAGACAGAAAAGGATGCCGGTGCTGGTGACCCAAGGACAGGCTGTGAAGGTGAGGGAGGCAGTACCAGTGACGGTGGAGGTAAAGTCCTTGACAAGTCCCTCTCCTCTGGAGACTTAGATGGGGGCCGTTCAGCTGAATCCACTTGCCCTGCTGTGCTGAAAATGCCAAGAGAGCAGCTGGACCTGGATGGTGGCGGCCAGGGCAAAGCCGGATGTGAGCAGAGTCCGGAAGGTCTGAAAGATGTGCAAGCAAGCCCTGTTCTCGAGAATAAGGAGATTCTGATGAACTCACAACACGAGATTGTTTTAGAGGAGGATGGCCCAGCTTCTGATGACACAGTTGACAGTAATGATGTGTATGAAACTATAATAAGTATTGATGACAAAGGGCAAACCATGTACAGTTTTGGCCGGTTTGACTCTTCCATAATTAGAATAAAGACTTCTGAAGACGGTGAATTGGTAGATGAGTCGGAAGAGGGTCTGCTGGCACCAGGGGTGAGAGTTAGTGAGTTACCCCCGAAAGACTGTGCTCAAGGCTTGAAGAAGAGGAGAGCCGAAGGCAGTTCCGTTGGCGAGTCCACCCGAATCCGATGCGATGACTGTGGTTTCTTAGCGGATGGATTGAGTGGACTGAATGTCCACATAGCTATGAAGCATCCCACGAAAGAGAAACACTTCCACTGTTTACTTTGCGGGAAATCCTTCTATACTGAGAGCAACCTTCACCAGCATTTGGCTAGCGCTGGCCATATGAGGAATGAACAGGCCAGTGTAGAGGAGCTTCCAGAGGGCGGGGCCACCTTCAAATGCGTCAAGTGCACAGAGCCCTTCGATTCCGAGCAGAGTTTATTTCTGCACATTAAAGGGCAGCACGAGGAACTGCTGCGGGAGGTGAATAAGTACATCGTGGAAGACACGGAGCAAATCAATCGCGAGAGAGAGGAAAACCAGGGCAATATCTGCAAGTACTGTGGGAAGATGTGTCGGAGCAGCAACTCCATGGCCTTTCTGGCTCACATTCGGACCCACACAGGTATGTAACCCTTGTAGCAAGCCTGCGTTTTCCTACCAAGCGCAAAAGAATGATGGAGTTTGAACTTTGGGTCCCAACCAAGTATGGAACCCCATTTGAATTTGCTTGCGACCCTTCCACCTAATTCATATTTCGCGTTTGTGTGGTGCTCTGCTTGTGTCCAGGAAGTGTCGACAGTTAATGTTTCCAGGGGCAATTTAGCCTTAGAGATTCTAAAGGCAGGTCAGTCAAAAGCTCCCTCTGATGGCTGCAAAACTCCTGTGTTTTACTGCTTCTCATTTGTTTTGTATTAATTATTCGGTTTTCCAAAGTTCTAGTTAAACGACACTTTATGGTTTTGGAGAGCATATTAAGTAGCTTTTAACCTTTATTAAAATTCTTATGTTTTGAGACAGGGCCTCACTGTGTAGCCCTGGCTGTTTTCCACCTCACATAGATCCGCCTGCTTCTGCTTCCCAAGTGTTGGGATTAAAGGTGTGTGCCATCACACCCTCAAATTTTTAGTCTTTTATTATTCTCTCATAAATTACATCCTGACTGCAATTTCTCCTCTCTCCTCTCCTCCCAATCCCTCACCCCTACTTCCCTTCTCCCCAGATCCACTCCTCCTTTCCCTTCAGAAAAGGGCAGGCCTTCTGGTATATCAATTAAACATGATGTATTATGTTGCAATAAAACTAGGCATCTCCCCTAGTTTTCAGGCTGGACAAGGTAACCCAGTGGAAGGAAAAGTCCCAAAAGCAAGCCAAAGAGTCAGAGACAGCGCCCCCTCCCCACCTGTTAGGAGTCAGAGACAGCCCCCTTCCCACCTGTTAGGGGTCAGAGACAGCCCCCCCCACCTGTTAGGAGTCAGAGACAGCCCCCCCC
>JAQHUG010000004.1:5386160-5393660 GCA_028555095.1 Dicrostonyx torquatus
TCATGTGTCTGTGCCGGTGTTAGCACAGTGTACTCATGTGTCTGTGCTGGTGTTAGCCCAGTGTAGTAGTGTGTCTGTGACAGTGTTAGCACAGTGTATTCGTGTGTCTGTGACAGTGTTAGCACAGTGTAGTTGTGTGTCTGTGACAATGTTAGCACAGTGTAGTCGTGTGTCTGTGATGGTGTTAGCACAGTGTACTAATGTGTCTGTGACGGTGTTAGCCCAGTGTAGTCGTGTGTCTGTGCCCGTGTTAGCCCAGTGTAGTCGTGTGTCTGTGGCAGTGTTAGCACACTGTAGTCATGTGTCTGTGCCCGTGTTAGCCCAGTGTAGTCGTGTGTCTGTGGCAGTGTTAGCCCAGTGTAGTCGTGTGTCTGTGACGGTGTTAGCACAGTGTAGTCATGTGTCTGTAGTGGTGTTAGTCAACTGTTGTTACGTCTGAGAAATATACTCAGTAATACACTTTGTAGATACCATTGACCTTGTTTGTATTGTGTTTTTAAAATGTTTAAAGGTAGGATATCTTCAAGAAATCTTTTTGTCAGTTGTATGAAAAATGTTTAACATTATTTAGCTCATATAAGCTGCTTAGTGGCACTCAACTTTTGACTTTAAATCTTAGAAATGTTTTTGAGAATTAGCAATATTCACTAAAACATTAAAACCACATGAGATATTTATGTGGTCAAGAAAGTTATAAATGAGTGCATGCATTTTGTTTTGGGAGTGAAATTCTTAATTTGATTGAAGGTTTAACCTAGGATTTGGTTTGCCCACCCCATTTAACAGTCTACTAGTAGTGTGCTATCCGAGCCCAGTCTTACTTTACGTTCCATTTACTAGGATCAAAACCATTCAAGTGCAAGATATGCCATTTCGCAACAGCTCAGCTTGGAGATGCCAGGAACCACGTGAAAAGGCACCTTGGGATGCGGGAGTACAAGTGCCACGTCTGTGGGTGAGTAGATGGAAGGCACCGCAGCTCACTGTGTGCGGGGTAGCTATTGTCTGAGAATTCACAGCTGATAGGAGTAAGAGTGGCGAAAATTATGCTTGCGTATCCTCCTTTCCTTTGTTATGGTAAATTCCTTAAATACAGTTATGACATTCTTCTCCCACTTCCCATCCTGTGCTGAAGATGAGCAATTTTATGGGCCACAAGGTCAATTTGAACCTGTAATCTGTAAATTGACTAAATTATAGGATGTTCATTCACATTGCCAGAGAGAACTATAAATTCCATTTAAAGACAAAAAGAACCCCCCCCCCCAGATAATATAGCTTTAGGAGTGCATATGTAGTTTTCTCTTCTGCTATACTGTCTTAATTTTAATCACATTAATGGCTCTTTGGATAAATTGGACATATTCTGCAAGGAAAAACAAAAGATTTAATTTCGGATGCCTGGTTACTGATCATTTGAGGGATGATGTGGTAAAAACAGTGATGTATTTTTGTGTCATGTGATTTCAAAACGAGTTTCCTTTTTCAATTCATGGTTCTTTGTAGAGTCATTCATAGTGTTTAATTGTCATTCAGGTGTGTTACATTTAATAGAAAGCACTGAGGTACCTCAATGTAAAACTAATTACTTTACCAGAAATGTTTAAAATGCTATGGCATATATGGTGTATCATAGGACATTCACAGGTGGATTTTAATACTCTACTTCATTAAAATATATTTTAATGTTATTGTGCTAGAGAAATTAACTAATAAGTACATCATATAAAATACTTTATGTGAAACTTAAGAAATCTGCAATTCATAGGTCCAGTTAAATTATGCAGCATGCGTCTATTATGCCTATGTAGGAGGCTCTTCGGGCTTGCATGGGCATGTAAACAGCCTTCAAGTCAAGAGCGGTTCTGCCTTCCCAGGATAGGATTGCACTGTTTGACCCTTAAGAGAGTTTTACAAATAACTTTGCAAGCAATGTTATCAACCATGGTCTGTGATTTATTCGCTGGCCAAATTGATGGTTCAGTGACTTGCAGCTAAAGTAAATGAAGATGAACCTTTTCCCTGAAGCCACTCATGATCAGTTGGAGAATGAGTTCTGTTACTACTGGGTTTAGCTGCCGGGGGTCAAGTCCCAAATGGTTCATTTTAATTTCTATAGGTCTTGTGATTTTAAAAGACAGTCATTTACTGTTCTTATCCTCGGAGCTGTAGGATGACCCTGACCACAGTGGAAATGTGCATTTGGAAGTAGTGAGCAGTTTTCCCCATTTGTGAAAAATAGGTAAATAGAGTTTTGCACATTTGGTTTGTTGAAATCTAATTTTTAATCCATTTTTAAAATTAGGGTGCTAAGATATTGGAAAGATAAAAAAAGCTTTTTCAAGGAATCCTATTTTATATACTTAGTAGCAGAAACAACTTATAATTTATTGGCTCTAAGTGTATAATTTGAACAGTGTATCACTCCTTAGCTGACTGCTTACTGAAGACAGAGGAAGTGTTGCACAATTAGTTTGTATATTTGGTCACCAGGATAAATAAGAATGTTTTGAATCTTAGGTTTGCCACAGAGAGCCACATTGTGTGTGTGTGTGTGTGTGTGTGTGTGTGTGTGTGTGTGTGTATAGGGTGTGTAGATAAAACATTCTAGATTTCAGTATCTAGCTTTTAAAATTAGGGTAACCTTTAAACTTCTCCCCTAGTGGAATTGGAGGTTTTTTTTCTTTTTAAAAATAAGTTCATTTTAAAAGCCACACACACAGAGTCAGTTTAGCAGGGTAGAGAGCCTTGAAATGAGGCCAAGGAGCTCTGAAGGTTAGTGAGCTGAGAAGGATTGACCAGTGAGGTTGATCAGAGCAGTCAAGAATTAGGAATTTAATGTTCAGGAAAGGGTATTTGTGGTTCTGAGTTTCGTGTGTTAGGTATGGGGGTGTTTTTGTTTCATGTGTTGGTTAGGTATAAGAGTAACATAAAAGTTTAAATGGAAAACAAAAAAGCCAGGACTGGTTCTTGTACTGACACCAGAGAATATTGGTGCATTAACATTGCTGACAGTGTCAATTCATTATCACTGATGGCTAAATAATCTCCCAAATGCTCAGTGGACCCATTAGTTCCTGAGCATAAGCAGGCTATGCTGCATTTCTTCATTAGCTTTAATTGCTATAAATTTCACCTTTTACAAATCCATGCTTTAAAGGTAAAGTGATCTTTTGGGAGCATCAGTTCTACAATTTTGTCACAAACAGAGGGTCTTGGACTGTTTCTTTTTCTCCAGTAGTTAATATCTTAGTCTCAGTCTTTTGAAATTTTATTAATGACCTCTTCCCTCTCTGGTTATATGTAGTTATTTATCTAATAGTCCTGTTGAAAATGCGTAAAACATTGAGGCAGGCACGTGCTTGAAATAACTGTCATAAAACTGAACTTTTTGCAGTAACCTTTTGGTTTTCTTACCGTGAAATTTGTGTAAATGGTGTGTTTTATTGAACAAGTTCAGTGTTATTGTAGCCATTGTATTGTTCGCCTGCCCTTTCTTGTCTGTATGTGGGAAGACTGCAGCTCTACGAGAACTATCTGTCTCAGAGTTCCACGAAGACGCAGATTTAGAATTCAGACTCGTCAACGTTAACATAACGTTACAATTGCATGTAAAATTGTTGCATCTGAATTTATGTTAATTTTTTTATTTTAAATCTTCGAGATCGTAACTTGAAGTTGTTCCCTTACTTATCCTCTCCTGGCAAATGTTGGTCACAGTATGGCAGGGTTTAGATTACCTTGACGGAAGTTGTCTGGCTCTGACTCAGGGCTGGCACTCTGCCTAGGCCAGGTTGATCTTCTCATGGTATGAACACGTTGTTGCACATCCCATGTTTCAAAGCAGATAAAGAATAAAGCTGTTTCTTCCTCTTAATTCAAAAGGACAGAGTTTTGTTTGTTGATCTGTACAGCTGCTGTATTTAAAAACATTTATTTTATGCATGTTGAGTGTTTTACCTTTATAACATCTGTACAACTCTTGGTCCCTGGTGCCCATGAGGTTGGAATAGGGCTGGAGCTATGGATGATTGTAAATCACCATGTGTGATGGAATCCAGTCCAGGTCCCCCGAAGAGCAGCCTCTCTCGTTCTAGCAGGCTCTTGTTTGCAGTGTATGATTAGGAGAGGAATTCTAGGCTCTCTGTCTCGATGCCTGGTTGATGTGGAGTCAGCTGCATGGTGATGGTGCCGAGCGGGCAAAAGCAGACCCTGGAGCTTCTCTGCTCCAAAGCTGAGAGGCTTACTCAGTACTTCTGGGGCTAAAAATAGGCCAGACACATCTTTTTATTAGATTCCTGATCCTATTTATTTATTTTAATTGTTAAGAATGTGAAAAATTTCATCCCCCAAATTCATTTTACACATTTAAGTATTTTTAAGTAATTCTGACTGTGGGTTTGGGGATATAGCTTAGTGTCAGACATGTACAAGGCCCAGGCTCAATTCTCAGCACCCCAGCCCATACCCTGGGGTGCATGTGTTCTGAATGTTAGTATCCTGCAGTGCTTGGTGTGCAGTTCTGTGTGGTGCACTGCTCTCCTTTTCTGATTTGATGGTTTTCTTCTTTGCTTCATCTTTGCTGTCCCATTTACAGATGGGAGCCACAAGTTAGAAGTGACACAGTGACACTCTAACAGAGTCACACTGAGACTCTGCGCCGGCCTCCTGGGTCAGAGCGGCTCTCATT
The DNA here is from genome assembly GCA_028555095.1 of Dicrostonyx torquatus. NCBI lineage: Eukaryota > Metazoa > Chordata > Mammalia > Rodentia > Cricetidae > Dicrostonyx > Dicrostonyx torquatus. The sequence continues at coordinate 5,390,851 of JAQHUG010000004.1, forward strand.
CCTAAGCGACCCTTCTCTTCGTTGTCTTCTGCTCTTTGCTGTGTGTGCCTTTCCCCCATGCTTTGGATTTTGCTCATTATTTCTCACCGGGGTTGTTTCTGTAGAATCACATCCATCTACTTCCTTCCACTAGCCACGTTTAGTTTCCATTTTTTGTTAAAATTAAATTCTGACAAAAGATTGCTGATCCAGTCTTGCTCTCATATTCTGGCGTTCAAACCCTTCCTCGTTTCTTTGTTTTGTTCTTATTGCAAATGATGTTACTGTTCCCCGCTGTCCTTCATCTCTTGATAATTTATTGTTCTCACATGTGGTTGGGAAAAGAAACTGCTGAAACTGGTGATGGGTTAAATTCACCATGTATGTTCTTGTTACATTTTAGGACTAATTATCTTAAAAGAGTTATGGAAAACTCACAGTGCTCCTGAGATCTCCATAAACCTAGGAAATGATATCTAAGTTTTGTATGTCATTTTTCATAAGCATAAATTCAGTATATATAAATTAGGGGCTATGTTATTTATTGGTAGATTTCTTTGTGTCAAGTTTTGATTAATGTATATGGAGTTAGTTAAATAGTTGAATATGATTTACCTAATCAGGAGAGAATAAGAACATTTTCCAAATATTTCACCTCAGAGTTTATTAGAAGATTTCAGAAAATTTAAATTGTGCATTAGTATGCTTAGGAAATGTTTATTTCTAGTTGATTTTGGAAACCTTAAATCGAAAGTTACTAATGCAGTTAAACTGGTGTGTGTGTGTGTGTGTGTGTGTGTGTGATTACCTAGTTTTTGTGCATTAGAGGGATCTCTATGTAGATGATTATAATGTCACTTTCTGACCTTTGCAGCTTGAATAATTGTAAATCATTGCTTCATAACGTGTCAGAGAATGTCTGTACTAGGCAATTAAATGGCAGAATATAATAGACCAAATTATTGCCTGTCATGTTTTCAACAACACAGTTAGTATTTGAGTTACACTTAATCATTACGTGCATTAGCAACTTCATTGGAATCCAGCTCCAGGCTGAGCATGAAATACATTACATTATTTAAACCTCTAATGGTACAAGTCATTTATTTGTGTTGAAGTGTACAACATGCAGAGTTTCATAAAGCAAGGAACACTTGAGAGCTTAATTTATCCAAATCAAAGTCTAAATGCAGATAAACACAAGTGGCAAAAATTAGTAATTTTTATAGGCTGGAAATATTTAAAAATACATGGTTGTGGGTAATTGTAGGCAGCAGGAATAAATTAAAATCACTATTTTTAGTCTGCTCTGAGAACTAAAGCTGGGTATACCTAAATCATTAAAAGTACCACAGAACTGCATTTTGAGCTGAGCAATTAATTATCCCCATCACATCTACAGATGTATCCAGATAAGTGTTACCCCCATCATATCTACAGATGTATCCAGATAAGTATTTGCTTCAGCTGAATGCTCTGGTTAAAAAGTATAGATAGAAAGGTTGGTTCTGTGCTATGGCAGTGCATTTCGTCTATAACAGTGTAAAGTACAGCGTCTCTTACTTTTGTAAAAAGATTTGAATTAACAGTAAGACGTTCATTATAAAAGATGCATTGCTTGTATTTTCTGCATAGTGTTTTATTGCTTTTAGTTTGACTATATTTTTGCCTCTATTTGAAATTTAAAAATGCCATGCAACGATTACTCTCTCTGTTCTGTCACTCAATCCAGAGTTAATCATTTACCCTTCTGCTGGTAAAAATCCTTGAAATACCTTTTTAAGTTATGATCAATACTTTCAACATTTTTATATGCAGCTTACTTTATGGTTTGAAAACCTAAGCAGCATTTTGATTTTAATATTCAGTTAACAAACGTTATTCTCATAACTCTAGTGTGTTTTCTAGTGAAATGTTTTGTCATTGTAGGGAGAGTTGAGTGAGGCTAGGACATTGATGTAGAAAGGGAAGACGGCTCTTCCCAGTGTCTCTTGAGAGTGACAGGAGGCCTTTGCTGTCACCAACATACCCTTCTGCATGGTCATAGTTTGTTGATTTTTTGCATGATTGGTTAATGGATTTATTTCAAGGCCTGTAAGTGTCATTAACCTGTATAACAAAATAAAGATAAAATAAGCGTTTTACATGTTGGATGTTGTTGAAAATATCAGCATCTGTTTTTTGTTTCCAGTGAAATAATCATGCCCAGTGTTTTACTTCTCTCTTATTTTCATTTTATCGCTGCTCCCAGTCATCACAGTAGCATGTAGGAAGGGAGTCACTTTCTGGCTCCCTTTGCCTGTTCTGTGATTTTATTTTATTTTTTATCTACCTTTTCTTGTTAATCTGTTCTTTATTTCCATCTTCCTCTTTGCCTGTCTCCTAAAGTTCTTCACTCTGTGAAAGCTGCTCCTAATCTTTCCGGAGCCACATCAGCGCAGGTGTTGGGAATGGAGACAGAAGGGAGACTCGGCGGTCCACTGATCGTTCACTTCAGCAGAGCCCTGAGAGGCTTTCGTGTAGGCATGGTAACAGGGTTGCGTATTGGCCTTGTGGTCACAAGGTCCGAAGAGGACAGAGACCTGAGAAAACAGCCACTCGAAGGGGAACCTGGTAGAATGGGAGTCCGCCCCTGTTGAGGAGTGTATCCCTGTCTTCTTACAGACCTGTTCTGCTGAGGTTGAGTCTTGAGTCACTTGAGGAGTATTTCAAAGACAAACTTGTGTATTTTCAACCAAGATGACTAAAGAGCAGAAGTAGAGATGAGTGGAATAACGTGGCTGGTTTGTAAGAGCTCTGCCAACGTCCTGCTGTGTGTGGCTGTGGAGGGA
>JAQHUG010000004.1:5398660-5418329 GCA_028555095.1 Dicrostonyx torquatus
CAGGGGCGCTGCTCTCACATCCTCTGGAGTTAGAAGGCGCTGTAGCCATCACAGCCGCTCTTTGCCTCCCGAAGCTTCTTACAGGAACTTGCTCGTGGACATCTGGAAAGTAATAGGCTTTTTATGTCTTTCAGTTTGCAAGGGTCCAAGAATATTATTAGTAAATTTCAGATGTGTTGTGAAATGTTAGTTTCATAAGCTTTGAAGCTACTTTGAACTCGGATTTAGCATTGGCGGATTTTAGGAACAAGGAGTCCCTCATCATGTGTTGATTAACAGTGACTCATCTCAGTGTTAGCAGTGTCTTTAAAAAGTAGCAATATTGCAAGCTCATGTTTGAAATAAGTTCCTCCTCACATCATCCATGAATTAACATCTAAAGTGATAGTGTATTTTCAGAGTTACAGTAGTGGATACTGCATCTACCTAGGGTAACTTTTGCCAATGTTTTGTTGTAGTTGAAAGAATTAAAATGGCTGACTTATCTTTTATAATGAATATACTAATACACTTTGTTGTAGTTTGAACTGGTGTTCTATCTCTGAGAATCTATTTATTTATTTATTTATTTATTTATTTATTTATTTATCATGTATACAATATTCTGTCTGTGTGTATGCCAGCAGGCCAGAGAGGGCACCAGACCCCATTACAGATGGTTGTGAGCCACCATGTGGTTCCTGGGAATTGAACTCAGGACCTTTGGAAGAGCAGGCAATGCTCTTAACCACTGAGCCATCTCTCCAGCCCTCCTATCTCTGAATCTTAAATATCAATACTTAGTGCTTTCTTCTTTATTACCAGCGAATGACATTGTCTCTGCATTGTAGTGCTCATCCTGGCTCTTGTTAACTTTCAGGTGTGCTTGAAAAAAATGTAGTAAACATACTTTGTTATTTGGTTTCTTTATACTGAAGGAGTATTTGAGGAAGTGTAAAATACAAGATAAAATTTTAATTTCTTGCCTAGCAAGAATGGCCTGATGATTTTCCAGTAGACATAGCCCATCTATTCTGTCCACACTAGAATAGCATTACAGCCAGACTGTTGTTTTAAATGTTCTTCCTAATGGAAAAATAAAGGAAACATTTTGACCAGATGTTTGTCCAATTAAAACTTGGGATTTCATTTCTGTAAAGATTCTTTGAGTGCCAGGCTAAGTAAAATAGTACAAAATTATAATGGTATCTGGTTTATAATTTGGTAGCCACAGTACTTGTTGGGTAATTTGACTTAGAACTTTTAATCGTCATTTTGGAATTTATTTACCTATGAAGAATACAAAGAAAAATAGAATGACTAAGAAAGACTCTTCCTGATGGCTATTCTGGATCAACAGTGACATTGCGAATGCCTGTTGAGCTGAAAGCTCCAAGCACTGGGGATGGGGCGGCCAGGCAGGTTCACAGCAGCCTAGGCCACAGAGCGAGGCTCTTTTCTTAAAAGAAATAAGATATAAACAACTAAGTGGTGTACCCTTCTGTTTGCGACTGTGAGGCTGATGTAATGCCTTGTGTGTTACCTAGGGATTGTTCATTTTCCTGGTCCACTTTATTAAGCACAAAGAATCCTGGTCTCTCAGACGGGATGCTCCCATCTGCGTTAACTGCTCATTTCCAGTAGAGGGCTACAGTTCACTACCAAATTGAACTCATAATCCATTTTTTTTACATTAAGGTTGAATTATTGAAAATTAGTGCCCTGTGCATTTTTTCTTACTTCATTTGCTTTGTCATCCAGCATTGCTATTTTTTCTGCCCCACCTGCATCTTCTCAAAGTGGCTACACAGCGGGACTTTGACTTTCTCCTCTTTGAGTCGTGTTTAGTAAGGCCATTGCCCATTTGTCACATGCCCAGTTACTTCTCAGAGGGTTAGGTTATGTAACGAGTGTTCATTGAATTACGTGAAAAATTTATGATTTCTTAAAATTTCATGCAATATTTTTTTAAATTCAGTTGTCTTTGTTTTGTTTTTAGGTCGAAGCACTGTGAATTCTCATCACTTCTTGGTTAAGCTTTCCGGCATTTACTAAGAATATTTCATGTGCCCCGTACACATACGTATATGCAAAGGATACATATGTTTTTATATGTATCTCTTGTTTTTATATATTTATATTATCAATACTAATCTGGATTTGTACCTGCAGATTTTAGGAGTTAAAATAATAGAAATACAAACTTACTATTAAAAAAACTATTAGGTTCTGAATTATTTAATATCTGCTTTGTAGTCAGCCACTTCCCTGGCTACAGACTGTAACTAGCATGTCTGTAGAGCGTCAGGGCCACCGTGCTACACTGGCTTTCCTTTCCCATCCATGAGTAGCACTGCAGATACCTGAGCAAATGATCTTGGGTGTATTGCATCTCTGTGTGTCTTAGCTAGAAGAACATTTTGTCAGGGAACGGATACATTCTACTGCTATAGAATGTGTCTTTTAATGGATATCCAGTTTTCTCTCTGCAAGGGTGTGTGTGCTGTGTGTCCTCCTGCATGTATGCATTCATACATGTAAAAATAAATCTGATATGTTTATGTCTTGCAAGTATTGGTTTAATCAAGTACTTCAAGATTTAGCATTGGTTTTATTTTACGAATGGAAATGCCAACCTTGCATAGTGCCGCCAGACCATAATTGTAGGTCCCTTTCGATGAGTCGCCAGCTCCTGAGCTCCTATGGCTGGCAGCAGTTGTCTGCATTGTTATCAGTAGTACTTGACTGCCTTACAAACTCGGAAACAATTGTGAGGCTCCAGAATTTGTTAACATCTAGAGTTTCTATATACATTTTGCATTATTCTTGAAAACAGATGGAATTTATATTTTATTGATGGTGAATATATTTATCATGTAATCGAAGGAGATTTCCAAATGGACCACAATTATAGCTCAGTGCCGGTGATCTCAGGCTCAGGCTCGTGAAGAGGCGGTCAGAACATCCACATGGCTCCTGTGAATCCAACAGTTAAAGGCCACTTCTTCAGTTAGGTTACATCTCATAGAAATAGCTAATTAATTTTTCTGAGAAGCATTCACATTTTATGGCAATGTAAGTTTTTGGCATATAGTTAATTTAGGGGGTGTGTGACTGCTCCTAGGTGTGTTTACGGTTGTACGCATGCAATAATAATTCTCATTAGTGGACAGCCTTAAAGACAAAGGACATTTGACCCTACCCTGAGACCATGCAATTTAAGTTTACAAAAGGATCAAGGACACAGATTTTAATAATGCAAACAATATTAGTTCTGTCCCCTCTGGCATCATGAACTTGGACATCCTATCCTGATTGTATACTTTGATTCCAAACGTGGAGATATATGAGATGCCCTAGGGAGCACCCGGCTGAGCTGAGAACATTTCAGTGATTACAAGGATGGTGCCTGGAGGGCAATTAAGGGAGAGGGTGGAGATAGGCAGTAATGAGTCCCCTTAGCACCCTAATGACCCATAGAACGGGAAGTAGAGGATTGGGTAACAAAGGTGGCCAAGTGAGGAAGGTGCTTGAGTAGTAATGTTGAGGTTATTAACAGCAGTGTGATTTTTGTACTTAGATATTTAGATAACTAGATAACAGGAATACAATCTCAATACTTTGATAGTTATATCTTGACATTTAGAATATTAATTTAATAATTTAAATTTTATTGATCAAAGCTGTTGCTATTTTGTATCGTCCTTTTTAGTATTCTGAAGCTTGATCGATGATAGTCTTGCTTCAGATGTGTTTGTGCTGCTCCTATGATCGCGGGTGCTTTTCTGGTGGCACTGCACAGTAACTCAGCCTAGTGTTGAGCCGGGCTTCTAAAATTGTGTAGACTTTCTGTTTGCTCATCCGGTGCCCGAATTGTTGATAATTGCAAATGAAAGTAGACTTTTCATCTAGTTAGGCTAGTGAGAGCTGTGAATTGAAGGTAAACTTTGTGTGTGTATGTGTGTGTGTGTGTGTGTGTGTGTGTGTGTGTGTTTATATGAAACAGATTTTAGCAGGAGAAATTTTGTAGGGCATATGTAGCCTTCCCCTCTTTGAAATCAGGTTTGTTTTACTGTTAATTTTTTCTGGTTTTTGTTTGTTTTATTTTTTGTTAGTAGCATAGTACACATTTATTTCTGTGTGATTTGCTATCTGTTCACTCACATTATTGTGGAGGGAAAGGGGAAGCGCCATGAGCAGATCTGACCTGATAACTCTGTTACTTACTTACCTGTCGGTCTCCCTTAGGTGCGGTGTCTTGTGCAGGTGTCCCTGTATGAGCTCTCCTGCCTCAGTGCTGCTTGCTCGGCTGTACATGCAGGAGCGGAGGGACCACTAACTGGCCTTGCAACAGCCTCTTGCACCTTTGCTAGTTAAGGGCTTCCCTTCCTGGGCTTTGTCTTGAATCACTTCTCAAAGCCCCGTGGCAGCCTTCCAAAAAATGCTACCCAGCCACTCCGGGGAGCCTTCTGCGCTGTCTTGTTGACCACTAGGGGGAGTCAAGGAGTGTCCCTAGAATTCTTCCCCAGTTCTTCCTCCTTCTCTTTCCTTTTGGATCTCTTTCCCTTCCTCTGTTGTATTCCATCTTCCTTCCTTTTTTTCTTCTGCTTTTTCTTTCTTTCCCTTTCATCCTTTCTCTTTCTTTCTTGCTCCTTTTTGTGTGAAACCTGAACCATTGTTAAGCCACACCTCTCACTATGGTTGTGTGAAACCTGAACCATTGTTAAGCCACACCTCTCACTATGGTTGCACATCCTGCAATATGGACAGCACTTTGTTTTCAGTCTTTAAAATCTGCCTAGGAAATGTGTAATATTTTCCTAACTTAGATGATGGCAATATTTTACAGTTTTGAAGACTAATGGACGTTTAGGTACAATGTCACTGTCCAGATGGATATTGAAGTGAATTTAGAATACTGTAAAGGAAATGCTCCATGTATGATTTTCAAATTGTTTCGTGTAAAAATAACTATGAGGTGTATTTCCACCTACCTGTGTTTCAATTAGAGCAACTCTGAGGTTGTGAATCTCTCTGACATGCAGCTTCCCTGGTAAAAGCTGGCTTGCGCCTATGGTCCATGGCCGTGGCTGGAGTGTCGTCAGTGGCAGGCGGGTGTCTGCCCATCCACGACAGCCCCCAAGGCTGCTGCAGCATCTATACGCAGTAGGTTAACTTTCTACAGAACAACCATGACTACAAAATTATGTGGGTGTTTAAAACAACATGCGTGCCTCTGTTCTTTATAACGAGTAAAGTACATTACGTGTTCAGTAGGTTTTTATCTTTCCATGCGTCTGTTGAGGAACTTGAGGACGTGGTTCTATTTCTCCTCCAGTTTTCATTCTGTTGAAATTTGGGAAGAAGAGTTTCCTGCTGGTGTACTTTGGCCTCTTTCTGATTTCCGGATATGTTACTGTATCATTGTGCTTTGCATTCTTATTTTTTAAAGATTTTATTTTGATGCCTTTTGTTTTATCTTTAAAAATTCTTTTTTGATAAAATAACCTCATTTTGATATTTGAAAATGATCACAAATCTTACAGAATATGAATTTCTGAAATTAATAAAAGTTATAGGGTAAAACTTATGTTTGTATTTAATTATGTAATTGTTCATGTTTTACTTTAAGTCCGTAACTATAATTGTGAATGTCTAAATATTTATTGTAAAAAAATTATAGAACGGTTGACTCCTCTTCAGATCATCCTAATGATTGCTTCATCTGTTTGAACAACCAGCAGCTGAAACCGCGGTCACACTTTCATGGTGATGGCCCTTGGTGGCTTTCATAAGCAAGCACGTGATTTGTGCTGATTTCAATGAGAAGACAGTGCAGAAACTTTTTGGGTTAGCGGCAAAGAAAATGAGGCAGGGTTTGCATTTTGAACAGAAATGTTACGAACTGTGATTGAATTTATCGTGAAAGTGTGTCACTATTAATAAAAGTGTTTTGTACAAGTTTACTGGGCTTCGCAGCCTTTTTAAGGTTAGGGTTGGCTAATGTGAGCAGTCAGTCTTGTGCATGGGTGGTGTACGGAACATGACAAATACATTTCTTCGTGTTTTGGATTATTATGCCATTTCTTATTTCAGACCCCTTTTGTCAGTACAGCAGGCAAAACAATGATGCTTTGAGGAGGTAATTAAAGATATTGTTCAAAGAACAACTTTCTGCATATTTGAATTATTACTGTCATCAAAATCATACAAATATGGAAATATGATTGCCAGAAGCACATAAATCAATGATCAGCATGGCCTCAAAATCCAATAAATATGTAGAGTTAAATACTTTAAAATGCAAATTGCATCTGATGATTTGCATATGGTAGAGTTTAAAGAAATTTGTTGCTTAACAACCTCTAAGGTAGCAGTTAGGGCTGTGGGTAAACATAGATTTTTTTATTCATCATTGGTCAAGTTGCAAGATTTGATAAATGATGGGAGACTGCTTTCCTTGGTTAAAATGACTGCAATCTTTACTGAATCCTAAAACTGCCTTGAAGTCATCTGAATAATTAAGAGTTAATTATTCTTCATCCATCTAGATCAGAAAAGGACATATTTAGGGAAGGAATTTATAATTTTTGCCTCACGTCCTGTCATGTGGTAATGTGATAAACTAAACTGACTCCAAATAATACCTAGTGACCTTAGCGTAATCATGCCTCACAGAACATTTCTGTCGCGATTTTTTTAATTGCTTACATCGATTCTAGAAACTCCATATTAACAGACTTAGAAGTGTAATTGTCCTCAAAGAAAGCAATATAAAATTCCTGTCCTGTTTCTGTTAGGTTTTGGGTTTATCATAGTGGAGATGTACATGCAGCATGTAGTCTTGACATGCTCTTTTAGCAGCCACACGCTGTGACTCCTCAGCTGTCACGGGGACAATTGCAAGCACACCGATAGAGAAGCTGGGTTGACAGGGCGGCGACTCTTTTTTAAGCCTCTCTGAATCTGGAACATTAAAGTAACCTTTTTAAAAGTTTTTAATTTTTTATAATTAATATAATGATGGGTCCCATGACTAGTGCAGACTTACAGATGGTGTGTGTGACTTTGAGAGACCTAGGAGAGGCAGCGTACAGCTCAGATGCCGGCACCGTCGTCTGTGAGAGCATATGCCGTAGACGTCACATGGAAATCTAGCACAGACGTGGGACATTTTTACAAAATGATTTTCTTTGAGACAGAATGTTTACTGATCACAAGAAGAATTGTAATAAAGAAATCAATATGCATGATCCTTTTCCATGTAGTACAACAGGGTTACACTGTTAGGTTAAATACAGGCGGCATTCCTTTTTAGAAAATCAATTTGCTGTATAGCCCGTAACAGCCAGTCTTTTCACACGGAGTCATTTTATGTTGTGCACGCAGTAAATTCTGTATTGACACCTTCAAATAGTATTGACTTCTAAAAGACTCTAAGCTTAGCAGCCTGCCTGTAGAAAGAAAAGCCAAGACATTTCTAATACAGTAATCAGAACTGCTGTACTAATCCAGTAATCAGGAACATTGGTCTTAGTCTTTTTTATAGGTTGTCCCAAACCCTTCATTTAAAAAACACCATTCATTGGTTTTTGTATTTTAATGGAGATGTCAAATATGATTACATAGAGACATGTAATCTTTAATGTTAACTATAACTGTTTACATTTTAGGTGTTTCTCTGTTTGCAAGTTACCTATGTTTCTCAAGAGTATAATTTTCAACCTTTTTAGTCTGAAAAGTTGGAGTAAATTTGCAAAGTTGAAGCTGTTTTAGTTTGCTCTGTGCCTCCTTTCCTAGCACAGCTAAGACTGGTTCTGAGAGAAGTTTATTTACTATCCAAAGCTGGTGGATGCTCTGCCATTGTTACCAAGGTAAGTATTTAGGAAAAATGTGTGAAAACATACTTTTGTTTTAGGTCCTTTTTTCTTCTCAGGTTAGTTTTAATTCTTAAAAATGTCTTGGCAAGTTTTGCTCCGAATCTTCCTCCTGATGGCCATAGGTTCTCGAGGAGTTCTTGACAGACTGGGCTCTTTTCTTCTGGGTGTACATGAGAATGCGGAGTGTCCCTGTCTGTGAGCCTACTCTGCACTGTCTGTGCTCTGATTCCCAAGATAATGAACGTGGACGGGGAGACAAGGACACACCTGTTAGTCTTTGCAGTCTTTGGTGCATTTCATTGTGTAGTTCTTACTCATGCTCTGATTTCTCCCAGTCTTTAGGATCCGCTTCAAGAGTCTCATGTTTTTAGTTATTGTTCTTAATGAAAATATACATGTAGGCTGCAACTAAGAAAGGCTTTTCATTGTTTAATTTATTCCAGCTGTCTACTAGAGTGATAAAATCTTTAAGACTCTGAATATAGGTAGTTATAAATATTATAAATATTTTTGTATTTTAATTAGTTTATGATTGTAGCACCTCCTATGATCATGAAATCTTCATGTAATAGACACATTACAAGAACTGACTGTTTTCTAAAATGCTTGCAGAATGCAGGAGCAGGTTTGAAAGTCTTTATAAGCACAAAGACGTAAGTAGGTTTGCTAGGTTGCATATTTACCCATGTTTTAAGTGTTTATAGAAACCTCTAACATTTAAAAAATATATCATCTCTTATAAAATGAGTTCATTCTTTGAGAAAAACATCCTTGTAAGAGGAACAAAATTATCCAAATAATAGTGTAAACCAAGCCAGGCATAGCAGCAGACAGAAAAATGCATTCAGCCAGTAGGATCATGGATTTGTTTGATTCAGGTAATTGAAAGTGTTTCATACTATTATTGCAACTTGAAGGCTTGTTTAAGTGTCTAACTGTCAGTCACGTTGGAAGGTGAAAAGTATTCAATTGTCACTCTGTCAGTCAATAGAGATGAGAACTGTCTGCCTAATGGATTTCTTTACATAGATGTCTGCATGGAGGCAGAAGTAAAATCAATGTGTTGTCATGTGCGAGTGTGCGGCATCAAACCGCCAGGTGAATTGCAGCTCTATTTCCCTGTGTTGTTTGTGGAAGGCAGCTGGGAGCCCTGCATTCCGGCAGCTGGGAGCCCTGCATTCCTGCAGCTGGGAGCCCTGCATCCCGGCTGTGTGATGCTGATGCCGGGAACTTGTTTCTCTCGGAGAGACCGTTTCTACTCTCACCTGTGTCCATTAAAGCTTCTGTTTTTACTTCTTTTAAAAAATAGTCCCATTTTAATTAAATGAAAATGAATGAGGGGAATTGTTAAGAGTCGTGTGCCTGGAAAATTACATTTAAATACTTGTCATCAGATAGCTCTTAAAGTTACCACATCTAAAGCCAAATAGTACTTACCTTTGAGATTTACCCAAATTCGCATTGTTTCAGTAGATGGTCCCCTGTCTCTCCACCCCTCCCTGCCCAGCATCTGAAACAAAGAGGAAAGGCAAACTTATTGAAATGTGGGTGACAGAAACTTGGGAGGGGTAGATCGCGGAGTAGGCGGTCATAACGAATCAATGGAAAGTCCTGCATTTAAGTTCAGAAAGCCTATTTAAGAATGACATGTGCTGGTCCCATGTGCTGGGTGGAGATGAGCTGGGGGTTCCAGTGACAGTAAACTAAACGTTCGTGACAGTGCTTTAGATCTCTGCAGATCTCCTGTGCTTTCCTGTGCTCAGGTACCCATCTAGAATCCTCCTGGCAGGTGTTAGAGCGCGCCAGGAGCAGTGTCTGGCAAGGGTCCATAAGAGGAAACAACAGGGTGTCAGATGTGACGTCATAGAAGGGATGATGGGAAGGTGAGTTAGAGGAGGAGAGCCGCACTACTGTTGGAGCACCCTCTAAACTGTAGATGGGCAGGCTGTGGCAGGCTGTGGCAGGCTGTGGCAGGCTGTGGCAGGCTGTGGCAGGCTGTGGCAGGCTGTGGCAGGCTGGGAGGGCTGCGGTCAAGTGGCGGTTCACTGTAGCGGTGCTGTCTCCCAGTACCTGACGGGAAGAACTGGACACAGACTGCAGTGTATTCATAAGTGCTCAGAACTAACTGGCCTGGGACAGCTCTGTTTCAATTTTGGAGTTGCACAGACATGTGCTATGTCAGGGATCACACCGGGGTCTGTATCAGTCTACTCCCTGCATGAGTGTGACAAATGACACTTAACAAACAGTGGTCATCAGTTATTACCCCAGGTCTTGGAAGAAAGGGCGAGTTCACGGAAACCAGGCCGCATAGGATCTATTTTTAAAGCTAGTAACTGCTTTTACACTACCTTATTTAAATTATTGTTGATAATAATAAGGTCTGGGAGATGATCTGGTCTGTAAAGTGCCTGCTGTGTAAGAAGTTTGTGTCCCCAGCATCCATGTGAGATCCGAGCACCGACGTCTGCAATCCCGTGTCGGGGAAGTAGAGATGAGCCAGTCCCTCGAGCTCATAGGCCGTTGTACAGACATAGCCAGCTCCATGCATGGTGGGAGATCCTGGCTCAAAGAACAAGGTGGTGTTTGATTGAGGAGGATACATGCATGTATACACATGAACATGTACATGTGAACACATATGTGTAGACACACACTTTCTACTACCCTTCAGGCTTTTGGTATATTTTATTTTTAGCATTTATTGACTTCTAAGACCTTGAGCACCAAAACCTCTTGTTACTTTTCTCGCAGTGTTCACATACAGTCTGGGCTCCTTGTCTCAGGCTGCAATGGAGGTTTCCAGTTTTCCTGAAAGTCACAAGGTCTCGGGCACCTTGGTTCAGCAGGTGTAGTGTCAGTAGTGGAGGAGTTGCTGGTCAGACTGGAAGTGTGGAGCACTTGTACACAAGTAGTGGAGAGTCGATGAGTTCTGTCGTTCTTCCCTCTCTGGATCAGTGTTGCTGACTAGGACAGAAATGCTGTTGTATCGTAGCTTTAAGAGGCAATTTTATTTTTACTTACAAGTAAAGAAGTTAATAATTGGTCCATAGTTGACCTGTAGTGTCTTTGCATGCAAAACGCAGGGAACCTTCCTCCTTGCTGTCCTGAAAGCAGGACCCTGTACTGTCCGGGTGCTCTCATTGTGTGAGTTAACCACTGCGTGCTGTGCGTCTGTGTGGCGTGGATGAGCACATGGCAACAGGGGAGAGGCCTTCCTCTTCCTTGCCAAGAGCTAACCAGATAGTTTCTCTTGGCATGTTTGAGTTCCAGTTCACTGACCCTTAGAGGGAGTGGTGTTAATGGATGTCATGTTTTGGGCAGTCATTTTGCCCAGATTTTTAATTACTAGAAAGGAGGAGAAAAACAGTATTAGAAAGTAGTTTGTAGTGGCTTTTTGGCTAATATGGCATTAATTAGAATTTTTATTGTGATTATATAGTGTATATATATGTATATATATGGTAGTTTTATATATACATACATACATACATACATACATATATATATATATTCATGTTTAGCTAAGGGAGGGGTAGTAGGTTAACACATTCTCTTGTATCTGTTCAGGAAGTGGGCATTTATTTCCATGGAACCCACATGGACATCCCTTAGGCTCATCTTTTTGTCTCTCTTGTGCCATTGTGGCTTTTATGTGTTAATATTTCTTCATAGTTTGATCATTTATGTCTTCTTATATTATTTATTTTTTTTGAAATCAGAGTAGCAAAGTGCATCTATCTGTAAGCATTGCCACAGATATTCGAGGACTTCCAGGAGACAAGACTGAAGAATGCATGACTGCAATCTGGCTTCAGTGTTTTGAAGAACAAATCCTTTCCAAGCTTACGTCTTGGTGTGCTCCTGAGTTACATGGCATTCTGGGATGTTGGTTGGAAGTGGACACAGTGTCTCACGATGCCATTTATTTATTTAGTTTAGTTCTAAGTGTTTTTCTGACACCTAACATTAGCAGAAAGAGCTGATGGTGGCGGGGGTGGCAGGAGGCAGGCTCAGTCAGTATAGTGCCCTTTTCCATCCTGCAAGCAGGAGGACTCGTCCTTCCAGCACTGGAGAGATGGAGCAGGCAGATTCCTGCCACTCACTGGCCAGTCAAGCCTAAGTGAGGCACGGTGTCTGTCCCAGTAGGCCTCCTTCGGTGGGTGCCCCTGAGGCTGTCTTCCAGACTCTGCACACACATACACATGTGCTTGCATACCACACGTGCATGCTCAGCACACGCATGTACACGAGAATACATCCAGGCACGTGTACGCACAGAATTTGCATGCATCATGAGTGCTTCATTTGACTCTCCCTCGTTCTTGCCTTTCATAGCTATTTAGTGTGCTGAACAGTACTTCCTCGTAACCGCGGTGGGCTTCCCTCGGGAGGAAGCCCACACAGTCACGACTGCTTGCTGTCTTCTTCCTATCTCCTGACTTCTCCATGTTGTTAGTGTGTATATGCACAGTTACCCAGCTCTAGACTCTGGACACATAGATGTCATACAGCAGGAGCCTCTTGTCCATGTGTTAGATACTCCAGTCTGGGAACTGACAGATCTTCTTATGAGCACTGGACGCTTAGGGGTGAGCAGCCAGAGTCTGCCAGGGACCATGGGGATGCACTTGGTGGACTGATGCTGATGCTGTTTCTTCTCCTCTGCCCCCCCCCCCACCCCATTTTGCACTTTGAGCCTATCCTATGGATAGAGCAGCTCTTGGTTTATCTCCTCCCTCCCCCCCACCCGCCCCCAATTCTTTTCTGATATTCCCAACCATACAGTTGAGTTCTGGTTTGGGGAAAATCCAAAACAAAAGTTTTGTGACTTTTTTTTATCATACAGTGTCTAGTTGGGTCCTCTATAACTGAATGGAAGCACTGATGAGTGGGTGAAGAGTGGCTCAGTTTCCCTGGGTTCCCTGCTCTCTGCCCACATTCCTGGTGCTCTTGACCAGGAAGTACTGAACTCAACTGAATATACTATCTCAATTCTTTTAGACTACCCGAGCAGTGTAGCGTTTTCACAATACTCCTTAAGGGGAAGGAGTAAATTTAAAAGTTGTGTCAGTGGTGGTGGTACACACCTCTAGTTCTAGCACCCAGGAGTCTCTGTGAGTTTCAGGAGGCCTGGTTTGCATAGTGAATTCCAGGAAAGCCAGGACTAAATAATGAGATTCTGCCTCAAAACAAGCAACCAGTCAGCCAGTCAGCCAGCAGCCAACCAACCAACCAACTAGCCAACCAGCCTGCCATCCATCCATCCATCCATCCATCCATCCATCCATCCATCCATCCATCCATCCAACCAAACAACCAGCTAACCAGCTAACAAGCCAACCAACCAACCAGCCAGCCAACTAACCAACCAGTCAACCAAATAGCCAACCAACCAGCCAACTAACCAGCTAGCGAGCCAACCAACCAACCAGCCAGCCAACTGGCCAAACAGCCAGCCAGCTAACATTTCAGCCAACCAACCAATCAACCAACCAAACCATCCAGCCAACCAACCAACCGACCAGCCAGCCAGCCAGCCAGCCAATGAATCAACAACAAAAGCCCTCGACAGGTATATTAATCTAATGTCCATGGGCCTGGCCTGAGGTCTCTACTTTGTCTCATGACAAGAGTGGTAGTGTCCAGGTTTAACTGCACCATTCCCGTCAGAAAGGTTCACCCCTTGGCAGGTGTTGGGGGAATACTTGAGGAAAATACTGGCAGGCTGGATGACATTAAGAGTTTTCTAAGCACAAAGCTTTTAGGGGTCTATTTTTATATTCTTCAGTTAAGATTACAATGCTGTTAGGCTTGCATTTATGACACTAGTTTTAAAAATCAGATAATTTTCTTAAAAAACAGGGGAAAAAGCTATATTATTTAATGCATTGTATGATGGAATAAAATTGGCATCTTGGCATGATGGCCTTAGATTGACTCTGCGTGGGCAGGGAAATTGGAATAAGCCACTGTAACAGCACATGTTTAGCAAGTACGTAGCTTTCTAAACAAGGCTTTTATTTAGTCTGCTAACAACAGCAACAATAACAATAATGAATTATGTAAAAAGTTAGTGTTTTCCTGTTCCAGTTCTCTGTGACATACAATAGAGAGAGTCAGTGTTGTGAAATAAAAGGATGGATGGTGTGAAATGCTCCTTCGGTGGTCCCTGCTGAAGGAGCCAGTAGCTGACATCCCCTTTAGTGCCAGTCCCCGGCTCCATGGTTGCCTGGTTCTGAGTCTCAGGGTCAGTGTCAGTGCAGTGTGCTTGGCAGAGCGCTGACTTCTCAGACCGTGCTTGTGATCCAGTGTGCACAGCAGGATAGATAACCTCTTGCTCATTTTGAGTGCTACTAAGTAAATGCGTGGTGATTGTCACCTCCATCCGCAGCTCTTCATGTGAAACCCAGCACACACTGACTTCACCACCCAACGGTTACTGTTCTGTTTCCTTAGTTTCTAGGATTTCTTCCTGATGCTTTCCTTGTATGCAGATGTCCTCTGAGGGCGGTGTGTCAGAATTAAATACTGTCCTATATGTACATACACTACACCTGCTCATCTGCTCATCTGTTTGTCTTTTTCTTTTGGTTTTTCGAGACAGGGTTTTCTCTGTGGCTTTGGAGCCTGTCCTGGAACTAGCTCTTGTAGACCAGGCTGGCCTCGAACTCACAGAGATCCGCCTGCCTCTGCCTCCCGAGTGCTGGGATTAAAGGTTGCGCCACCACCGCCCGGCCTCATCTGCTCATCTTTACAGACTTATGTTGCTGCTACACCTTGCCTGTTATGAATATCTTTTCCTTAATGAATAAAAAATTTCCTGAAGGATGAGTTTAAATGAATGTGATCATTTTGAATAAAGCCATGACTTATCAAAATAGAAATACAGATATTTAGACTTTCAAGCTATGCTTGACTCCCATTGTTTTCTGGGATCAAGATTAGATTAGCTCTACAGACACTTTATGGATTATGGATTCTAAACTTGTCTTTGACTTTGTGATAGCAAAATCTCTGGCTTTTCTGCAGGCCCTGCAAGAATCTGAACAGGAAATGAGGGATGAGGCTGAAATTTGTGGGAGACTAAGTATCAGGGTGGTTGCTGTCTTCTCAGTTATCTGAGCTGGGAGGCAGCAGCTGTCTGTTCCTGTTGTTACTGAACACATCATTACAACCTAGTGGCCTTCAACAACCTGAGAGTGTTATTCTCAGTCTTGACCATTGTGTTGCGTTGCAGTGGGGCTTCTGCTGGGATTCCTTTCCCAGGGACGCTTGTAGATCTCTCTCAGGTTGTCACTGTGCCGTCTACCTGTCACTTAGAAAGATGCTTGGAATCACATTGTTTCCACTCTGAAAGCCCAAGGAACTTAGAGACTTCTGTGTTGAAGTCCTTGCTGCTCTGTGACGTGGCACATTTGAGGGTCAAGGGGTCAGTAGGGGGCTGGCCTTTTGGGCTGTCTGTTACCCTGCTTTCTGCAGGCTAGGTGCTTTTCACGTTCAGATCATGTTGTACTTCTTTGGAGAACATTCAAAATAATTGATTTGGTTTGCATTTTGTAGACAAATTCCTGGGCATTAAAAAGAGCCCTTCTTTATTTCACTCTAATTAAATATTTCTGCATCTGGGCTCACCTTTGTATCCTAACATTATTTACTTAAAATTTTATAACAGCCTACATTGGGAAATTGTTAGAATTCCTGGTTCCAAGTATTTACACACATCGATGTCCTCTGACCTACCATTTAAGGAAGCTGTTACAGTATCTTAGAAAATACACACCTACAATTTTAAAGATAAAAGCCAACTGTATAGAATTTAAACTTCTGTGTAGCAGGTGATTTTAATGAATCACTCAATGAATGAATTATGATGTGCTGCACAAATCTTTTCAAGTTAAAAACCACTTTTTTCCATCCCCCTTGTTTTTTTTTTTTTTATAAATTATTATGTGTTACACACATCTTTTCCAGTTAAAGAAAAAACACTTTTTGCTTTTGTAAAGACAAGATCTCAGTCGCACTGACAAGCTCATATTCTGTTTTGTTATTGGTACCAACTTAGCTTTCCCTCTGGAGGCAGATTTATCCCATGCTCTTCAAACTATACCTAAAACCAAACACTCTGATAAACTATCATGGGGTCTGTAATACGATCCCGTTTTTCTTTTTCTCGGTTTCTGAATGCTGTAGAGTGTGGATGAGGGTCTCAGGATAGTCTTTCCACACAGTTAGCTGTCTTTTATATTTCTCTTATTTCTCTAGCAAATAAAACTGTTTTGTGATTCCGCCGTTTGGGGAACCCAGTTTACTCTTGGGTCCTTAAAGCTGCTTTAAGAAGGTTGAATCTGAAACATGTTGGATTCTGGGATTGGTGGTAGCTAGCCAGGTATCTTACCTGTTACCTAGCTGGTAAAATCTTACCACAGCATTATTATATCTTTTCCCAAGTAAATGTGCTCACATGACTCGAACTACTAAAGCAGCGTCTGTCCTGGAGAGTCGTGTATGAATCTTAAAAAGTAAGCTGTCTGTAAATATCCAGTAGTTTCGCTTATTTCATCGTATTTGATGTGAGGTTAGATCTACTCTCTCTGTCTCTGTCTCTCTCTCCTCTCTCTGTCTCTATCTCTGTATCCTCTCTCTTTCTCTCCTCTCTCTGTCTCTGTCTCTCTGCTCTCTGTCTCTGTCTCTCTCTCTCCATTTCTTTCTCTCTCCCCTCTCTGCTCTCTCCTCTGTCTCTGTCTCGCTTTCTCCTCTCTCTGTCTCTAACTCTCTTTCTTATTTCTCTCCTCTCTCTGTCTCTGTCTCTCTTCCTCTTTCTCTCCTCTCTTTGTCTGTCTCTCTCTTTCTCTCTCTCCCCTTTCTTTTCTGTATCTCTTTCTCTTTCCCCTCTCTGTCTCTATCTCTCCTCTCTCTATCTCTCTCTTTCTCCTCTCTGTCTCTATCTCTCCCTCTGTCTCTCTCTGTTTCTCTCCTCTCTCTCTCCCCCCCTCTGTCTCTCTCTCCTCTCTCTGTCTCTGTCTCTCCTCTCTCTGTCTCTCTCCTCTCTCTATCTCTCTCTGTCTCTGAATCTTTTTCTCTTTCCCCTCTCTGTCTCTATCTCTCCCTCTGTCTCTCTCCTCTCTCTGTTTTGTTTTTTTGGGGAGCTGGATAGAAATTTCAGCCAGGAGTTTGCATTTGCCCGTCCTCAGCTGTTAACACTGAACGTTCCATAATTGTTTTTCCCGGGGGGAGAGGGATTGGGGCTGAGATTCTGTCTCGCTATACAGTCCGGGTTTGTCTGGAACTCACTGTATATCAGACGGCCTCAAGTCAGAGATCTATCTGCGTCTACCTCCTGAGTGCTGGGATAAAATGTGTGTCCCACCAAGCCTAGCACCTCAAAGATTTTTATTTTTTTATTATTATTTTTTAATTTTTTGTTTTTGTTTTTCAAGACAGGGTTTCTCTGTAGCTTTGGAGCCTGTCCTGGAACTAGCTCTTGTGGACCAGGCTGGTCTCGAACTCACAGAGATCCGCCTGCCTCTGCCTCCCGAGTGCTGGGATTAAAGGCGTATGCCACCACTGCCTGGCCTCAAAGGTTTTTAAAAGTTTGTTTTTTATTAGCAGTTTTTCATTTTTTTTTTTTTTGGTAATTTTATGAAACATGTGCACATACCTTCCAAAGCACCTCAGAACCTCAGTCAGAGCCTCAGTTGGTTTACCTGGTCAGAGAAGCCAGACTGTTTACCTCTAGGTATGATATGGCTGATTAAATACCTTGAACATTGCCCTGTGACTGGGAAGGATAGATGTGCACTTCTCACTGGAAGCAGAACTGGACACGGACAGCTTTGGAACAGCAGAAGATTCTGTGCTGGAGATATGAGTGTGCAGCATTGATAAACCTGGAAGGAGTGACCCGCTGAGTCATTGTCCGGATGGAGTGCAGCTCCACAGATGGGAAGATGGCGCCCTTCCGAAATCTGCTTTCACCTGTACATGGCCTTGAGCACCACAGGCCTGTGCAGGTGCTCAGCACAGGGGAGTTGAGTTTTTCTAGACAGAGTGATCGGGGCCTGGTTTTGTCTTTACTCCAAATCCATGCAGGCTGTAGAGTTTAAGTCGTAAAGCATTTTTATGAATTGTGTGAAAACTACTTTGGTTTTTGCTGTCTCAATTATGTGACATTTTAAAATAGTTTCTAAAAACATTAGTGACAACTAACTTTGAAAGCTTTTTGTCACTCTTTATAGTTATTAAAGACTTTACCAGAGGTCTTTGTTTGTTCTATAAACTTAAGCTTGACAAAAAATTCATATCCACTGCATCTAAACTTTTATGTTATAATGTAATAAATGCTAATCGTTGTGGTGATATTTTTTTAAAAACGCACACGTGATTGACGACCTATCTGAGTAGCTTTAAAATTAGCTTTCCTGTTACTTGTGTGACTCAGTGGATCTTGAGCACAGGACATTTAGTCTTGTGTCCTTTGTTTCATATCTGCTGTCACATTGGGTGTGTTGTGAGCACTGTTTAATATTCCAGTGGTGTGTGCCTTCACGACTAACTCTCCTAGAGTCAACTCACTTAGATCTTGTTAATTTCATAAAATAAGCCAAAGTCATCAGGGAAGAGGGAATCTCAGTTGATAAAAGTGCTTCAGCCAGTTAATTTTCTTAATTAATGTTAGATGTGGGAAGGCCTAGTCCACTATCGGTGCTTACAACTGGGCCAGTGACGTGGGTGACTAAGAAAGAGCAAGCCTTGGCAGCCAAGCTCGTAGGAAGCATTCCTTTGTATTCTTCTTCAGTCCTGTCTTAGGTCATGCCATCACTTCTTTTCATGATAAATTTAAGCTGTAAACTGAAATAAAACCCTTCCCCCAAGTTGCTTCTGGTCATGGTATTTATCACAGTAATAGAAGTCAAACTAAGAATAGACAAAGTTTTTGTGGTCAGTTTCGAACTTATGGTTGCTGATTATACAGTGTGGCCCCGTGCAATAAGACACAGTTTTGTATGCATACATATGGGGAGGATTGATCGATTGTTTGGATACCTGAAATTGATAAGCTCAATTACAGTATAGACAAGGCTGTGCAAGCCAGTAAGGCAGTGTTGTATAGTGGGCGGGGACTGTGAGTGGGGTCTTGAAGGCTAACTTGTGTAAGCCAGTAGAATTGAATTAATGCCTATCACATGAAGAAGTGTGAAGGAATGTAGTCACCGTGTGAGAGGATACGGTCAAGTGTGAGGGGTGTGGTCACGGTGTGAGGAGACGCAGTGACGGTGTGAGGGGACACAGTGACGGTGTGAGAGAATGTGGTCAGGTGTGAGGAGATGCAGTCACGGTGTGAGGAGACGCAGTCACTGTGTGAGGGGACGCAGTCACTGTGTGAGGGGACACAGTCAGGTGTGAGGGGATGCGGTCAGGTGTGAGGGGACGTGGTCACGGTGTGAGGAGACGCAGTGACGGTGTGAGGGGACACAGTGATGGTGTGAGGGGACACAGTGACAGTGTGAGAGAATGTGGTCAGGTGTGAGGGAATGCAGTCATGGTGTGAGGGGACACGGTCAGGTGTGAGGGGACGTGGTCACAGTGTGAGGGGACGTGGTCAGGTGTGAGGGGACGAGGTCAGGTGTGAGGGGATGTGATCACGGTGTGAGGAGACACAGTGACGGTGTGAGGGGACTTAGTCACGGTATGAGGGGATGCAGTCAGGTGTGAGGGGATGCAGTCAGGTGTGAGGGGACGCAGTGACGGTGTGAGGGGATGCAGTGATGGTGTGAGGGGACGCGGTCACGTGTGAGGGGACGCGGTCA
>JAQHUG010000004.1:5419450-5430156 GCA_028555095.1 Dicrostonyx torquatus
ATGAACTGGCTTCCCTGTCTCAGTGGGGCGTGGTTGGATGTGAGTGTGGGAGGAGCCTCACTCCTGCTGCTGTCTTCCCTTGCCTTCCCTAGGTCATTTGTGTCACTCCTGGGACGTTAGCTGTTAGGCAAATTCTAATTGATCCTAATAATAAAAACCCAGGGTCAGATATAGGGGTTAACGCTGGAAGATGAGAGAAGCAGAGCAGCCACTCGTTCTCACCTCTATGGAATGCTCAGACCCAATGGGTTATCCTGTTTTGACAAGTCCTCAGACGGAATCCCGAGCTCCTGTCTTCCTCTGGCCTTATGTTCTTCTCTCCTCCCAGCCATATATATCCCTTCATGTCTCCACTTCCGGAATGCAGGGATTAAAGGTCTGCGCCACCACTCCCTGGCCGCTATGGCTAACTAGTGGCTTAGCTCTGCACTCTGATCTTCAGGCAAGCTTCATTTGTTACAGCACAAACAAATATCCCCACAGTTAGCTTTGAAGTTGGGCTCCTTTTCGTTACCCTAGCAATTATAAAATTGCCCCGGACTCGTCAGTTTATGCAATATTTTTACATTTTGAGGCAGTTCAGGGATCATGAACATTTACACTTTCTGACTTCCTTCCCAGTGTTCTGTCTGCAGGCCTTTCATATGTACTGTCATTTAAGTCTTTAAGCCGCCACTCTCTTATTTTCCTATTGTAACTTTTATCATGTATAATTCTTTTAGACATTGTATGTCATTTATATCACTCCTCTACATACATAAAAAGAAAAAGATTATTTCTAAAACTTCCCATTCGACTCACCATTTTAAATTAATTTTCAGCATAGGCTTACTGAAGTAGTGTTTCTCCAGATACTGTTTTGTTGTTTTTTTAATTTACCCATCCATCCATTTATTTACTATTTATTTGTTTATTTTTTGTTTTGCAAGACAGGGTTTCTCTTTGTGTAACCCTGGCTGTCTTGGAACTCGCTTTGTAGATCACACTGACTTCCAACTCACAGAGATCTCTCCGCCTCTGCCTGCCTGGTGCTGGGATGAAATGTGTGCCACCGCCGCCTGGCTCCCCATCTTTTTTACAATGTGAGAAGAGCTGCAGTGACCTTGCTTGGAAATAGAGCTCTCTTGCAGTTGTGAGTTTGGAATGACACCTGCAAGTGTGGACAGAATGCTTTTGTTTCTAGTAATACATCCAGAAATGACACTAGGAATTTGTCCATTCTGTCTTCTGGAGATGCACTGGACAGTATTCCATTGAAAGACGTTGAAGAGAAACTTTCGAAGCATATATGGAATTAAGAAATTACAGAAAAGAAATTCTTAAATAATCCATGTGGACCATTTGCCCCAACAAAGTACTGCACTTTCTTTTGGTGGTCAAAAGACTGTGTTCTTTGTTTTTGTTTGTTTGTTTGTTTGTGTTTTATCTTTTCTTTTTTGCTTTTTTGGATTTTTTTTTTTTTGAAAGTAGGGTATCCTTGTATAGCTCAGGTTGTCTCTGCTTCCCAAGTGCTGGGATTACAGGCATGCATTACTGCATCTTGGTGGAAGACGCTTGTTTTACTTATCTTGTTAACTGCTTGGCTCAAAATTGTATTCAAATCAAGGGTCCCGGAACAGTGAATTCTATTTCTAATTTTGTGAAAGACCTAATAGCTTTCTGTCAGGTATTAGCTCAATATCATTGTGACAACAGCCCTATTCTCTCTGAGGGTTAGGCTGTGGTGGCAGTTAGCTCTTCCCCCAATCCCCCGGCCTAGTCAGTGTGGAGGATGGAGTATGTTACTACCTTTCTTGGTGGGCGTATTTAAATTGATCCAGTCTTTCCGTCAGGATTCTTGGCTGCTCAGAGAGTTTCTGTGTGCAGGAGGCCATCTGATTCCTCTGGTTTCTCCTCGGTAGAGCGGTTCCTGGCACCTGATGCTCCTTCTCTTAAGTTCCATGTGAGGTCACAGAATATGAAGGTTTGTCAGGGAACAGAGACAGTTCTTTTGTTGGTTCATAATTTCTTCACAAATGCATTGAAACATTTGCATTGGGCATTTACTTCTTTAAGGCTAGCCATTTTGTTGCAGAATGTTTCTTGGAAAGGTTTCTTCAGAGATGTCTGCTTCTTTGCCTCTCACAGTATCTCTCATGTTTGGGTTGCATTCTTCTGTTCGTGTAGATCTCAAGTAGCTCCTCTTTGACAGATGGTCCTGCATTGCTGGAGATGGTTCCCATTGCTCTTGCCTTAGAAGTGTCTGTTTTCTAGACTGGGCATTTCTCGTTCTTCTTGGCCTCTTCTGGCCCTTCCCTGCTTCTTGGGAAGTGCTTAGTTCCCTGTGTCCTAGATCCCTGTATTATCTGAAGCTCATCTACATTGAGTTCCATTTGTCTGAGGCTCATCTACATTGAGTTCCATTTGTCTGAGGCTCATCTACATTGAGTTCCATCTGCCTTACTTGTCATGTACAGAGTAATAGAAGCAATTTAAAGTAAGTGTTCCAGATTTTCACAGAAATATTCCAATACACTTTCTTTGTCATTGACATCTTGTTGCTGATTGGCCAGAGGATCAGGGGATTAGAGTGAAGGGAATTAAGTCCCTAAGGAGCTTTCCAAACTGAGTAATGCACAGATGCTTGGTGGTCATAAAGAGGTGCACATTGTTTATGGTGCATTTCTCTTGACAGTCTGATATAATCACACCATTGTATGCAAATGTTTAAAGTATGGGAGAAGGCTTACAGTCTGATGTACCAGACGTTCTCCATACATTCATAGTTTGAGAAGAATCTAAAGGTGCAAACTTGCATTCCTTATTTGCTTTAACCCTTAACCCCATGACTTTTGTGTTTCCAAGACCACATCAAGCTAGTGAGTCAACAACCAGACAAGCAAACAACTACTTATTCGACTACAGTATCGTAGCACTTACGCTGGCTGTATCCTGGGGGTTTTCATGGTCAGTAAGAGTGGAGAGTCAAGCACTTGGAGTTGTCAGCGTTTACACTTTACAGTGATTTCAAGTAGGCACAGCAGGGTGCGAAGACTTTAGTGTTACTTCAGTTCACACCAACAGTCAGTTAGGTTTCTACTGCTGTGCGTGGCCTGGGAGGTGAACATGAGATGTTTCGTGTTGAAAACAATGGTCATAATAAGGTGTGGGTTCAGTGTGGGAAGTTTGTGTATAGGTCTGATAGGACGTACAGGATCACTGAAGTAGAGATAATGTACCCTTCACCTACTTACTCTGTTTTTCTATCTTTTTGTTCATGCTGATGGATGAGCCTTTGTGTATTTAAATTCTGAGGAACCTGTGTGTTCTGAAAGCTGAACTATTTGTATGATGTGCTATTCCATTATTAACTGCACCCCGACAAAGCATACAAGTGATATAGTTCATTCTTGGACTGACTTATATATTCCCTAAAGATTTCTTTCCCAGTTAGATTTCTGTTCATGTTATTTTAGATGTGAATTGTCACCTTTCATTGTGAGAATATACGAATTCTTCCAAATCTCCCATTTAAAGAAAAGCTGCCTTTTTCCTTTTAAGTGAGGTGGTGATTATTTTATACCACTCTTTCTCTTCCAGTTGTACCATAAACCGAGGGATGTATTCCAGTGGGGTGTGTTGTCTGTGTATTCCAGTGGGGTGTGTTGTCTGTGTATTCAAAGATGACCCAGTGCACTTTCTTTAGTAAGAGCTGCTTACAGCCAGTGCAATTGGGGGAACATTTGAACTTACCGTGTTGGCAACTCCCTCAGAGGGATTATATCTAATGTTGTGGGATCCTCAACATCTACACTGTGGCTTTCATTTTGAAGGTTTTCTCTTCAAATTTGTTATATAGGCAATGCCAATATCAATGTTTTATGACAAAAGAGAAAACAGATAGGGAACTGAAAGGTTGATTTTAATTTATGCCTTTTCTTCATTAATTGGCAATAGATTCAGTTGTATTAAAGATTCTTGGATGTAATGGATTTTTCACAAAGCATCCAGACCACATCTACCCAACTCTTGACTTTGAAAAATGTGGTCCAATGTCAAAGTAATAGTAAGTTGTGTAGAGATTAGGTTACCGGGAGTAAAGTGGGGCCTCAGGATTGAGCGTCCTCTGTTGCATTCTTGTGGCATAGGGCATTGCTTTAGCTGTGGTGAGGTACCAGCGGTGTCACTCTTTCCGTAAGTATGATAAATTTTTGGACTTTTTCAGTGTGCTCACAAGGTTCTGGTGTAGTGTTTCTAGCATAGTTTAGCTCTGCGAGGCATGTAAGTAGTTGATACCTGGAAGTGATCAAAGACTCTTATTTTTTTTTTTTCTGTCAAAGCTTACTGTGTCTGAAAATTTGGTTATTATGATTCTGTCTTGGGCTCTGGCCAGATTGGTGTTTTCACTCGATGTAGCATTAAGAGCCCCGGGATGTGGTGCACTCCTGTAATACAATGGTGATACTGTGTTTCTGTTGAAAGCACTGTTTCTTTTGGGGGTGGCGGTGGTGGAGAGGAGTTACTTATATTTAGTAAGACAAACACAACTCATATTATTTATTGAAAAAAATCACTGATTGCCTTAGCAAACTTTTGTCAGTAGCATTTTTCAGCCTGATGTCTCAGGCACAATTGCTGTCTTAGTGGGAATGCGTATCTGGGAACATTGTACCCCCATACCTGGTAGGTTCTTTTTACATTTAGTGGGTGGCGCTGAACTGTAGTACTTGCTGCTGCCTGTTGCTTGGCTGACTTTTGTTAGCCTGCCCTTCTCAACTACTGGTTTAGTTTTCTGAAGATGTAATTGTAAGCAGGTGTGTCAGGTCAGGGTAGAAAGCAGTCTTATGGTCTAATAGCATGTGACCACCTCTCCGTGTGAGTCATAGCTAAAGCACTCTGTGAAGGCACAGGGGAGAGGGTAAAGTGTGGGCTGCTTTCAGAAACGTAAGCTTTGGTTAAGTTTGTGTGTGTATTTGCAACTAGGAGTACCTGTGAGGTTCGCAGAATCCCATTGTCTTTCCTTAAAGGACTAGGAACATCCTGACAAAACTCATTTTTAGATCTGGTATTAAATGTTCACATTAACACGAGCGCTCACTGACTGCAGTGACTTCCTCTCTACCCAGAATGTCAGACGGCTCTTTTCACCTCTGAGAAACAGCTTGCATGTACCTGAGTTTGGAGATGACCACGGAGATTTGTGTTTGCTTCTGCAGTGTTCTTATTTTCAAGTCTGTCTTATCGTAGACCGTTTGCTTTGTCTCATGCATTTGAAAGAGAGAACTGCATTTGTAGCACACACAAACATTTCGCTTTGTTTATGGCCACATGTAGCCGTAGCTTTCTGTTGAGAATGATCCTCGTTGTCTCTGTGGACTAACTCGGTGCAGAAGCACTTGTCTGTTTTGAGCTAAACCAGACCTCTTGTAAAAAGAATCAAATTATTTCATCATGTTGAAAATGAAAAGCTATAATTACTTGTAATTAGACTTCAGAATTTTTGAAAATCAAGGAATTCTTTTCCAGAGGTTTAAGATCACTCCAAATCAGTGCCTTTGGAAAATAGGAAATAATTTTCTGTTCAATTTGAAATTGATTTAATTTATGCCTTTGACAGCTATTTGCTTTGATATTTTGTAGTGGGAGCCATTGAACTGTTGCTCAGAGCTGTGGTTCTTGGTGACATCATATACAAGCTGGTGAGAAACTCGGTCTCTTACTTTTGATGGGTTTCTGACCAGCGTGCACGGCGAGAGATGCTCAGTCCCTGTTTGTGAGCCTGCAGGTTCACAGCGTGTATGGACTTTATAGGTGTCTTCAAGGCTGCTCTCCCCGAGTCACAGATTCTGTAGCTCCCTCCCACGTGCTGGGAAATATGTATGCACGCCTATAAGTTATGTTTCAAGTGGAGCCTTAAGAGAAAGCAGTTTTTCTCTTCATCATTACACCTCACAGGCTCAGTTTCAATTGTTACATATACTAAATACCATGTACTAGGGTCCTAAGGATTTCAGAATGTTAAAATATACTAAATACCGTGTACTAGGGTCCTAAGGATTTTAGAATGTTAAAATATACTAAATACCGTGTACTAGGGTCCTAAGGATTTCAGAATGTTAAAATATACTAAATACCGTGTACTAGGATCCTAAGGATTTCAGAATGTTCGGTGCGTGGCTGTGATCTTACCATTTGGGTAATGGAGGCAGGATTCCTGGGAGTTTCTATCAGCTTGGGCTGTATAAGGTGGTGAATTTCATGGCAGCCTGAGTTACATATGTAGTGGGACCCTGTTTCAAAAAGTAAAAACAAAACAATAAAATAGTAGGCAATTCTACTTGTTACTGTAGTTACTGTTGTATTTCTAGAACGCCCTAAGTCACTTTCTGTTTTTAGAATAATCCAGTAGTGGATATATTTTGTTCCACATTGAGAGTTTTCTCAATAATTTGAGTATTATTAACTGAACATTTTATTGTAAATTGAATTACTTTTACACAGTGATTTGAAGAAACAACAGATAGTGTGATTTAATCCAAGTCCGTGGAAAGCTAGGACTGAGAACCTCACCAGTTGCCTTGTGAGCAGCAGTGGTGTCTGTGTCTGATGTCTTGCCCTAAAGGCTCAGCTATTTCTTCTACTGAAGACTTTCTCATCATCATATCAGAACCCAGCAGCTGCTTTTATATCTTGGCATCTTTAGGGCCTTTGAGGAAATATGTCTGAGTTCTCACCTGTACTTCATTTGCTTGGCCATTTAATTGGTTAGTTGAAAATGAGTTGATCAATTTGAAATATTCATTATGTTTTGTTTTATAAATTTAAGTTAATAATGCATTAATCCATGACATGCTAGCACATGTCCCTAATTCAAGCACTGGAGAAACTGAGGCAGGAAGGTCTTCGGTTTAAGACTGGCTAGAGTTACATGGTGAGACTATGTTCCTTTGCTTTTGTCTTCTCTGCCATGAAATAAAACTTCTAATATAGTACTAATCATGTACTTTTCATACAGCAATAACCTGTTTTAAATTTTTTTGAGACAGAGTCTCTCTTTGTAGTCTTGGCTGACCTAGATCTTGTTAGGAAGACGAGGCTGGCATTGAACTCAAAAATGTCCACTTGCCTCTACCCTTGAAGTGCTAGGATTAAAGGCATGCACCAACACTCTTGGCAATGAAACAATAACTTTTAAATTGTGGTTACATGATTTCTTGTTAAGAATTTGGACAGAGTATGTCATGGTCATGAAGGAGACAGGAGGGTTATACTGCTGTTGTCTGCTTGTCCAGGGGATGCAGTAGTTGTCACAGACAACGTGGACAGACGCGCTCATCACAGCCTCCACACACATGACGAGTCTAACACGTCACCAGCTCCTGTGATGTCTCTTGATGCTGGCACGCTGTGCACCTCTGGATTACTGCGTATCCTTGGTGGATCTCCTCATTCTCCACTCTGTCCACTGTGCTGCCTTTCAGGCTTGGGCAAGCCATGCTGCTTCTGTCTCCAAGCACAGTTGTATTTCCTTGCTTTACTTTCCCGGCGTCTTTTTGGTCTCAAGGTCCCTTTGATCACGTCTCTGCTACCCTACCTCGCTGTTTTTGCTCTGCACTCTGGCAAGTGGTTGCTTTTTTGAACATGAAGAGTGGGCTTTCCTTGGGTCCTTTGCTCTGCATAACTCCAACTGTAAGACACTACTCAGTCACCACCATCTCAGTGCCCTCCAGTCCCTGGCACGCCCAGTCCCTGCTCCATCTTCTCCCTCTCACCTCTCCTGCTACCCTTCTCCTGCCTTTTCCTAGCATCCTGTATTCTAACACATTATGTACCTATTGGAGAGTTCATTGTTTTTCTGGCTGGCTGGCCCTTTTTTGGATAGAAGTAGCTTTTGTTTATTCAATAGTTTCTCATAGCGTTTTGAACATACTTAGTGGGCTCTTAGGAGAAGTGAAGGCTAACAAGGAATTGAATTTTTGAATTAAGTGGGTCATTGTGAATATGAGTGCTATACAGACATTAGGAGCCAGTTACTGCGTACTATTATTCTTCCTTTTTGTCTTCAAGATTTTGCTTTCTTCCCTTTTTGAATTAAGTGGGTCATTGTGAATATGAGTGCTATACAGACATATTAGGAGCCAGTTACTGCGTACTATTATTCTTCCTTTTTGTCTTCAAGATTTTGCTTTCTTCCCTCAGAATTTTAACTTTGCTTCTTCCTACACCTGCATCCTTACATCATTTTTCTGGGTGTTGTGATCTGAATGCTTAGTCAAAAGGGAGTGGCGCTATTTGCAAAGAATTAGGAGGTGTGGTCTTGTTGGAGGAAATGCATCACTGGGGGTGTGATCGGAGGTTTCAAAAGCCCACACCAGGCCCAGTGTCTCTCCCTGCTCCTGTAGATGGAGAATGCTCAGCTACTTGTTCAACACCATGTCTGACTGTGCTGTCGTATTCCCTGGTGACAATGGGCTAAACCCAAAACTGCAGTCAGGCCCACAATTAAATGCTTTCTTCCATACGAGTTGCTGTGGCCATGTTCACACCAATAGGACAGTGACTAAGACAGAAGTCTGTACCAGGAGTAGGTGTTTGCTGTGTCAGGCCTGGCCATGCCCCTTGGTAGTAGAGTGTGGGCCTTGGGATTTTGGATTAGGAAAGCAGCTGAGTGCTGTAAATGGGTCTTAGTGGGCCTTCCTACTCAGAACCTTGAAGCCAGTGGAGCTGAGAGTACTGTAGATTATGATGGCCTGGAACAAGAGAGTCCAGAGAAGAATAATATTAATGAGTGACCTAGAAACTGTTCCTGGGATATTTTCTTAATGAATGTGGCTGCTTTCTACCATTGTTGAAAAAAAAAATCTGCCTGAGGCTAAATTGAAGAGTTTTGGATTAATGGCACTGGCAGAGGAGATAATAAGATTACCTAGTATTGCCACTGTTGTGGTATTAGTGGTCACTGTTATGCAGATCTATAATGAAAAGGCACAAGCTAAGGAAGGAAAAATACAGAATGTAGAGATGGAGGAAAAGAGAAGCACCAGGAAATATGTTGTAGGAAGCAGGAGTTCCAGTGCTCAAGGAGATAAGACAATGTAAAGAAAAACTCGATACTAAATGGAATGAAGGGAGTGGTGAACTCCGAGAAAAACCCCCGCTAAGCCAACCTAATTTGTGAAAAGGAAATAAAAGCTTAGGCGGCGAAGGGACCATCTAAACCAGAAATCGGCTGAAAATGGATTTGGACAGACAGGCAGTTTCTGGACCCAGCAAGCTGCAGAACTTGGCAGCTTTGGCCGTGTGGTTCTGGCTTTAGAGTCAAGGACACAAGAAAGGGGTTGTGGAATCTCCCTCCAAAGCTAGGAAAACTGCAGAGGCCAGGCACATGCCAGGATTGTCAGGCGCGGGGTCCTAGAGAGGCCATTGTGTGATGCTGGGAGGGTGAAGCCTGGGTTGTGTTAGAGACCCCTGCGTGTTTTAGATGCCGGCCAAGGAGAGCTGCAGACTGCGTGTGGGAAAAGGCCAAGAAAGAAGTGCGTTCTAGTCCACAAAGCTGAAAGGAGCTGGCTATCTGAAGAGAGGTCTGACATCAGACATGGTAATGAAGAATGTGGAGTGTGTCCTGTTGGGTTTAGGTCTTGCTTTGTGTTTTCTCACTAAGAAATGGTAGTGTAGATCTTCTGTGCCATTGTGTGTTGAAGTATATGATGTGCTTTTGGTTTTGATTGTGTTGTATAGGGTGACAGTTAAGAGATTGCAGTGTGTCTCCAAAGACACTTTACTTTGAACTTTTAAACATTGTTGAGACTGTGATAAAGTATGGGGACTTTTGAAGTTGGATTGAATACAGTTTTGCCAGGGAGTAGAAGGTGGTTTTTGAACAAGAATGGCCCCCATAGGCTCATACATTTGAATGCCTAGTCATCACGGAATGTCACTATTTGAAAAGAATTAGTAGGTGTGGCCTCGGTGTTTGAGTTTCCAAAGCCCACACCATGCCCAGAGTCCCTTTCTCTCCCTGCTGCCGGCAGAGCAGGATGTAGAGCTCTCAGCTATTTCTCCATCACCGTCACCGTGGCTGCCTGTGTACCACCGTGCTCCCTGCAATGTGGTAACGGACTAAGCCTCTAAAATGGTGAACAAGCTCCAATTAAGAGTTGCCTTGGCCATGGGCTCTCTTCACAGCAGTAGAACAATGACTAAGGCACTTGGCACAATCACTATAGAAGTCTCTTAATATCCACTCTCATAGTCTTTCAAACCTTTCTCTTTTATTAGGTTCTTGGCTTTTAGAGTATGTAGAAGCTTTGCACAGCCTGCAGTGTCTTTTGCTGGACACCTTCCGTCTGAGCCACTGTTAATCTCTGAGTGCAGCCACTCCTTTCCAGCTTGTTTCCATTGACCCCATTCTTCCTTGATTCTGTTCCTTGATTGTGTTTTGTATTTTATTCTTTTGTTGGGAGTTTTCTAGCTTTCCCAAATTTTATTATTTTTTTCTTTATTGATATTTATTTAGCTCTACATTTTTTTCTGCTCCCCTCCCTGCCTCTCCCCTCCTCCTTCAACCCTCCCCCAATGTCCCTCTGCTCCCAATTTACTCTTTTTATACTTTCCCATGTATATTAGATCTATGTAAGTCTCTCTTAGTATCCTCATTGTTGTCTAAGTTCTCTGTGATTATGGTTTGTAGGCTGGCTTCCTTTGTTTTATGTTTAAAAACCACCTAT